>JAKOGI010000592.1:127500-372500 GCA_029747015.1 Carnegiea gigantea | reverse complement strand
AAGATTCTCTTGATGGCTTACCAATAAATGGACCCTGGGTTGCTTTAGTAACGAATTACCAAACTAATCGCAAAGCAAATGTCTGGGCCGTGTACGTAACATGGCATACATTAACCTCCCTACTGCACTTGCATAAGGAGCATTGCTCATTCTCTCATTCTCTTTGTCTGCTTTAGGGCACTGAGTGAGACTTAGGGCTAGACCCTTTTTAACTGGAGTGTCCATGGGTTTAGAATAATGCATTCGAAGATGTTCTAAGATTTTATTAATGCATGCTTTGACTCAAACCAAGAAGCTTCCTGGAATGGTTCCGAGTAATTTCTATGCCTAGAACATACCTAGCCTCACGCATGTCCTTCATCTCGAAGACGGAGGATAACCACTGCCTAGTGGTCTGGATCATCTCCATGTTGTTTCCGACCGATAGTATGTTTGTCAACATACAAAATAAGAAATATAATCCCATTTGTAGTTTTCTTGACATACACATTGTGATCTTCAGATACCATGTTTAAGTCAAAAGAGATAATGACTTCATGGAATCTGAAATACCATACTCTGAAAGACTGTTTAAGACTATAAATAGATCTTTTAAGACGACGAACTTCATCCTCTTGACCTTTTGATACAAAACCAATAGGTTGATCTATGTAGATCTCTTCTTCAAGATTTCCATTATGGAAAATAGTCTTTACATCCATTTAGAATAATTCTAAATCCAAATGGGTAACCAAGGCCAGAAGTAGGCGAATAGAGATAATTCTCACCGCAAGAGAAAAAGTCTCTTCATAGTCTACCCCTAAATGGACCTTAAACTTGTCGATGGATCCATCAGCCTGACGTTTTATCTTGAAAACCCACTTGTTTCCAATCGTTTACACCGGGGAGAAAGATCGATAAGTTCTCAAACCTTATTTCTTGCCATAGAGTCCATTTCATCCCTCATGGCTTCCATCCACTCTTTGTGGTTTGGTGAATTAATAGCCTCTTGAAAAGAGGTAAGCTCTTCTATTTCTAAAGGAGTGCACAAGAATATTTCCTCTTTGATTTGAAAATATCATCAAGGAATTCTTCCACGCTCACTCTTCTGAAGTAGAGGACGTGTGCTGGTTTGTCCCACTGAGGTACTCCTCCCTCTATCTCCGAGAGGTAGAGAATCCCCAACAGGTGGAAAATCACTTTTACTATCATAAACAAGTGGACTAATCCCATGTTCATGAATTGGAGAGTGAGGACGAACCTCATTATCAGGTTGATTCTCTTGGGTAACAACTCATCTTCTCTTCCAAACAATAAAATAGTACTATTCTCGGTGACACGATCTGTTTAAATTCTCCCCTCACCGAGAGATAGCTGATCATTTAGCGGTAACTCCTACATCGCTAGGTCCTTTTTGATTTCACCAACGCTTGGAAACGCATCCTCAAGAAACTCAACGTTACGTGAATCTACTTCTGTCATACTACCATTAGGGTGTTTACTATACCTAACATATCCCCTAGAATGTTCGGGATATCGTTTGAACACTATTTTGGTGGCCCTTGGACCAAGTTTCCCATGTCTGTGAGTTGGATTGTGTACATAACTAACCAAACCCCATAGTTATAAATGTTCTAAGGAGGGCTTTTTACCATGCCATAACTCATATGGAGTGGCAGATATGCTCTTACTTGGTACACGGTTAAGAATGTAAGCTACTGTAAGCAACGCATCCCCCTAAAAACTAATTGGGAGATTGGCATGTGCCATCATTGATCTGACCATGTCAAGCAATGTTCGATTCATGTGCTTTGCCACACCATTTTGGTGTGGGGTACCAAGAATTATGAGTTGTCTTCACATATCCTTCTCCTCACAAAACTCCTTAAATAAATGTGAGAGGTATTTACGACCACGATCACTTCGAAGAATTTTAACTCTTCGTTCTAACTGGGTCTCAACCTTAGCTACAAAGTGTTTAAACACATCAAGTGCTTCGTAACGATGTGATAATAGGTACACATACTCATATCTAGAATAATGATCTATGAAAGTGAGGAAATAGAAAGCCCCATGACGTGCCTTCATATTTATGGGTCCACAAATATCAGAGTGAATAAGTTCTAGAGGGCTTGACGCCCTTGAAGCCTTATCAAAAGGCTTCGCGGTCACCTTGCCAACTAGACATGACTCACATCTAGGCAACTTAACCTTAGTGAGTTGGTCTAAAAGACATTTTTTAACTAGCCTACTCATCCTATCTTTGCCAATAAGACCAAGACTAGCATGCCACTTAATTGTTTCTAGATTAGAGTCAAAATGTGAGGTAAAGACTAAACGAGAATTTTTATAACGATCATCCAAATCAAGTACAAGAAAATCATTCTCTAAAGTAGCGTGGCCAAACACATTGCCACCATACAAAATATCCAAATTGTAGGATAATTTTGAGGAAAAAATAAATGCCACAAGTATACGACTATCATCGTAATACTTGAGGGTCATCTCCACAGGGACGATGGAAAAGATTAAGGTCACAAAAGAGTGGATTAACTAATTAAGCTAATGTTAACTATATTAAACCAATTTAAATAATTCAAAGAGAACTAATACCCTCAAACTTAAGAACACGAATCAAAGCCAAAACATAATTAATGGAATCATCTCAAACCAGAATCGAATCAAAGCTTACAACTTTTCAAATCCAGAATCCATAATTCTAATTAACTCAACTAAAATCAGAACATAATTGCCTCAACCAAACTACTAAAAAAAAACTAAGCAACAGGGGAGAAACAGAGAACAGAATTAGAGAAACAGAGCAACAAATCAAGACATAAAACAGAGAAGAAGAGGGTAAGAGGATCGAATTTGCCATTTAACACTCAGCTCATTATACATGAATCAAAGCAGGAAGTAAAAATAGAAAACGCATGGCAGACCAACACTGGAAGTGAAATAGTGCAACAAGGGGTAGGGATTTCGGATCCTTAACAACATTCAACAAGAAAAGAGCATGAGATGAAGAATAGAATTCAAACCCAGACCATGGGACGAAGAAATTAGTGGCGTGGAACAGAGAGTCGAAATAGAATTCAAAGCCACAATTACATACTCGACTTAAACTAATAAGATCGAAATTGATTACATCAAACTCCCACTAAAAACGGAATCTAGAAATTGAAATTAGACAGAGAAATTTAAGGATGAACAAAAACATAAAATTAAACCCTAAAATTAAAAATCTAATCTAAGTTGAAAAAGTTTGAATCTAAACCCTAAATTGAACCTGAAAAACGCAAACTAAAGCCTAGAATATACCTAATTGCTCCGCATCTTCAATTTATACTTGAACCCTTCAATCTCAGCCCTTGATTTGCGCCTAATGTGGATGTTAGATGGGCATGCTGTGCTAGCTGATTGTTGCGTGGGATTCAGATGAGGATGGTGGAGATATGGATGGTGATGCGTGGAATAAAGAGATAGATCGAGAATGGGGGATGGAGAGAGCCAGAAGAAGCTGTGATGGTGAGGGAGTCTAATGGTTGAAGGAGAAGAAGACTGAGAATAGGGGGAAATGTCGAGCTTTTTTTGCTGGTGAGAACTGAGAGAGGTGAGAGAAAGTAAAATGGGGAGGTTAGGAGGCATGTGAGGTGCGCGTGGGCTGGGGGTTTTTCGGTTTTCCTTTTACTTTTTTTTCCTTTCTTTTGGGTTATAGCAGATAATGAGCTAAGGAATTTTTGTCGGGTTTGAGTCAATTTGGCCGAATTCTTCATTTTCAGCATCTCATCATCTTTTTCCGACATTTTTCTCGAATTATTCAATACCTACAAACAAAATACAATTAAATAAAAATATAAAAATTACAATTATTTTAAGTATAAATCAGTTGTAAAGGTATTATAAAAATATCATATTTTCGGTGCAAACACAAACCATTAGGACAAGAACTAACCAAAATCAGACTTCATTAAAGAAACTAAAGACAAAAGGCAAACTCGCACCCCAAGTGCGTAGAGAACATAAAAAGAGAGCAATTTATTCCCTTCTCGCAATGTGAGTTGGTACGTTCCAACTCTTAGAACGTCTTCTTCACTGCTGTTTCCCAACACGACAGATTATGAACCCACCGGATACCTGTGAAAGTCCACGAAGTCAGTCTATCCTGAGCTATATGTTTGCTTACTCCCATATCCACAATTTAATTAGGAAAAGAATTAGTAACTAATGCATGGGAACATACATATAATTCAGAAGAATAAGTGGAGAAAGGCACCTTTTAGGGCTCAGGACAATCCTGAGCATAATGACCTTTCTTACCACAATTGTAGCACTTCATCCGTGCTATATTTTTCTCTCCATTGCCTTTGGCCTTTTACTTCTTGGAAAGCCTAGCCTTCGGCCTACCTCTCTCAGTGTGGGGCGTGAACCTTTCTTAGCCTGCCAACCTCGATTGTTCTTATTGCCTCTAGGCCTATTTCCCTCGGCAACAAGAGCTACATTAGGAGTACCGAACATTTTCAAGCACTCCTCCTCCATTTTAAGGTGGCTTTGGATCTCACCGATGGTCTTTAAATGCTCAGAATAAGTCAAGACCAACTTCGCATAATTCTAATGCTCAGGTTTATCAGGGAGAGCCTAAATCACATTTAGGACTTACTCTCTCTCAGAAACCTCTTTACCAGTAGCTTTGAGATCACGAATCATGGCACTCATGATTCATAAATGCTCATCCATGGTATGTCTGGAATTCATTTTGTACTAAATCCATTTCAATTGCAAGGTACAAAGCCTTGTCACGGATGTCTGTCCAAAACAGATTTTGAGTTGGTCCCGCATGTCCTTAGCCATAGGACACATCTCAAATTCTCCAATTATATCATTGTGCATATAGAACAACATGGTAAAGCATGCCTTCTTATCCTTTTTGGACCAGTTGTCGTAGGCCTTCAAGCTTTCTTGATACTGCACAGTAGTAGTATCAATTGGCTTGCCATCTTTGTTCTTGTCAGATGGTTGGAAACTTGGCTACCGTCAAGTGTTCTGACAAGTCTCTTTCGTTCAGAAGATACCAGATCTTCTGTTTCCACTTGTCATAGTTAGTCGCATCTTACATCTGACTAGTGGACAATTCACTGATCATTGCGTTGTTAGTTGCCATATCTACAAGTATTAAAAGATAGATGTAAGGCACATTTCTCTAAGTAATTAAATTATTAAAAACTTCATTATTCATGTCATATGATCGAAAATTTTGCCAGACTCATAATCATCTCATACAATCATGAACTAGAAATTTAAATAATTTAATTACCACATTTCCATAAAAAATCATTCATATGGACCACAACTAAAATGTTAAAAAAATTAATTTTTATTTAAATATCACATAGACATTTTTTCAATCCATGTAAAACTAATTTACATTTTAATTATATACTTAAAACTTATCCATATATATAAAACTGATTCATATTACATCAATAACAATCAACTTAACGCCATATTATGTTGCTTGATAATATAAAATGAATTTATACATCAAATTGGCATGTGATAATAATTATTTTTACATTAAACATATTAATGTTATAATAACAAGTTTAAACATTCAAAATCAAAACAAATTTGAAATTATAATTCATATCAATAATTAACAATATGCTTCAATTTATTTGAACTTGTACATGTTTACTATCATATTAATTTAGAAATGACTAATAAGCCCTAATAACAACATGTATTTAAAAAATTTAACCAAGATAAAAAAAAAATATTTGGCCTAAAAAATGGGGCTCCTTAAAAACCCGAGAGCCCCCTCCCTTTTATTTTGGCCTTAGCATCTTCTGGAACCTCCTGGGTTCTTTCTTCATGACCCTCATTAGTATCTTTCTCTTCATTCACAACCCTCAACCCTCTTTCTCGCTCTAACCCACGGTGGCTCCCTCTCTCTCGGTCTCAGCCCACAACTGAGACTACCAGTCCTACTTGGCCTTAGATCGGTGTCTTCTCCGATATCAGTCACCTTGGCTGGCTCGAAAAGCCATCGGGAACCACCACCTAACCCATGTGATGAAACCATCCCCTTGCCGCTGCCTAAACTAAGCCCACGGCATCATAAACCAACCAAAAAAACCACGCTAGTGAGTAGATCGGCCGTCGAGCATTCGACTGATGCCACCTACTCACGCAATGCGCCACCTCTGTGGCAGTGCGTGTCTAACACGCGCAACTTATCCGGTGTTTTTGGCTTGGTTTCGTGTTGAGAAAGAGTAGATCGGCGCGGTTTAGGGACAACAGGAGGAGGAAAACACTATAGATGGTTTTCCTCGGCAGTGTGTGACTCACAGGCGCGCCCCTTCCGGCGGTGCTGATGGGTTTCTGGTAAGATTCACCTTCCTTTTTCCCTTTTTAAAAATTTTTTTGGTCCGTAGGATGTGAAAGCAGTAGAGGGTTTGAGGGGGTTTATCGTCCAGATATACGGCCTTGGTTTTCTTTCCAAATTATGCATATGAAAGCATTATCAGTCTTAAAACATGAATATTAGAGGCATGTTTATTTCAACTTAATATCATAATAACATAATCTCTTGATCGATTCAATTCACATAGAAACTAATTAGAATTTTCTAGCGTAGTCATTTGAGAGGCATTTTAACTCTAGCAAATTCACACAGAACAACATTATTGAAATTTAGCATACTAGCATATAAGAATTTGAACTCGATTTATGCATAACATTATGTCCATTAATCACGCAAATTATCAATTCATTTAGCAGAGTACCATAGCTGCATATAAATCGAGATTCATGTCATTTTATTGTATAGATCGGGGCTAGCATCAAATAGGCTTAACTCTGATACCACTGTTGGTAATTAGAGGTTACCTTAATTGCGGAAATTGAGCCTGGATCTTTGTGCCTTTTGATTGCTACCCACGAGTATGATGACTACTAGAGTCACTGATGATTCACCCTCCAAAACCCAAACCTTTGTAGATGGTTAGGTTATGTGAGAAAGAGGGTAGAGAGTGAATTAGATTTAGGGAATGATTCTTGCTTGCTGTTGCCTATCATTCCTTGATCCAAGCCTCCTTTTATAGTGGCACATAGCCTTAAAGAGAATCAAGGAATTTAATGGCTGATTATTACTGATTAATATAGAATTAATCTCTTTTGTAATAGCTGAATCAATTCTGAGATTTATGAGCCATTATTGTGACCGTTACTAGTCAACAGTACGTTTCATACATTGTATGAAAAGAAACAAAACAAACGCTCCTAATAATGATTTTTAATGTGCTAGTTGACTTTTGTTCTATTATGTATATAATCAAAACAAAGCCTTCTAAACTTCTTACATATCTCATTCTTACATATTTTCCAATATAATTAATAATTTCATTTTTTCTTTTAAAAAAAATACAAGTTAGTCCATGCCTTATTTATTGTCATTAAAAGAAGAAAAATAGAAATAATATTGTCTTCCATAAGTTAGGATCTATTAAGTGTGGAACATTTTCTTCCAAAACAAAAGAGACAGTAATCAATTATGATATTTACAACTCACTATTTACAATTTACACACACACACACACACACACACACACACACACATATATATAAGAAATCAATTCAAATGCACACCTGATAATAATTACACATTAGATTTTCCTCTTTAGATCAAAATCTAGGCAAAGAAATAAGCTAAAAACAAAATGTGTCTCGTTAAAAAAATTCACACATCCCCAAGTGGTGCTTAACGACTTATTCCTTCAGTTTTCATTCTTACATTATGAGAATTATATAAAATCCAAATCTAAATCTAATACCCCAAAGATTCAGTCAGTAAGCGGGGTATAGGGGGATCTAATGTAGCAGTCTCACCTACTGAATAAATTATATATAAAAAATAAAAGGCAAAAATCCGATAATGAAAAACTAATTCCTATAGTTCTAGTTCTACTTTGACTCTATTTGATAAAAATCTATTGTATGCTGCAATCATCTCAATATATTTATATAAATATATATGTATATACATATATAAAAGAGAAGAAATGGGCATTTTCCCAAATTAGGGCCTATTCTTTTCGTTAATAGATAAGGATTTCCCTCCTCTTCCTTTCAATCTTTCATAGTTATTTCCATTCTTTCTCATTCCTTTCTACTTGGAAGGGAAAAAAAAAAACTCAACTATTCCCATTTCATCTCAATTCTTCCTGTTCCTTCCTACTCTTCCCAATCTATTTTTTCCCAATGATTAGAATAGGAACTTGATGTATATTTTAGCACATGACAAAGTCTGGGCTTGTTTGGACCTTCAAATTCTTTTGTCGATATTCCAAGAACTGTAAGATATACCTTTAAATAGGTGTGGATATTCCTCCTCTTTAAAAGGATCCAACACTTAAGTTATAGATGGATTATAGAAGTAAGGAACTAAACTGAATAGAGGAAATAACTTATCCAGCCTACTTGTAGGGGTCCCTTTATGACTTAAAGGTGCTTATAGGTATTCTATGGGGAATCATATTAAGATTCTACCTCTTTATTGGACAGTTTTTATCCCTTATTATGCTTATCTCCTCTAGATCTTTACGTTAAGTAGGATGTCTTCCTTGATGGCCTACCTCTACTGCAAGTCATGGAGCTTTACAAGTTGTAGTCAAGGCTTATTAGATTAGGTTTACATTATGTTTATTATTTGGGCTTAGGCCCAATACTTAATGTCGGACGCTTGTTGATTTGGCTCACTTTCCTCTATCAAATTTAATCCTTGGGCTTTGGTCCTAAGGCCCATTAGGAAATTATTTAGTAATAAGTCATTTCCCCCTTGAGGTCTGTTTGATCTATGATCATGTGTTCCTCAACCTTTCTAGCAAACCTAGCCTTTTAACTCTTTGGGAATTGGTGCCTTGAGTTTAAGCTTGATCCAAATATTTTAGGGGTTTCTTGAGGTTGGTTTTATTTTCCTCCTTTATGATTTGGGTTCTTTCCTAAAAAGGCAACCAATTTATTCTCCAGAGGATGTTACTTAGTTTTGTGGAAAATTTCCTAATGAAGCTTCTATTAAAAATTAGAATTAAAATGCTAGCTTTTTAGTTCCGTTTTTCCTCAACATACTATGACGTGCACTTAGGGCAGCTTAAGCCTACCTTTCCTCAGTGTCTTTGTGCCCTCTCTCCATTTTTCCATGCCAATGATGATGGTTGACTTCAATTTTCAGAAAGTTCTTGATTCAACAGATGTGTTATGGGAGTTTTCTCTCCAAATCGCTTGGTTTCCCTAATTCTCATTATAAATTGATCTTTTAGGGGCTTGTTTCCTCGAGAAGTCTTAAACCCAAAGTTTTAGCTCTTAATCAGTCTTTCTCAGAGCCCTATTTTAGGGCTTGGTACGCTTACGTTATATGGATTATCTTCCTTTTTACTCTCCTTCCTTCAATAGTGAAATCTTTACTTTCACCGTGGAGCATCTAGCGAGATGCTCCATTGTTATGAGACAAGAAGCTGAAAAGGATGTTGTTGGCCACAATTGCTAGTATCTACCAAGGGGCCACATCCTTTTCTTGGAGGTTTGGCTATTGTTCATGATAGGTGCTTAGAACGTGCTTTGTTTTGGAGTCATTTGCTAGTGTTTCTTAAGAAATTTCATGCCTTAGAGTATGATGTACATCTATATTCCTATTTTACGCTTGGGTATGCTTGCTTGATGTATTTTGTAGGTTCTAAGACCTTTTGACCCCGTGTTAGCCCTTAAATGAAAGATATTTAATTACCATGAAGCCCCTCCGTATCCATGGAGCAAAGAAGAAAGAAAAAAACTCAGAGACAGATGCCACCACGGAGGATCTTGGTAGAGACCATGACCCGTGGTGGCCTTTAACTGCTATACCTCTTCGTTTTCTCTTGAATTTATGGATGAGAACACTCCATTGCTGTTATTTGAAGGCGTGCTCGGCTGTGTAGTAAGGCATCTCACTGATGCTATCACTAATCTCTCCCCTAGTTTATCCCTTTCTCATCATTTTGGAGCAAAAAGAAGATTCAAGGAAGGAATTTGCAAGTTGATGGTTTGAAGATTGTATGATTATTTGAAGAATTTCCATTGTGGTTAAGCATTTTCTCTCTTTTACTTTTTGAACTCCGTTTAGATTTGTTCTAGTTAGATTCATATTTTGTTTGAACACTTGTGATTTTAGTTACAATAATCATGAGTGAGTAGTTCTTTTAGTCTAAGAATTTGCTAAACAAACAATGTTGTTAAATTCTTAATATTATGAAAATCTTGTGCATGATCTCAGTTGATTGATTCAATCTATCTTGCGTTTTGATTGATTATCAGTGATTTAGGCCAAATTGCTGACATCAAACTAGATAAAGTAAGGTGAAGTACTGACAGGATGAACCCTCTATTAGATTAACAAGACCAGACTTAACTTAGTGGTTCTTGAAAGAAAATTGTATGTTGAGAGGAAAATTGGTAATGAAGATCTTTAACTTAGGCCAAAATAATAGCCTTTGAAAAAATGGTAATTGGATTATTTTAAGTAATTTAGTTTATTTCAAGATAAAAGATTGAATTTTGTTTGCATGTTATCGTTTGAATCATCCATACTAGAGAAAAGTGCATGCTCGATTCTTAGATCTAACTCATTAAAGGTAAACAAATACCTAGATGCTTTTCATTGATAGATATCCTATTTTGTTACATATAGTGCCTATAGTTTAAACAAACAATCCATTCGATAAATTATCTCACTTGGCATTTTGAAAGGATAAAACTCAATAGATTGCATTGGTCCTTGTGGGCGATATTTAACCTAAATTACAACACCTGTATGCTTCAGTGTGTGTCAAGTTTTTGCCATTGTTGTTAGGGATCAAATTTGTCAAATATTGATTTAGTCCTTAAAAGATTGATTTTTCTTTTTAATTTTTGACTTGCTCGATTTGCTCTGGTAGTGTTTATGTTGGTGCTTGCATGATCTTTTCCCTTTTGTGCAAAGACGGTTCCCATACAACCACGACCTTAAGATAGAGAGGACTTTTCAATTAAGGAGGAAGAAACAAAGGTTAGAGAAGCAAAAGTGCAATGCTTAAGAGACATCACCTAAAGATGGCCGATAGAGTAGGAGATAAAAGAAGAACACTCCGTAATTTCATTACCCTAGGGGTCTTAATCATCACATCTAGTATTGCCCATGCTAATGTGGAAGCTCACAACTTTGAGCTTAAGCCGGCCATCATCTCTCATCTCCATGGTACAATAAGCACAATTTGGTGGTGCCCTAATGGAGGATCCCAATTTACACCTCTTGGTCTTTTTAGAGATGTGTGATACTTTGAAGCTGAATAGAGTTTCTACCGATGCCATTCGCCTATTACTATTTTCTTTTTCACTCAAGGCTAAGGCACAAGCATAGCTCCATTTATTGCCTCCAGGGTTGATCACTACTTGGGAAGAGCTCACTAGGACATTTCTTGCCAAATTCTTCCTAGGACGACAAGCTTGAGGAATCAAATTACCAACTTTGCTGAAAGGGAAGATGAGACACTCTATGAGCCTTAGGACCAGCTCAAGGATTTGTTGCAATCATGGCCTTACCATGGACTCCAAAATTGGATGATTATACAAACTTTATATAATAGAGTCACTCAATCTGTACGGTCAACCATTGATGTAGTAACGGGCGGTATATTGATGAACAGGATGGAGAAGGAAGCCTAAAACTTCATTGAGGAGCTAGCTCTCTACAACTACCAATGGTCCAATGGGAGAGGCTAATCCAAAAGGGTTAGAGGTAAGTTAGAAGTTGATGCTCTCACTTTACTTTCTACTAAAGTAGATGCTATGACTCAAAGATTCCACCATTTAAATGTGAATTTACGGCTGTATTGACCATCTGACTGTGAATTATAAGTTGGGAGTCCTTTTGCCCAAGAAACTAATGACAAAGTCAATTATGTCAACAATTTCAACCCAAGATTGGCCAATGATCATTATTCGAATACCTATAATCCAGGTTAGATGAATTGCTAAAATTTCTTAAATAGGTTTAACCTTTCTATGCCTTCAATGAATGCTAAACTAGCCCCTGGGTTTCAAAGGCCTCATTTTCTATAACATGCTCCCCAAATGTCTAGCTTAGATACTGTGATGGAGAGTATGCTTACGGTGCAATAAAAGCAAGATGAGTATATTAAGCAATTAGCCTATAAGGTTGATATACTTACTACTAATAATAAGATTTTGGAAGCTAAAATTACCCAACAAGCTAGCTCTTCCTCTACACCCTCTGATAGACTTTCTAGTAAGCCCAAGCCTAACCCTAGTGAGCAATGTATTGCCATGATTTTAAGAGGGGGTAAGACTCTTGAGGGGCCAAACAGGGTTACCAATGATGTGAATTTGCGTGATGGGAATGATGTTGTTAAGAAAGAGGTGTCCAGTCCCTCTAATGATGTGAATGATGATGCTGAAAATGATGCCAATGAGATTCCTAAAGGCCCTAAACAAACTTCCCTATAACCCTATACTTTACCTTTGTCCTTCCATAAAAGAATGGCTACGCGTAAGCTTGATTTGCAATTGGGGAAAGAAACTCCACATTAATATTCCATTCACCGATACCTTGTCTCCAATGCCCTCTTATGCTATGTTTTTGAAACAGATTTAATCAAAATAAAAGAAAGCTAAAAGAGCATGGGACTGTAGCATTGGCTGAAGAGTGTAGTGCCATGATCCAAAACAAGCTTTTCACTAAGTTTAAGGATCCCAATGGTTTTTTCATCCCTTGCTTGATAGTGAATGTTTGTATTGATTTAGCATTGTGTGACTTGGGCTTAAGTGTGAGCTTGATGCCCCTTATCATGTATGAAAAGTTGGACTTAGGAGAGATGAGACCTACTAAAGTTAGACTTAGGAGAGATGAGACCTATTACTATCTGGAAGACTGTTATGTGAAATACCTCGTGCATGTTTTAGAGGATGTCTTAATTATGGTAGGAGATTTGTATGTGCAAGTTAACTTTGTGATCCTTGAGATAGAAGAAGATACGCGCACCCTAATCATTCTTGGGATGCCTTTCTAGGCCATCGTCAATTGCCATATTGATGTGAAAAATGATAAGTTATCATTTGATGTGAGGGATAATCATATGGAGTTTAACTTGTTCAAGGCTTCTAAATTCCCTTATATTTTTTATGATAGTTATAGAGTTGATGTGGTTGATAGCTTAAGGGAAGAGGTCACTAATGATGTTTCTAGTACCCCACCTTAGCATTGCATATTGACTGATGTTACTACTAAGGATGAGAATCTCGAAGCAGCAATGTATGCTCAATTCTTGGAAGTCTCTCCACAAGTTTCACCAACCCTTGCTAAGGTGGAAGAACTAGTCAATTATGATAAGCCCTATTTTGATGAGAAACAAGCCTCTGAGGTAGAATTGAAATCTTTGAGATCAATTTCTTAGCCCTGATTCTAAATATTTTATGATTGTTAATGCAAATTTAAATGGAAGATATAAGTCCTCAATTGAACACCAAAGAAGGTTCAATCCTAACATGAAAGAGGTATTTAAAAAGAAAATAGTGAAATTACTTAAGACCAGCATTATCTACCCTATCTCCGATAGTATGTGGGTAAGCTTAGTCCATGTTGTGCTTAAGAAAGGGAGGATAATGGTTGTAAAGAATGAGAATAATGAGTTGACTCCTAATAGGATAGTCGCGCGTTGGCGAATGTGCATTAACTATATGAAGTTAAACACGATCATACGTAAGACCCACTTTCCACTTCCATTTATTAACCAAATGCTTAAAACATTGGCTAAGAACTCCTATTTTTGCAACCTAGATGGGTATTCAGAACTTTTCTCAATCTCTATTCCCCTCAGTGACCAAGAAAAGACCACTTCACTTGTCCATATGGTACATTTTATGTAAGAGGATGCCATTTGGGCTATGCAATGCCCCTAATACCTTTGAACGTTGCATGGTCGTTATTTTCTCTGATTTTATTGAAGACATTATAGAATTATTCATAGGTGATTTTTCTATGCATGGTACATCTTTTGACCATTGCTTGCATAATTATCCAAAGTGTTACAAAGATGTGAGGATATGAATTTGGTCTTGAATTAGAAAAACTGTCATTTTATGGTCTAAGAGGGGGTTATCCTAGGGCATATTATTTCTAATAAAGGCATTGAAGTTGACAAAGCAAAGTTGGAGGTCATTGAAAATTACCACCACCAAATTTTATGAAGGGTGTGAGGAGTTTTCATGGACATTCAGTTTTTACCAGCGGTTCATCAAGGATTTTTTTCAAAATAGAAAAACATTTCACCTAATTGCTTATCAAAGATGTGCCTTTTAACTTTAATGAGGAATGTTTGAGTGTTTTTCTCAGGTTAAAAGAAGGTTTGAATTTGGCTCCTAAATCCCTGGATTAGGAGCTTTCCTTTGAGGCGATGAGTGATGCCAGTGACTATGCACTGGGAGCCATCTTGGGTTAAAGGAAGGACAACAAGCCATATGCTATCTACTACAAGGCAGACTTTGGATAAGGCTCAAGTGAACTATGCCACCACCTAGAAGGAGTTTCTAGCGGTTCTGTTTGTGTTGGAGAAATTTCAGTCATACTTGATCAATTCCAAGGTCATTTTTTTCACCGATCATACAGCATTGAAGCACCTGTTGAAGAAGTCCTACTCTAAGCCCCACTTGATCATTCAATGGACTCTTTTTCTCCAAAAGTTTGATTCAAAGATTCGTGACAAGGCAGAATTAAAATGTGGTTGCTGACCATTTATCCCGCTTAGACCCCGAGGCCATTCCGATGGAAGAGCTCCACGTACATGGTTCATTCCTAGATGACCAACTCCTTGCTAATTCCTACCAAGCCACTCCATGGTATGCTGATTTGGTGAATTATAAAGTGTGTGGAGTATTGTCCCCTGCATTGCCATATCCACAAAAGAAAAAGTTCTTAGTCGATACTAAGTATTATGTATAGGAGGAGCCTTTACTCTAAAAGTTGTGTGGAGATGATATTTATAGAAGATGTTTGCCGGAGGATAAGGTTCATAGTGTCCTTCACCATTATCATGGTTCAATTTATGGTGACACTTTGGTCCAGACTAGACCATTGTCAAAGTGCTTCAAGCGGCCTCTATTGGTCCATTCTCTTCGAGGATGCAAGAAAGTTTATTGTAACTTATGATCGTTGTTAAAGAACAAGGACTATTTCCAGGAGGTATGAGATGCCTCAAAGTAGGACTCTTGAGGTGGAACTTTTTGATGTGTTAGGAATTAACTCTATAATCCATTCCTTCCTTCCTATAACATGTACATTCTTGTAGCGGTTGATTATGTCTCCAAATGGGTAGAGGCCATTGCCTCTCCCACTAATGATCCCTGGATGGTCATAAAATTCCTCAAGAAGAATATACTTATAAGGTTTAAGCACATCGAGGGCTCTTTTGAGCAATAATGAGACTTATTTTAACAACAAGCCTTTCGAGTCTCTCTTGAAGAAATATGAGGGTTTCCATAAGATTGCTAAACCTTAGCACCCCCAATCAAGTGTCCAACTTGAGTTATCCAACTGAGAATTGAAGAGCATGTTGGAGAAGACTTTGGACCGATCCCGGAAGGATTGGTCTTTAACACTTGATGATACTCCACGGGCTTACTGGGCTGCTTACAAGACTTCACTAGGCACTATGTCATACCGACCAGTGTTTAGTAAGTCTTAACACTTGTCAGTTGAATTGGGGCATAAGACATATTGGGCTATTCGAACACCCAATTTTGATCTTAAGATGGCTGGAGCGAGAATGTTGCAACACAACGAGCTTGATGAATTGAGGTTTGAGGCATATAAGAGCTCCAAGATCTACAAGGAGAGAACTAAGAGATGGCATGACAAGGACATTATGAAGAGGAGATTTGAGGAAAGTGACAATGGTCCTCTTATTCAATTTGAGGTTGAGATTCTTTCCAGGCAAGTTAAGATCCCAGTGGTCGGGGCCATTCAAAGTCACCAAAATCTTCCCTCATGGTGGGGTAGAGGTGTGAAGTGAGTCCATTAGTTCATTTAAGGTCAATGAGCAGTGGCTTAAGCCTTACTTTGTGGGGGAACCCCTTGATAAGGTCTTCATCCATACTCTCATCGACCCCGTTTAAGGATAGGGAAGGAAGGTCAAGCTTTTGGTCCTAAAAGAGCACTTCTTGGGAGGCAACTTAAGTCATTTTTTAGCTTTCTTTTTCTTTTTACCTTTGTTGTATATAGCTCTTAGGGACTTTGAAGAAAAGCAAAAAAAAGGAAAAAAAGAAAGAAGAAAAAAATAGGAAAAAAGGTTTGAGACAGAGTCCACCACGAGCTATCCTCGGTTTCAAGTATGGTCTGTGGTAGCGAAAGTCAAAAAATCAACTCTTAGGGTTGACCACAGATGGTTAATGGCCAAGACTAGGGTCTATGGCCAACCCCGCACCCCAAAATATTAAAAACTGGATGGAGGGTCTACAGTGACCCCGGTCCCCAACGGCTAAGGGCTTTTTGACAAGAAACTTGCCCCCTTTCATTCTTCGTCTTACTCTCGACCCTATTTCTCTAAGCCTCTCTTTCTCTCTCTAAAACCTCCATAACCACTCCACCTTCAGCCTCCATTTTCATCATTTTTACTCCTAATCTCACCAAAATCCCAGCAAATTTCTCCTCTTTTTCCCAAATTCCTCTCAATTCTTCACTTTTATTCCCAAATTTCCCCAAATTCTTCACTTGCATTACCTACTCACCCAAAATTTGAATTTGCACTCTTTCTCTTCTCAAATTCTTCATCTTTCTTCTGAATCTTCTTCCCTTTACCCTTTATTGCCAATATATTACCTACATTGGTACCATTTCTCTTTCTTTCCATCCTCCCACGTCCTCCATTGTTAATGACCTTTCGTTCCCTTTATTGCCAATATATTACCTACATTGGTACCATTTCTCTTTCTTTCCATCCTCCCACGTCCTCCATTGTTGATGACCTTTCGTATTACTCCCACAAATCTTTCTAATGGCACCAAAGAAGAAGGTAAGGACCACCCAAGGAGTGAGAACTTTAGGGTATGCACCAGAGAAGCTAACTCAGACATCCCGTGCATCAATACTAGTACTCGAGGTAATGCTTCTCACTCTCTTAGCTTAACTAATTCGAAACATATTGCTAGATATAATGCTTTGAGTAGTAGGAGAATTGTTGCTGCTAGATACTTTGATAAGGATTTGTTGACAACTTAGGTTTGATGGATGATATACGTTGGTTGTTTGCTCAGGGTTGTATTGGTCAATTTTTGGAGACTCGGGACATTACACTTATAGTAACATGACACTTGAATTTATGAGCATTTTGCATGTTGGAGTCGCTAGCGGTCCATGATGTCAAGAAGGTTACATTTCCTTCTACTTGAATAGAGAGTTTTATAAATTAAATTTAAGTGCCTTTAATAAAATCTTTGGTTTTCCAAATAGTGTGGACTTATCATATTGTCATGTCCCCTAAGAGTTTAACCCTAATTCATTTTGATGTGAAATTACGGGGGACTACCTGTATGATTCTAGTTATTCTAAAGGCACAGTCATTAGAAATCCCTATATTTGAGTGACCCAGAGGATATTAGCTTGTGGTCTCTTTTCTAGGGAGGATAGTCCAAATGTGTCACGTATGTCAGAGTTGTAATGTGATAGATGACACCCATATTAACCTAGGGTCCTTCTTTTCTGCCAATTATATAGTACGGTCACTAGTACCAATAAGAGGATTGTGATTGAGAGTCTTATTACCCCCATTGCTAGGTTAGTTGGCATTGAGCTTAATCTCGATGATGGAGTTCCAGGGCCCAACTGGCTGAAAATGAAGGCTTTTGAACAAATAAAGTTTCGCAAAGGTGGAAGCTACTCAAGTGTGTTGGATATACCTTAGGAACTAGCTTATGCCTCTTCCCAATATTGAGCGTACCACTCTTCTAAATGGGGCTAATCTCTATTGTTTACTCATTAATAGTGAGGTTGTTCACCCTGCACCCCTACCACCCTCACCTATTCACCATGGATCCTCTAGTTTTTACCAACCGTCCTCCTCCCATGATCTTAATGATGTGCATGCCGCCCTTAGGTCCATCCAAGAGGAGCAAGCATCCGTATGAGCTTATGTCCAAACTGAGAATTTTATCTTCTGTGACTTTGCTTAGGAGAGGCACATGATGAGGTATGTGGGATGATTGCCTCCCAAAATCAATATTTCAGGAATTTAGAGCTTATTTAAGACGTGGCGAGATTGACATATCTCCCAAGACTGACCACACCCTTCCTCTCCTCCTTTCTAATGCTTCTTGTTACTTCCCCATCCCTATTTGTCCCTATGTGCTTGCATTGAGAAAATGCTTTATCCAAGCATGAGGGAGTTGAATTGATTGTGATTGATAGTTTCCAATGATCTCCTATGCATGTGGATGTGTATATATTGTATATGATTGCATTTAGAGTTACATTTAGGATTAACTAGTAGTCAGAGCATGCAGTTAGTGCATTTAATTTTATTTATATAATTTTCCATTTCATATGCATTTAGCATATTAGAAGCATGTAGGTTAGATTTGTATTTTAGGATTAACTCCATGTAGGTTTGCATTAGAAAAAAATTGAAACAAAATAAAGAAAAAAAGTAAAAAGGCTAGAAAAAAATGGAAAAAGTAAAAGAAGAAAAGAAACCTCTGATGATGAAATTTGTAGACTAGATAGTCTTCTTTGGCTTTATATGATCTTTTGAATATACCTAGTAGTGAATAAAGTGTTTGAAAATGAGTTTCGGTAAATATGCTTCATGTTTTGACCAGAGTTGAATGAGAGTTGATTGGCCAATGAATCTTTGCATGAATGTTGGCATGTAAGTCTTAATGAGCTGGGTATGGCTATGGTAGATGTTCCGTTAGGCTTTGAGTTTTAAAAGACTAATTCATCAATTTAAGTCTCTTTTCCTATTTCTTGAGTGACTTTTCTTAGACATAATTTATCTAGAACTTGTTATGACTTTCATTCAAGAACACAGTTAGCATATGCATTTAGGCAAAGCATTCTTTGTATTATTGAGCCACATCGATCAAACAGCTACCCTTGTTATACATAATATACTCCTTGTTAGCTCCTTTGAGCCTAAACACATGTTTATTGATGTGAACTTTCATATAATCATTAGCCAAATATTTATCTTACCCTCAAGCTAAAACAATTGAGTTTCACCTTATGATATTGAGATTGGGAGTTAGTATGAGGGTTATTGAAATCTTTTGGTGGTTGGTTTGGTTTGTTTAGTGTAATAGGGGATTTGTGTACTTTTAAGAGATCCCTTCTGTTGATAATGAGTTGCTAGTTCTGGTTTGTTGGAGAAGTGTTGAAAACTACTTAATTTTATTCCCATGGCCATTCTCTTAGGAAAAAGATGAAAAGGGGGAAAAAAATAGAAAAAAAACCCGAAAAAACCCCAAAAAAAAAGAATAAAAGACTTTGACATTGTTGGATTATATATACTTGCTTTCGAGGTTCAACACCTTCTCCCCATGTGATTAATAAAGAGGGGTTTGATTGTATATTTGAGTTACAATGGTTTGAAGGGTAAATCTCATGAAAAATTGGTGGATTTTAGTTTTACTATTAGCCTTTAGATTTTAGCTCTACAGTCCTAACCTGTTTCCCTCTTAACCTTTACCCATACCCCTGTTTCAACCCATATCAAAGTCCTCATGATTGCCTAATGTGCTTTGCATTCTAGTGGTGGTGAATTGGAGAGTTTTAACAAACTTATGGTAGATTTGAGTCTTTGGATTGAGAATTGAGAGAACCTTACTATACTTTAAACACATGAGTGAAGAGTGTCACATGACTAAAGTGAGGTTCGACCAGTTTTTTTTTTTTTTAGGGGGGGCTCTATCTATTCCATGTGCTCATGTGATTGTATAAGATGATTTAGATGATTGCTTTAAATTTTAACATAGTGATCTTGAAGGATTTTTTGAGAATTCTATTCTCATGTTTGGTTGCTAAATGTTTTGATCACTTTTAGGATAACTTTGGGTCAGTTTTACCATTGAAGATGCTACTAATGTTTGCATGAGAAGGTTATGAATAGAACTTTTTCGTCTCATGATTGCTTGGGGAAAAGCAATAGTTCAAACATGGGAGAGTTATATAAGTGCTTAGAATGTGCATCATTTTGGGCTTGTTTGCTAGCATTTCTTAAGGTATTGTGTGCCTTGGAGTATGATTTTCATCTCTATTTCCAGTTTACACTTGGATACGCTTGCTTGATGTATTTTGTAGGTTCTAAGACCTTTGACCCAGGGTTGACCCTTAAATGGAAGATAGTTAACTCACCACGGAGCCCCCCAGTCATATGTGTCCATAGGGCAAAGAAAAAAGAAGAAACTCAGAGATGGAGGCCACCACAGAAGGTCTGTGGTGGAGGCCACAATCCATGGTGGCTTGTAACAGCTATCCCTCTTCGTTTTTGCCTGAATTGGTGGGTGAGAATGCTCGGTTGCTACTATTTGAAGGCATGATTGGTTGCTTAGTAGGGAATTTCACTCATGCTATCACTAATCTCTTCCCTAGTTCATCCCTTTCTAATCATTTTGGAGCAAAAAGAAGATTGAAGGAAGGAATTTGTAAGTGGATGCTTTGAAGATTGCAAGCTTATTTGAAGAATATTCCATAATGGTTAATCATTTCTCTCTCTGACTTCTTGAACTCCATTTAGATTTTTCTAGATAGATTCATGTTTTGTGTGAACACTTTTGATTTCAGTTACAATAAGCATAAGTGAGTAGTTCTTTCAGTCTAGGGATTTGCTAGCCAAATAATATTGTTAGATTCTTAACTTTATCAAAATCTTATCTTGATCTCATTTAGTTGATTCAATCTATCTTCTATTTTGATTGATTGTGAGTGATTTAGGTCAAATTGCATACATTAAACTATATAGTAGGATGAAGTACTAAAAAGAGAAACCTACTATTAGATTTCAAGATGAGACTTAACTTAGTAGTTCTTGAAAGAGAAGTGCATGTTGAGAGGAAAATTGACAATAAAGATCTTTAACTTAGATCAAAATGAGAGCCTTTGAAAGAATAGTAATCGGATTAGTTTAAGTATTTTAATTTGCTTCAAGAGGTAAGATTGAATTATGTTTGGTTGTTATCCTTTGAATCATCCAAACGAGACAAAAGCACATGCTCCATTCTTAGATCTAACTCATTAAAGGCAAAGTAAATCCTTAGAAGTTTTTCATTCATAGATATCCCATATTGTTACATAGAGTTCATCTAGTTTAGACAAACAATCTATTTGATAACTTATTTTGCTTAGCGTTTTGGAAGGATAAAACTCGATAGATTGCATTGGTCCTGATGAACAATATTTAATCTATACTACAGCACCCTTGCGCTTGCAGTGTGTGTCAGTTCCATCTCCTCCTCCGTCGATCTTTCCTTATCCTTTTAACCCTGTCCACTCTCTAGGATCTACAATTGCCTAGCCTTTTGGAGAAGGAACTAATAGGGCACATAGATTTGAGGGTGAAGATTTTGATAACTTCCTTCCCTTTTCTAACATGGGTTGAGCATTAGTCCCTCGTTCATATTTGATAAAGATTTGAGTTGTTGTTCCTATAAGAACTCTAGCCCTCGAAGTGTTGTTTAGTCTAAAGCTGAGAGAGGAGTTGAAAGGGTGAAGAAGAGGTTGAAGAGGATTAGGCTGGAGATAGAGGGGAAAAAAAGAAGAAAGAAGAAACAGTGAGAAAAATGGCTAAGAGGATTGCTGCCAAGTGTAAGAAAGAACAAAAGAAAGAAAGAATTCAGGCTTCTTCATCCTGAACTTGCTCTGAGTAAAGAAGAGTTGCCCCTTAGCAATGTAACTCTTGATAGAAGAATGTGTTGCTAGGACATATTCTACTCATGGCTCTCTCTAGGGAGGAGTACGAAAAGTATTTTGGCACTGGAGCTCCATAAGACCTTCCTTTTTTCCCCCCTTTTCCCTCACCTTATTTTTCTTCTCTTTTTTTCTTTTTCTTCTTATCATCTACATTATAGTTTTTTTTAATTTCATTTTTCAACTACTTAATGTAATTATACTGAAAATTGTATAATCAATAAGGAAGTCTCTTCATTTTGTTTGGGATAGTGTGCCTTTCTTTTATTTCCAAGCTTTCCCATTCCCCTAATTTGAATTACAAAGATAACAATAAATCTTTAGGGTTTTTATGCTACAAATAAATGGCTTAGGGATTTCAATTTTGAAAATAGCCTCGCTTGCAAACTTCAATTTCTACTCCTCACCAAAAACTTTAAGCTTTCTTCCTTAGTTTCTCTTAATGACACACCCACATCCCAGTGGCTACTGGAACTTATCAGAACCTCCACCTCTTCCACCGATGGGGATCCTATTTGTTTTTTTTTTTTCCTAGGCATTCTTTTAGTTAAGTTGTCTTTGGTGGCTACTTCTTCTACCACAGTGAGGTTGCTTGGGACTTGTTTCTAGGTGCTATCGATTAGAGCTTTTTTCAGGTGGTGGGACTATTTCCAACCTTGGTGGTGGAAATTCCTTGCTAGGAACTTCACCCACTTTGTTCATTCTCCTTTAGTCATGGCCTAAGAGTTTCTTGGTAATCACTTGGGATTTGCAGCTTCGTTAGGCTCTTTGACCCCAATTTGTTTAATGCGGTAATTAAGTGTCCTAGGGCTCTTAGAGGCAGATACCTTAATGATTATGCTCAGAATGCCCCTATTCTTATCCCACTAAAGGATACTGCTAAAATAGATAAATCATTCTTGATTTAGAAATTAGGAAGGATGATTTTACTACTTCAGCTGCCAAGGATCTAGAACCTACTAGGCCTAGATTCCTGTTCATTTAGGTAGCTTCTGCCCTTGGCTAGATTATGTACCCGAGACCCTTGCCAGCAAGATAAACATGGTAGGTGAAAGGCCTTCTTAGGGGGACATTTAGGTTCATGAGGTGAAATATTCCCCTAATCTTGCTCTCATTACCCCCTCTTGCTTTTGCATTACCTCATAAATAATCCTGGAATCCTCTGATAAGAGCAGATGATAATTGAACTCCCTCCTGATTGCACGGAGAGAAGCGAAGACTCAGATCTCACTCATTAGAGGTTTTAATAGAATTATGCTATAAGAGTGTATTGGAGATGAAACAACAGTTGTCAATACTAGCACTTCTTAAGTTCCAACTTTCTCCAAAGGCAAAGGTATAGTGGAATTAGAATTCATCAAAGAGTCTGATCCATATTAACTTTTTTTTTTTCATTTTGTTTGCATTTCATTGTTATTTGTTCTTTCGTCAAAATTTTCAAAAGCTCTAGACTTGTATAAAGTTGGACGTAATGAAATGTTATCTTAGCGTCGATGGAAATTTAAATTGAAAGTTGCATATTTTGAATTTACTTTTGTTTTATTTTTGGATGCGTATGACATTTCCCCTTCTTGCTTATTGACTTTTTCCCCCTCCTAACCAGCTTATAAGAATGGGCTTATAAAGTTATTTGGCAATGTATTTCAAGTTTTTTAGTGCCTATTGCCCTTTGGACTTCTTACTTCCTTTTTAAATTAGAGCTTTCAAATCTTAGGCATTCGAAGCTTAATCAAAATTTCAACCACCTTTTCTTATTTCTTTTTGTAGCACTGCACTTCAACCTCTAAGTTTTGGCCTTCTTTCACTTGAATATTGCAGTCTAGTTTTTGAAACAACACATGCAAGAGTTCCTTTATCTTTACGAGGGAGTTTCTATTATATCCCGTGGTAGTGAGAGGCCTTTTAGGGAAGGAGTTTAAGAAGATCATCAAGGCTCAAGAGGATGAGTATCAATGACATAAGAACAAAAAAAGGAAATCCTCGATAGGCTCTACTTAGAAGACCACAAGTTTACTGGCATCCTGAAACTTCATAGATTATGCTAAAATGTCTTCGATGCTTCTACACAATATTTTGAGTGCATTTTAAACATGGGCTTACATTGCCCTGACGCCCCTTCACCAAATGTTAGTTAGAGCTTTATGGCATTTCCCTTTGCTAGCTTTACCTATAAGCCATTTTGTCAAATTCAAAATAAAAAGTCGTGCCTGCTTGAGTTTATTTAATGCTACTGGTTGCGAAGAAAATCTAATTTGTTTAACCTACATGTTATAAACCTTGGAAGCATAATGCCTTATCAGTCTTCTTAGGTGAAAGACTGATAGGCTGGTTTGGCTCTATGTGAAGCACCTTTACAAACAAAGGGGCTTTCCTCTTGTGGGAAAAGAGAATCCCAAATTGACATTACCTAGCCAATTCTAAAAGAACCTTCCGTTGAAGTTGGCAGATTAACAAGAGAAAACGGCTTTTTGAATTATCATCTTAGTGGTCTCAAAAGAGAGTGTTTTAAACTTGCTAAGCTGCTCATAACTTCTAGGTAAACTTGCACCTATTTTTCATTTATAGGCTTTGTTCTTTTTCTTTAGTTGATTGTTTACATCTTTCCAATTCAATGTTGCTCCCATTTTCTTGATCTCTTGAAAGAAGGTGAAAATCATTTCCAAAACTAGTTGCCTCCTAGCCTCCAAAAGTGCTTACAAGAGATTGTCAAGGATAAGGAATGAGAGGTCAAACTTCGTCAAATCATGCAGCAACAAGGGAATTTTTCATTCATTGTTGCTACAAAAAATATGCTTAGCATCAATCTGTCCATCCTCAGTGACGAGGAGTTACTAGTTGAGCACCTCTTTCACATCAATAAGATGAGTATAGCTGCATTCGACTAGCAAGGAAAAAAAGTGCCCTAGTGCCATTAGGAGAGGCTAAGCCTTATAAGCTGAGAATAAGAGGACGCCCAATCATAAGGTAGAGGTACTTACCATGGTTGTTACCAATGCTCCCAATGCCATCGCACCTAACCACTTACTAGTTAAAGGAAATTATGAAGGCATACCTCTTGAGGCCCTCAGGACTAGTACTAGTGATGGGGTTAATAAGATTGCCACTAAAGGCCCTCCTGGGTATGGCTAGTGGTTCTTCTAAGAGTCCTCCTCCTACTTTTCACGCTTTTAAATATAAGGTTGATAAGCTTTTTGAAGACTCCCCAGCTTTTCAAATAAGATGATGCTTAATGAGTTGAGAAACAAAAGATGGTGTGAAGCTTCTAGTCACCTCGTAGTGACATCATCTCCTCCTTAAATTTTACTAGAAGTAGGAGTTCTGATGGTGAAATAGGGGAAAATCTTAGTAGGAGTGGAGATTCCCCATTCAAATCTCCAGAGGCTAGGAAGGAAGCTGTTAACAACCTAGCAAAGAAATAGCAATAATAATATCTCTTTAAAAGAGATTGAGCCATTTGCTCGGAACCCCTAAGACTCGTGTTTCATTTCCTTGCCTCAGGTTTGCAAGTTGTAGCCGCAAGGCTTAGGTCTTAACCACTATCACTTTAATCTGGGTTAGAGTCTTTGGGGGCTGAGAATGATCTCTTGATAGCTAAGTTACAGGAGTTTAAAAAGGCTATTGAGAATGCTCAATACGAGAGTCAAAACTTTAGGAATGCTCTCTAGAAGGAGAAAGAAACTTCTCACTTCTATAGGGAGGGCTCGAAGTAAACTTTGAAAAACTAGTATTCATCCTTTTGCAGCAAATTAAAGGTAAGGCTAGTGCCAAAGAATTCAAGAAGAAGAACCCGATTAAGTTTTCCTCTTACCTTTTTCTGTAAATGTTAAATACTTTATGGTTTTATTCACTCAACAAAATTTTAGCGAATTTTTGTGTGATATGTATCTTCCTTGGCAAAATTATTATCCCTAATGATTCGTGGTTCAACTTTGTTGATTTGTTTATCCAAAATTCCTAATTGAGCATATGACTTACTTTGTGGAATTTATAATTTCACTATTGAACCTAATCACATAATTTACCTTTCAATCAAATGTAAACCATAACACAATTATAGATAAGAGAATTCAAGAGGCTACTTTATTAATGTAATTGAAACCCAAGTATTAACCCCATGAAGATACAAAGTTTTCAGCCTAGTCATAGAACTTTAACTTTTATAATTTGGTGTAACACCCTAACCTGACTGGTTCGGATTGCACGCCATAATCCTTCCCTGGAGAAGACTGTTAAGGCAATCTACTTAAACTTGTTTGAAACGTAACCGAAAGAAATAAAAGCCAGGATCGCTTGCTCGGGTTATACCTTTCAAAGGTGAGCCTCGCTTGACCTGTTTATATGTTTAGCCTAATACTTAAAATCTAAGAAGCTTACATAACATATATACTGCTATTACAAAACTGGACCTTTGCAGATCGAGGAAGTGGATAGAGCTTTTCTAATTTTCACAAACCTTACAAAAGGTAAATGTTTACGTAACCTTACATGCATATTCAAACATTACATAATCAAGTTATAACAATGCCGGCCAGATCACAGCCCATCCAAAAGTATAATTCTTGAGGCTCTCCACACATCAGTCACATAACTATTGATCTAGGGAAAAAGGGGAAAAATAATGAGAATGACCAACTACCGCTTAGTGAATAAACCCTCTCCCTCAAAATAATGCTCAAAATACATAATAACTTATGAAAGCCTTTCGCAATTCATTTTGATTAAAGAGCTTACAGACAATGCAGCACATTCAAACCATATTCCAAAGACGAGTAAACCATATGAGGAATTTCAATTTCAGAAGAAGCTATAATATTAGCTCACCATTCTAAACTTACATGGACTCAAAACTTAGCGCAAAAAGGGGTTTTACACATAAATACTACTTATAAAAAATGGTACACCAAAACTTAATCACGTAAATAAGGAGTCTAGACTCTTAGAGGTACTTTATTACTGCCATCCAGAGTCAATCAAACTCAAGCAACAACATACTTCTATCCGGACAGACATCATACTATGCTGAGACATAAATTTCATACATAGACTTCAGGCAGGAATCAAACCACCATCCCTGAGCTACCTTAATGTAACCTATGTTATACCAGATAGGATACTAAGCTACCATCCCTGGGTCTCAGACCTAAGCTTAAGGTTTCTAGATTTGCTCATCCACGTGCACATAAACATGAACATAATTATTTACATACATACATGCTTATACCTATTCATATATATACTTTATGAGTTTATAATATAAAAACATAATCTTCTGGAAACACCACTCAGTTTTTAAACTGGCAACAAGGAAAGTCACCCAAGAGGGGGTTTGGAGACAATTTTAGGTTCAAGGAATAGTTCAAACCAACATACAAAAGCCCCTTGTTTCTACTAGAAATTAACCTTAAATAAGCCTTACAATCCATGACTCTTCAAACCAGAAAATCAGATATTCAATCATAATCAGAAAGTTCAATGAGTTGGATCCCAAATTTTGGTGACATAAGGAAGGCATTGATGTTAAATTATCGTCAATCTTTTTTGTAACAAAGTATAAATGTTTATGGAGATACACTCTAGCTTGGCTAAGAAGGGATGTTTATGTTAAAAGCATTAAAAATTAATAGGTTTAGACACCTAAGTGAGTTTTAGACTTATCAAATGTTCAGAAATTCCCATATAAGAGTCAAGCTTCCCACGCTCCAAGTAGTTTCAAAAAGCCACTAATTTTTAATTAAAGTTGATAGTGGGGACTCTAGAAAATGCAAAAACTTTCACAGTCGCAAAACGTTTTAGTAAAATGATAATTCTTCCTCATGGGCTAAAACAATTCTGAGTTACAGAGCAAAGTTCTTGTTTTCATGTCAAATATAGAAACGCCACTATTTTAAAACATTCAAGCAAATTTTGACCCAAGGCTTGGTAGTTTTGTCAACATATTTTCTGATGGAACAGCAACAGGTTTATTTCTATCGAGTAAGAATAGGTAAGTAGCACACATGAAACCTTAATATTGCAAACCATGAATAAAGATATATAAATCCAAGAAAGCCTAGCATTGTAAACCAAATTATCACTTTTGGTCAAATTAGTTTTGTGAACAGTCACTTATAAGTCCCCCACTTTTGAGAAAGGGCCAAGCTGGAAATTTTAACAATCTAGAAGTGCTTTTAAGTATAACATTTCAAGGACCTAAGGAGAACAAAGCTCTCTAGTTTTCTAGCCAAATAATATGGATTTTAGAATTTTCACTCATCATACCAAGTTATTCCAAAACTTATTAGTTGGTCAAGACTTTTTCCCGAAAGCACAAAAGTAACTTCACTAATTTATAATCCTTCCATCCAGGACCATAGAAAGAAGAAAAATTGCAAGTTCAAACTCTAACTCATTACAATAAGTGCATATTTTTTATAGAAATATATTCGAGTTGTAACACCAAATCAAACTAACACGTATGTGAAACTTTGTGTAGGACAAATACCAAAAGCTATCATGACAGTCAGTACCACAAATCAGCTTACCAAAACTTCACCCATAACCTCTTCGGCGACATTCCGAGCTCAATCAGTAACACAAGTTAAGTGATTATAAATTTAGACCCCATTGATGCTCACACAGCACACAGTTAAATTGAAACCATTTGCACAGCGACTTAGCTCTAATAACTCGTGTAAATTATTTGTCATTCCAAGTGAGTACCACTCCAGAAAATCAGCAATAATAGGAGTAAATGTCTACCCATACTAAGGCCTAACTAGCAACGTTGATAGCTCAAGAATTCATGCATCACATTTGCATACATTCAAGGATTACCAGGCTCACATATACACTTACAAATTGCTACTACATATTTAGTTTCACATACGATTCAATTCCTTAAACTTAATTCATAAACATTATACATAATCTCTTACAAATTAAAATTAAAGATATAAAATCCAAATTACCCACACATGCAATTAAATCAATTGACCATATTCCATTTCACCAACTGGGTAAGCTAACTCATATTACTATAATTGAAAATCCATAAAATAGGGGGGATTAAGGGTTTACCCACCTCAGGTTTGGGTAATTTCAGGATGCAATCAACATTTGTATACTGATTCCTTTTGCAATTTAGCTTCTCCTCGTGTCACTAGCCTTTAACGTTTTCTTCTGAACTTCATCCTCAACCACACCAAAATCCCAGTATCCCTCTTCGATCTGGTTCTCAGCAGTAGCAGCGGCGCCATAGTAGCAGCCGCAACAGTGGTGGTAGGGTTGGGTTGGGTTTCGCTGCTTTCCTCTTCTTCCACCAATTCACTGTCTCTTTCCCACTCCATCTCTCTTTCTCTCTCTTTCATGCAACCAGGGGTAGAAAGAAGGGGTCAAAAGAAGGGTTGGGTTTGCTGAAGAGAACAGAGAACGGTTTGGAGGTATTATAAAATGAAATGCCCATTCTTTAATTTTTCTGCTTGGCTTCCACGGTTTAGGGGTACCGAGTCCTCCTCTTTTTTTTTTAGATTTATCTTTTTTAAACTAACACTTAAGGGTAATCAAACAAATAAGAGGTAACAAACTTGTGGTGGGATAGAACTGGAGTGATGCTATCAAATACCCAATTTAAATATCATGAAAATTCTAGGTGTGACTCCTTAAGCAAGAATGTAAAAAAATAATAAAAAATATGGGGGTCTCACAATTCCTCTCCCCCACTTATAAAACGTTTTGTCCTCAAAACTTATATGCTTTGGTCACATGACGAGAAATAAACCTATGAATGCTTATGTAAGTGAAAGTATTCAAAAGGAAGGTTTCTTACCGATTCTCACTCGTATCACATAGATGTGAGGTTAGTGAAGTCATGCCTATGGCCTTCTTGCTTGGAGATTGTTGTCGCCTTCCCTTTTGGCTGGCTTAGTCCCTTGATTAGCATAAGTATTTTCTTGTATCTTCTTTGGACATTGGTTCTGAAAATGCCCGACTTCTCCACACCCAAAGCACGCTCCAACTAACCAGGCACAAGGTCAATTATGGAGCTTGCCACATGTGTCACATCGAAGTCTTAGTTCATATGGGGTGCGGTCCTTCTCAGGTCGATGATTGGAGTTAGGCTTCCTCTCATTTCCATGAATTCCTCCTTGTGAGCTCTCAACCTCATGCTTCCTTTTTTGTTTCATAGCTAACTCGGATGCCTCACACTCATCTATAGCACGCTTCACTTTGATAGCTTTTTGGTAATGTGTTTGCAAATTTGGGAAGGTTAGTGCAGCCATGTTTGTTTTTAACTTAGATTTAAGGCCTTTCTTAAATCGTTCCATTTTTATTTCCTCATTAGCCAATAGATGAGGAGCAAACCTACTCAATTCGTTAAACTTAGACATGTACTTAATAACTGACATTTTTCCTTGTTCTACGTTTAAAAATTCCTACTCTTTAGCCTATTTTACCTCCTTAGGGTAGTATTTCACCTAATAACCCCTCAAACTATGCCCAAGTTAGTGGTGGTTCGCCTTCTTTTGGCTTAACCATATCCCACCAAAAACTAGCATCTTTCTCAAATAAGTGAGCTGCGAACTTCACCTTATAATTAGCAGGACACTCCATAACTTCAAGCAATTCTGCAATCTTCCTCTTCCAGTGCTCATACTAAATTGGGTCCGTTGCTCTGTTAAACGTAGGTGGCTTACGCTTTAGAAACTTAATTAGCATCTCCATCACATCATTTGGCGGTGGAGGTGGTGGAGGATTTTGTCGCTCTTCCGACATATTGTATACTAACTTAACGCCTGCACCCGTAATGAGACTCTAGATTACTTATGTGCACCATATAAATATACTACTCATTAAGGAATTTGCTTCAGTTCCTCCTAGTATGCTTACAACAATTAAACACTTAACGCTTAATATATAACATGCATCGCATAGCACGTAGCATGTAGCACATAGCACACAACATACAACACTTAGCACATAAAAACATATCGTCTAGTCAAATCTCATTTTCATTTTTTATTATTATTATTGTTGTTGTTGTTATTATTATTATTATTTTTATTACTATTGTTGTTGTTTTAATAAAACTGTACAACTTTGATACCACTAAATGTAACATCCCAACCTAACTGGGTCGCATTACAGGCCACAGTCCTTCCCTGGAGAAGACTCTTAAGGCAATCTGCTTAAACCTGTTTGAAACATAACAGAAAGAAATAAAAGCCAGGATCGCTTGCTCGAGTTATACCTTTCAAAGGTAAGCCCCGCTTGACCTATTAAGGCATTTTGCTCGGGTTCTACCAGAAATTAACCTTAACCAACCTTTACAATCCATGACTCTTCAAACTAGAAAATCAGATACTCAATCATAATCAAAAGCTTCACTGACTTGGATCCAAAATTTTGGTGACATAAGAAAGGCATTGATGTTAAATTATCGTCAATCTTTGTTGCAAGAAAGTGTATAAATGTTTATGGAAATACACTTTAGCTTGGCTAAGAAGGGATGTTTATGTTAAAAGCATTGAAAATTAATAGGTTTATACACCTAAGGGAGTTTCAGACTTATCAAATGTTCAGCAATGCCCATATAAGAGTCAAACCTACCACGCTCGAAGTAGTTTCATAAAGCCACTAATTTTTAATTAAAGTTCATAGTGGGTACTCAAAAACTTTCACATCATAAAATGTTTCAGTAGAATGATAACTCTTCCTTATGGGCTGAAACAATTCTGAACTGCAAAGCAAAGTTCTTGTTTTCATGTCAAATATAGAAACCCAACAATTTTTAAACCATTCAAGTAAATTTTGACCCAAGGTCTGATAGTTTTGTCAACATATTTTCTTATGGAACAACAACAGGTTTATTTCTATCGAGTAAGAATAGGGAAGTAGCAGAGATGAAACCAAAAGACATATAAATCCAAGAAAGTCTAGCATTGTAAACCAAATTATGACTTTTGCTCAAATTAGTTTTGTGAACTGTCACTTATAAGTCCAGGGGAAACCCCTACTTTTGAAAAAGGACCAAGCTGGAAATTTTAACAAGGCTAGAAGTGCTTTTAAGTATAACATTTCAGGGACCTAAGGAGAATAAAACTCTCTATTTTTCATGCCAAATAATATAGATTTTAGAATTTCCACTCATCGTAACAAGTTATTCCAAGACTTATTAGTTGGCCAAGACTTTTTCCCAAAAGCGCTAAAGTAACTTCACTAATTTATAATCCTTCCAACCAAGACCATAGAAAGAAGAAAAATTGCAAGTTCAAACTCTAACTTGTTATGATAAATGCATATTTTTGATAGAAATATATTTGAGCTGTAAAACCAAATCAAACTAACATGTATGTGAAACCCTGTGTAGGACAAATACCAAAAGCTATCATGACAGTCAGTACCCCAAATCAGTTTACCAAAACTTCACCCAAAACCTCTTTGGCGACATATAAATTTAGACCCCATTGATGCTCACAGAGCACACACTAAAATTGATGCCATTTGTAGAGCAACTTAGCTCTAGTAACTCGCGTAAATTATTTGTCATTCCAGGTGAGTACCACTCTAGAAAAACAGCAATAATAGGAGTAAGCATCTACCCATATTAAGGCCTAACTAGCAATGTTGATTGCTCAGGAATTCATGCATTACATTTGCATACATTCAAGGATTACCAGGCTCACATATACACTTACAAATTGCTACTACATATTCAGTTTCACATATGATTCAATCACTTAAACTTAATTCATAAACATTATAGGTAATCTCTTTTAAATCGAAATTAAAGACAGAAAATCCAAATTACCCTCAATCGACCATATTCCAATTCACCAACTGGGTAAACTAACTCTCATTACTATTATTTAAAATCAATAAAATAGGGGGGATTAAGAGTTTACCCACCTCAAGATTGGTGTTGTGATTTCCTGCAAGTATACGGTTTAACATTGTAATAATTGAAAGTGTCGATCCTTAGGAATGAGTTATGAAATTAGGTTACCAAAAATTCTAAACTAATTTAAGACTAAATAAACAATATTAACTCATGGAATTTGTATGCTCTGACTTGCAAATACCACATACCAAAATAGGATGAAGTACCAAACTGCGAGCAATTTTAACCCTCCAATACCTAGCCGTAATTTTTCTTTGAACTTGAATAAATGACAGACAGTAAAGTGAACACAGGCATGAAATAGAGTGATCAAACCCAACATCGACAGAGCACAAATCCAAAGCTCGGCACAACCCAGAAAAATTCATAGCAGTAGGTGAAGGCTGAATTGCAACACTTATTTATTCAACCTTGAATCGAACAAATGACAGATGAAGACGAAGAATCAAAAATATAATTCTCATTCAAAAAACTCAGGCTCAATAACATAAAATTGGTAAAACTCAAACCTAGATCTGGAATATAAAAAATGAAGATTAAAGCAGAATCTACAATCTAAATTTTCTACCCCTAATCTCCTACTCTATTACTCGAACTCCTCTGTTTAGACCCATTTGAAGCCTTCTATAACCGCCGGCAATTCTCCTCATTCATTGTTCAATTAATGAGGGTTATGACGATGGAGTGGATGGGAAACGGCCGTTGATGATATTGGGACATTGAATGTCGACGATTAAAGGAGGGGAGAGAAAGAAACGCCATGGCTGAACTCAGAAAGATGAAGCAGCAAATGACTCAGTGTTTCAGGTTCTGGGATTAATGCTAAGGAAGGAAGAAGAGAAAAGGAAGTGGGGAAAGGTTCGGCTCATGTGCCCCTCACATGGAAAATTAATGAAGGAGACCAGGAAGGGGAAAACAGACACATAGACGAGATGATAGAGCAGCAGCCACGGTGTGACTCTCGGGCTTCTCTGGTCTAATGGAAATCATGAAGAAGGAGGAGAATTAGGGGAGAAGAAGAAGGAAAGCAGCTCACGTGAGGAGCATATGTAGGTTTAAGTGTTAAGTGAGGGTTGGGCTGTGGGAGAAAGGAGAGAAGGGAACCGAACTGGGCTGCATCTATGCCCGGTTGGGCCTGGACTTCTATCTGGCACACGAAGAATGGAAGCAGAGAAGGAGAAGGCATGTGGGCTACTGGGTTGGGCTTCGGTGCTTTGGTTCTTTTTTTTTCCTCTTTAACTTGATCCAGTGCTTGTTGTGATCCAATCCCCTTTTGATTCAATTTTCTTTCTTTTTTTTCCAAGTAATTTATTTATTCATCAAATTTCTGAAATTCCTACAAAACAAATAAAACAATATTAAAATCCTAAATTAATAATTTATTTCGAGCAATTATAAGATAATAAAAAGGGATAAAACATCATAATTTCTGGTTTAACAATTGGGTAATTTTAGGATGCAATCAACATCTCTATATTGATTCCTTTCGCAATTTTGCTTCTCCTTATCTCACTAGTCGTTAATGTTTTCTTCTGAACTTCATTCTCAACGACACCAAAATCCTAGCAGCCCCTCTATTCTTGTTCTCTGCAGTAGCAGTGGTGCCACAGTAGCAGCGGCGGTAGTGGTGGTGGGGTTGGGTTTCGCTGCTTTCCGCTTCTTCCACCGCTTCACTGTCTCTTTCTCAACTCACCTCTCTTTCTTTCTCTTTTGTACAAGCAGGGGTAGAAAGAAAGGTCGAGTTTGCTGAAAAGAACAGGGAAGGGTTTAGATGTATTATAAAATGAAATGCCCATTCTTTAATTTTTCTACTTGGTTTCCACAGTTTAGGGGTACCTAGTCCTCCTCTTCTTTTTTTTTTAAATTTTTTTTTAAACTAACACTTTTGGGTAATCAAACAAATAAGAGCTAATAAACTCATGGTGGGGTAGAATACGAGTCATGCCATCAAATACCCAATTTAAATATCATGAAAATTCTAGGTGTGACTCCTTAAGCAAGAACGTAAAAAAAATAATAAAAAAATATACGGGTCTCACATTTCCTCTCCCTCACTTATAAAAAAATTCGTCCTCGAAACTTATATGCTTTGGTCACATGACTAGAAATAAGCCCATAAATGCTTATGTAAGTGAAAGTATTCAAAAGGAAGATTTATTCTCACTCGTATCACACAGATGTGAGGCTGGTGAAGACACACCTATGGCCTTCTTGCTTGGAGATTGCCGTCGCCTTGCCTATTAGCTGGCTTAGTCCCTTGATTAGCATGAGTATTTTCCTATATCTTCTTTGGACATTGGTTCTGATAATGCCCGACTTCTCCACACCCAAAGCACGCTCCAGTTAACCTGGTGCAAGGTCCATTGTGGAGCTTGCCACAGGCGTCACATCGAACTCTTGGTTTATATGGGGTGCGGTCCTTCTCAGGTCGATGATTGGAGTTAGACTTCCTCCCATTTCCACATACTTCTCCTCGTAAGCTCTCAACCTCACCCTTCCCTTTTTTTTTTCATAGTAACTCAGATGCCTCACACTCATCTATAACACGTTGCACTTTGATAGCTTTTTGGTACATTGTTTGGAGATTTGAGGCCATGTTTATTTTTAACTTAGATTTAAGGCCTCTCTCAAATCGTTCCATTTTCATTTCCTCATTAGCCACTTGATGAGGAGCAAACCTACTCAATTCGTTGTACTTATACACATACTCAATAATTGACATTTTTCCTTGTTCCAAGTTCAAAAATTGATGCTTTTTAGCCCATTTACCTCCTTAGGATAGTATTTTTCATCTCACGACCCCTCAAATTGTGCCCAAGTTGGTGGTGGTTCGCCTTCGTTTGGCTTAACCATATCCCAACAAAAACTAGCATCTTTCTCAAATAAGTGAGTCGCGGACTTCACCTTATAATTAGCAGGACACTCCATAACTTCAAACAATCCTTCAATCTTCCTCTTCTAGTGCTCATATGGAATTGGGTCCATTGCTCCATCAAACATTAGTGGCTTATGCTTTAGAAACTTAATTAGCATCTCTATCACATCATTTGGCGGCAGAGGCGGTGGAGGATTCTGTCGCTCTTCTGACATCTCGTACACTACCTTAACTCCTGCACCCTTAATAAGACTCTGGATTAATTATGTGCACCATATAAATATACTACTTATAGAGGAATTTGCTTCAGTTCCTCCTAGTAAGCTTACAATAATTAAACACTTAATGCTTAATATATAACATGCATCGTATAGCACGTAGCACATAGCGCACAACATATAACACGTAGCACATAAAAACATATCGTCCAGTCAAATATCATTTTTATTTATTTATTATTATTATTATTTTAATAAAACCGTGTAGCTCTGATACCACTAAATGTAGCATCCCAACCTGACTGGGTCGCGTTACATGTCACAGTCCTTCCCTGCAGAAGATTGTTAAGGCAATCTACTTAAACCTGTTTGAAATGTAACCGAAAGATATAAAAGTCAGGATCGCTTCCTTGGGTTTTACCTTTCAAAGGTGAGCCATGCTTAACCTGTTAAGGCAACTTGCTCGGGTTTTACTAGAAATTAACCTTAAACAAGCTTTACAATCAATGACTCTTCAAACTAGAAAATCAGATACTCAATTATAATTAGAAGGTTCAATGACCTGGATCCTAAATTTTGGTGACATAAGGAAAGCATTGATGTTAAATTATCATCAATCTTTGTTGTAAGAAAGTGTATAAATGTTTATTGAAATACATTCTAGCTTGGCTAAGAAGGCACGTTTATGTTAAAAGCATTGAGAATTAATAGGTTTAAATAGCTAAGGGAGTTTTAGACTTATCAAATGCTCAGTAGTTTCCATACAAGAGTCAAACCTCCCATGCTCCAAATAGTTTCATAAAGCCACTAATTTTTAACTAAAGTTCATACTAGGGACTCTAGAAATTCCAAAAACTTTCACAGTCACAAAACATTTTAGTAAAATGATAATTCTTCCTCATGAGCTAAAATAATTCTGAGCTGCAAAGGAAAGTTTTTGTTTTCATGTCAAATATAGAAACCCCACAATTTTTAAACCATTCAAGCAAATTTTGACCCAAGGCCTGGTAGTTTTGTCAACATATTTTCTGATGGAATAACAATAGGTTTATTTCTATCGAATAAGAATAGGCAAGTAGCAGAGCTGAAACCTTAATATTGCAACCCATGAATAAAGATATATAAATTCGAGAAAGTCTAGCATTGTAAACCAATTATGACTTTTGGTCAAATCAGTTTTGTGAACCGTCACTTATAATTCTAGGTGAAAACCCCCACTTCTGAAAAAGGACTAAGCTGGAAATGTTAACAAGGCTAGAAGTGCTTTTAAGTATAATATTTGAAGGACCTGAGGAGAATAAAACTCTCTAGTTTTCAAGCCAAATAATATAAAAAAAAGCAGCCCGGTGCACAAGCATCCCGCGTTCACGCAGAGTCCAAGAAAGGACCCCACCCTAAGGGGTGAATTTTAGGCAGCCTAACCTGACTTTGTCAGTGGCTGATTCCAAGCCAAATAATATGGCTTTTAGAATTTCCACTCATCATACCAAGCTATTCCAAAACTTATTAGTTGGCCAAGACTTATTCCCAGAAGCACAAAAGTAACTTCACTAATTTATAATCCTTCCTGCTAGGACCATAGAAAGAAGAAAAATTGCAAGTTCAAACTCTAACTCATTACGATAAGTGCATATTTCTGATAGAAATATATTTGAGCTGTAAAATCAAATCAAACTAACATGAATGTGACATGTGTAGGACAAACACCAAAAGCTATCATGACAGTCCGTACCCCAAATTAGTTTACCGAAACTTCACCCAAAACCTCTTTAGCGACATTCCAAGCTCAATTAGAAACACAAGTTAAGTGATTATAAATTTGGACCCCACTGATGCTCACAGAGCACACACTTAAATTGAAACCATTTACATAGCGACTTAGCTCCAGTAACTCATGTAAATTATTTGTTATTCTAAGTGAGTACCACTCCAGAAAATCAGCAATAATAGGAGCAAGCGTCTACCCATATTAAGGCCTAACTAGCAACGTTGATTGCTCTGGAATTCATGCATTACATTTGCATACATTCATGGATTACCAGGCTCACATATACACTTACGAATTGCTACTACATATTCAGTTTCACATACGATTCAATTACTTAAACTTAATCCATAAACATTATATGTAATCTCTCATAGATCGAAATTAAAGGCAGAAAATCCAAGTTACCCACACATGCGATTGAATCAATCGATAATAATCCAATTCACCAACTGGGTGAACTAACTCATATTACTATTATTCAAAATCCATAAAATAGGTGGGGATCAAGAGTTTATCCACCTTAAGATTGGGTAATTTCAGGATGCAATCAACATCTACATATTGATTCCTTTCGTAATTTTGCTTCTCCTCGTCTCACTAGCCTTCAATGTTTTCTCCTGACCTTCATCCTCACCCACACCAAAATCCTAGCAGCCCCCTCCGTTCTTGTTCTCAGCAGTAGCAACAGCACCATAGTACCAGCCGCAGCAGCGGTGGTGGGGTGGTGGGGTTGGGTTTCACTGCTTTCCTCTTCTTCCACCGCTTCACTATCTCTCTCCCACTTCACCTCTCTTTCTCTATCTTTTGTGTAAGCAGGGGTAGAAAGAAGGGTTGGGGTTTGCTAAAAAGAACAGGGAATGGTTTGGGTGTATTATAAAATAAAATGCCCATTCTTTAATTTTTCTGCTTGGTTTCCACGGTTAGGGGTACCTAGTCCTCCTCTTCTTCTTTTTTTTTAAATTTATTTTTTTTAAAACTAACAATTAGGGGCAATCAAACAAATAAGAGGTAATAAGCTCGTGGTAGGGTAGAATGGGAGTCATGCCATCAAATACCCAATTTAAATATCATGAAAATTCTAGGTGTGGCTCCTTAAGCAAGAATGTAAAAAAAACATAATAAAAAAATATACGGGTCTCACATTTCCTCTCCCCTACTTATAAAAAGTTTCGTTCTCAAAACTTAATGCTCTGGTCACATGACGAGAAATAAACTCATAAATGCTTATGTAAGTGAAAGTATTCAAAAGGAAAGTTTCTTACCGATTCTAACTCGCATCACACAGATGTGAGGTTAGTGAAGTCATGCCTATCGCCTTCTTGCTTGGAGATTGCTGTCACCTTGCCTATTGGCTGGCTTAGTCCCTTGATTAGCATGAGTATTTTCCTGCATCTTCTTTGGACATTGGTTTTGATAATGCCCTACTTGTCCACACCCAAAGCACACTCCAGTTAACCTGGCACAAGGTCCATTGTGGAGCTTGTCACATGTGTCACATCGAAGTCTTGGTTCATATGGGGTGCAGTCCTTCTCAGGTCGATGATTGGAGTTAGGCTTCCTCCCTTTTCCACATACTCCTCCTTGTGAGCTCTCAACCTCACGCTTCCTTTTTTGTTGCATAGCTAACTCCGATGCCTCACACTTATCTATAACATGTTCCACTTTGATAGCTTTTTGGTGCAACGTTTGGAGATCTAGGAAGGTTAGTGCAGCGATGTTTGTTTTTAACTTAGATTTAAGGCCTCTCTTAAATCGTTCCATTTTCATTTCCTCATTAGCCACTTGATGGGGAGCAAACCTACTCAATTCGTTACACTTAGACATATAGTCAATAACTGACATTTTTCCTTATTCTAGGTTCAAAAATTCCTGCTCTTTAGCCATTTTGCCTCCTTAGGATAGTATTTTTCATCTAATAACCCTTCAAACTATGCCCAAGTTAGTGGTGGTTCGCCTTCTTTTGGCTTAACCATATCCCACTAAAAACTAGCATCTTTCTCAAATAGGTAAGCTGCGAACTTCACCTTATAATTAGTAGGACACTCCATAACTTCAAGCAATCCTTCAATCTTCCTCTTCCAGTGCTTATACTGAATTGGGTCCAGCGCTCCGTCGAACATAGGTGGCTTAAGCCTTAGAAACTTAATTAGCATCTCCATCACATCATTTGGTGGCGGAGGTGGTAGAGGATTTTGTCGCTCTTCCGACACATCGTATACTACCTTAATTCTTACACCTGTAATGAGACTCTGGATTACTTATGTGCACCATATAAATATACTACTTATAGAGGAATTTTCTTCAGTCCCTCCTAGTAAGCCTACAACAATTAAACACTTAACACATAATATATAACATGCATCGCATAGTACATAGCACATAGCACACAGCATATAACACTTAGCACATAAAAACATACCTTCAAGTCAAATCTCATTTTCATTTATTATTATTATTATTGTTGTTGTTATTATTAGTGTTATTGTTATTATTATTATTATTATTATTATTATTATTATTATCATCACTATTATTATTATTGTTGTTGTTGTTGTTATTATTGTTGTTATTATTATTATTATTATGAAACCGTACAGCTCTAATACCACTAAATGTAACACCCCAGCCTGACTGGTTCGTGTTACACGCCATAGTCCTTCCCTGGAGAAGATTGTTAAAGCAATCTACTTAAACCTATTTGAAACGTAACATAAAGAAATAAAAGCTAGGATATGTTGCTCGGGTTATACCTTTCAAAGGTGAGCCCTGCTTGACCTGTTCATATGTTTAGCCTAATATTTAAAATCTAAGAAACTTACATAACATATATACCACTATTACAAAACTGGGCCTTTGCATATCGGGGTCAGTGTATAGAGCTTTTCTAATTTTCACAATCCTTACAAAAGGTAAATATTTACGTAACCTTACATAAATATTCAAACGTTACATAATGGAGTCATAACAAAGCCAACCAGATCACAGCCCATCCAAAAGTATAATTCTTGGCGCTCTCCCCATATTAGTCATAAATCTGTTGATCTGGGGAAAAGGGGGAAAAATAATGAGAATAAGCAACCACTGCTCCATGAATAAACCCTCTCTCCCAAGACAATACTCAGAATGCATAATAACTTATGAAAGCCTTTCGTAATTCATTTTGATTGAAGAGCTTACACATAATGCAGCACCATATTCCAAGAGAGGAGTAAACCATATGAAGAATTTCAATTCCAGAAGAAGCTATAATATTGGCTCACCATCCTAAACTTATGTGAACTCAAAACTTAGCACAAAAAGGGGTTTTATACATAGGTACCACTTACCAAAAATCATACATAGCAACTTAATCACAGAAATGAGGAGTCTAGGCTCTTAGAGGCACTTTGTTACTACCATCCCGAGCTGATCAAACTCGAGCGGCAACATACGTCTATCCGGACAGACATCATACTATGCTGAGATATAAATTTCATAAATAGGCTTCAGGCGGGAATCAAACCACCATCCCTGAGCTACCTTAATGTAACCTATGTTATACCAGGCGGGATACTAAGCCACCATCTCTGGGTCTTAGACTTAAGCTTAAAGTTTCTAGAGTAGCTTCTCTACGTACACATAAACATGAACATAATTATTTACACACATACATGCTTGTACCTATTCACATATATGCTTTATGCTTTATGAGTTTATAATATGAAAACATAATCTTCTAGCAACACCACTTGGCTTTTAAACAAATAACGAGGAAAGCCGCCTAAAAGGGGGGGTTTGGAGACTATTTTAGGTTAAAGGAATAGTTCAAACCAACATACAAAAGCCCCTTGTTTCTATTAGAAATTAACCTTAAACGAGCTTTACAATCCATGATTCTTCAAACCAAAAAATCGAACACTCAATCATAATCAAAACTTTTAATGACTTGGATCCCCAATTTTGATGACATAAGGAAGGCATTGATATTAAATTATCGTCAATCTTTGTTGTAAGAAAGTGTATGAATGTTTATAAAAATACAATCTAGCTTGGCTAAGAAGGGATGTTTATGTTAAAAGCATTGAAAATTAATAGGTTTAAACACCTAAGGGAGTTTCAAACTTATCAAATGTTCAGCAATTCCCATAAAAGAGTCAAGCCTCCCACACTCCAAATAGTTTCAAAAAGCCACTAATTTTTAATTAAAGTTCATAGTGGGGACTCTAGAAAATCCAAAAACCTTCACTGTCACGAAATGTTTTAGTAAAATGATAATTCTTCCTTATGGGCTGAAATAATTCTAAGCTGCAAAGCAAAGTTCTTGTTTTCATGTCAAATATAGAAACCCCATAATTTTTAAACCATTCAAGCAAATTTTGACCCAAGGCCTGATAGTTTTGTCAACTTATTTTCTGATGGAACAACAGGTTTATTTCTATCGAGTAAGAATAGGCAAGTAGCAGAGATGAAACCTTAATATTGCAACCCATGAATAAAGATATATAAATCTAAGAAAGTCTAGCATTGTAAACCAAATTAGGAGTTTTGGTCAAATCAGCTTTGTAAACCGTCACTTATAAGTCCATGTGAAAATCCCCACTTTTGAAAAAGGACCAAGCTGAAAATTTTAACAAGGCTAGAAGTGCTTTTAAGTATAACATTTCAAGGACCTAAGGAGAATAAAACTCTCCAGTTTTCAAGCCAAATAATATAGATTTTAGAATTTCCACTCATCATACCGAGTTATTCCAAAACTTATTAATTGGCCAAGACTTTTTCCCGAAAGCGCAAAAGTAGCTTCACTAGTTTATAATCCTTCCAACCAGGACCATAGAAAGAAGAAACATTGCAAGTTCAAACTCTAACTCATTACAATAAGTGCATATTTTTGATAGAAATATATTCGAGCTATAAAACCAAATCAAACTAACATGTATGTGAAACCATGTGTCGGACAAATACCAAAAGCTATCATGACAGTCAGTTCCCCAAATCAGTTTACCGAAACCTCACCCAACACCTCTTTGGCGACATTTTGAGCTCAATTAGAAACACAAGTTAAGTGATTATAAATTTAGACCTCATTGATGCTCACAGAGCACACACTTAAATTGAAACCATTTACACAGCAACTTAGTTCCAGTAACTTGTATAAATTATTTGTTATTCTAAGTGAGTACCACTCCAGAAAATCAGCAAGAATAGGAGTAAACATCTACCCATATGAAGGCCTAACTAGCAATGTTGATCGCTAAGGAATTCATGCACCACATTTGCATACATTCATGGATTACTAGGCTCACTTATACACTTACGAATTGCTACTACACATTCAGTTTCACATACGATTCAATTGATTAAACTTAATTCATAAACATTATACGTAATCTTTTATGAATCGAAATTAAAGACTGAAAGTCCAAATTACCCACACATACAATTGAATCAGTCGACCATACTCCAATTCACCAACTGCGTAAACTAACTCATATTACTATTATTCAAAATCCAAAAAATAGGGGGGATTAAGAGTTTACCCACCTCAAGATTGGGTAATTTTAGGATGCAATCAACATCTCTATACTGATTCCTTTCATAATTTTGCTTCTCCTTATCTCACTAGCCTTCAATGTTTTCTCCTGACCTTCATCCTCAGCCACACCAAAATCCCAGCAACCCCCTGCGTTTTTTTTCTCAGTAGTGGCAGTGGCACCATAGGAGCAGTTGCGGCAGTAGAGGTCGGGTTAGGTTTCACTGCTTTCCTTTTCTTCCACCGCTTCACTATCTCTCTCTCACTCCACCTCTCTTTCTCTCTCTTTCATGCAAGTAGTGGTAGAAAGAAGGGGTAGAAAAAAGGGTTGGGGTTTCCTGAAAAGAACAGGGAAGGGTTTGGATGTATTATAAAATGAAATGCCTATTCTTTAATTTTTCTGCTTGGTTTCCACAGTTTAGGGGTACCTAGTCCTCCTCTTCTTTTTTTTAAAATTTATTTATTTATTTATTTACCTAACACTTAGGGGTAATCAAACAAATAAGAGGTAATAAACTCGTGGTGGGGTAGAATGGGCGTCATGCTATCGAATACCCAATTTAAATGTCATGAAAATTCTAGGTTTGGCTCCTTAAGCAAGAATGTAAAAAAAATAATAAAAAAATATGCGGGTCTTACATGTAGAGCCATAGCTAAACCAAGAAAAAACTATCCCACCGTGAACTCATCAGAAAATTTTAGGTTTAAGCACAAAATTTGGACCTGAAAACCAAAATCACCCAAACCTAAAAAACCCGGTGTTTTAGGGGTTCAGATGGGTTGGGCTCAGATCAACTTATCAAGTCTATAAATTTTTTTTATGCTTCCATAAAGTAAAGTTTGTGGAGTTAAGCTATTGAGAATTTGGGCTTTTTTTTACTTGAATTGAAAGGGAAATAAAAGAGACCTAAAGGTTAAAGCACGCTTCACATTTTAAAACTCCACCAAAGTGCCCCCCTTGTTCTCTCTTATTGACTATAACACCCTGGCCCTGCCTAGGCTATTAATATTACCAATAACAATTTGAAGGTTTGATAACTGATCCCATAATCCCCACAAGCCTTTCTAGTATGCCTTGTCCTAACTTACATGCTACCTGAAAAAACTTCCCATAATTTCGCCCACCTAAATGCTTCTCCACAGTAAGCACGCTTAGCCATGAAGCTTTTATGGGTGGGCTCCTTGCGAAGGGATGTGCACTTTTGGTGACATATGTAGTCCCCTCAAATTCTTTAAGCTGTAGTTTTGACCATACTTGGGGTCTTACAACCACCCCCACTTATAGAGCACAATGTCCACGTTGTGCCTTGTAAACCGACTAACTTATGCATCTACATCCTAATGACCAGCGGCTCATTGCAGTATCTTTGGCCCGTTATGTGACTGTCTAGGGCTTTGCTGTCCACTAGTATAGCTTACAGTTATGGGTTGGCTTCGTTACCATTTGTAACGCTCAGTCTACGGATAATTACTACGAATTGCTTCAAAAATCATTGATTAGCCTCGCAAAGCACCACAAGTCTTGCCAATGTACTTCATCTTTGTTCTCATATTGCCTAGAAGTTGGTCATCCCATGAGTTCACAACAAACACACTTAGCTGTGGAGTTATGAAGAATGGCCTTCCTACCCTTAGTGGTATAGGTAGTTACTTCTAATCCTTTATGCCTTAGTTCTAACCATACTTAAGGTGTTACAATCATTGTCATGCCCCATGTATGGCTAGAAAAGTATGGATTAAAAGGACCGAAATGACTATTTATACAACCAAATGTGCATCTTGTTTATGTGAGCCACTCTTTAGAACTCCATAGTTAAGTATGCTTACTGTAGAAAACTTATGGGATGAGTGATCTCTCAGGAAGGTAATGTGTGAGTGTGGATCAAGCACGTCGAAAAGTCTTGTGGTAATTTGTAGGACCAGTCAATAATCCTTGAAACTGTACCTAGTAACTCTCTGCGACACGAGAGGGATCAGGGTGCTATAAATGGTCTTAAAGTCATCGACCCACAACCTTGAATTATGCCATTAGACGAGAGATCCTTGAGTAATCACCTAGTAGGATAAAGAAACAAGTATGGACCGATGCCATGAAGACGCGTAAGTCAATTGGTTTGCGAGGCACAACAAGGATGTTGTGCTCTTTAAGTGGCGGTGATTGCGACATGCCGAGTATGGTCAGAACTGAGACTTAAAGAATTTGAAGTGAAAAAATGTATCATCAAAAGTGCACATTTCTTTTTAGTAAGCACACTCTCTTTGGGACTCTACGGTTTATCGTGCTTGTTGTGGAGAAGTCTTGGGATGGATGACCTTCTAGGAAGTTTTTCTATGTAGCATACGAGTGAAAAAAAAGCACACTAGAAAGACTGGTAGTGATTTATGGGGATAGTCAACGACCCTTGACGCTGTTGCTGGCAACTGTCTGCGGCTTGGGAGAGGTCAAGGTATTATAATTAGTATTAGAGCTGACTAAAGCTGGATAGTTGTGGACCATTATGCACCTAGAGGGAGGAAATTCAGGGTTACTTATCGTGATGTCATTTACACAACTGCCACCTTAAAGGATGATTAGTGGGCCTAATGAGGTCGTCGGTTCTTTAAGTGAGAGACTATGATTTTCTCAACTCCACATTAGAATATTAGGGAAACATGTCATGGTTTATATAGTGATACAACATGCCTACCTCAATAATAAGCACTTCTTCTTTGCAAACCCATATGAGAACAACATGCTATTAAGGGCTAGTCTTTGGACCAAAAGGTCTAGAGGTCAAGTTGTTAGCCAATAGGCTGTCTAATGATCTGATTTGTTAGGAATAGACATAATATCCCTCCTTTATCTTCTCAATCTCATGGCCGAGCTTCTTCTACTGTAATCTGCCATAGCCCACAAGACACTTCCTTCATTAGTCCACCATTTATGTTCTGTTGACTAAAAATGCTTTATAGTTAGTGATTCATGTTGCCTCAACAAGGAAGCATTGCATCTCAAGAAGAAGAATGCCCCATTAGATTGCTCACTCTCTTCTCATTATCTAACTTATGTAAATTTGTCGATATTGCTAATTATAGCAGTTTCATTTTAATTTTCTATACTTTGGATTCAAACTATAAATTATTTAAATACTAATAATGAATTTGTTTTAGATTCAAAATAGGTTGAGATGAATTTTCTCAATATCTAAATTTTGCATGTTATGCAAATTCCTCTCAAATTTTGTTGATATCTAGGTTATGAAAATGCTTACTATGAGTTTGAAGTTTGTATGCTTAGGATTCAAATTAGGTTGTTGTGAATGTATGTTTTATGAATTATTATGGCCCTATCTTTAAGTTTCATGGATTGCTAGATGGAACTAAGTTTATCAACCTCCAATTTTTGGTTAATTCATATGGATTTGTTCAATCAATTTTTGGCCTTCGTTTTATGATCAAATCATGGAGACATGGAGATTATTAGATGATATTAGTTTATAGGGAATGCATTTGCAAGATAGAGATTTTATATTCTTTTTTTTAAACTTTTGTTTTACGTATTTCCTCTGGTTTTCTTAATCTCTCACTGTTCCTTTTATTTTCAGTGAGTTATTAACAACAACAACTCCCAATGTGGGTTTTGCTTTTGCAGAGTCTAAGGAGATCCAGATCTAGGTGGTCTTACTCATACAAGCACTTGTGCAAGTAAAGAGGTTGATTTAGTGAGCTATTAGTAGAGCTTAATAATAAGAATTGAGCTTTTGTGGGTCTTGTTCCGTTCGTCTTACTCTTAATTCGGTGTGTAACATTACTATACTATAACTTGTTGATTTTTTTCTTTGTATTTTTTTTGTTTTGTGATTTATGTGATGATCTTCATCAGTGGTGTTTAATTTGGAGGTTCAAGAGGCCAAAATGTATCACATGGTTTTTACTAATCTTATGTTTTATACCATTTAATTTCATAAGTGACTTTTGTTAGTTTTAATCTTATATAGTTATCTTGTTCCTCTTTTACGAAAATAACTAGATTTGGATGGAAGCCATATGGCATTAGTTTTTTAACGGTTATTATCGCAAGCAGTTCTACTCAATCTTTCAACAACTTATTATCAAATCCAATGATTGTGTTTTTCCATCAAAGTAAAGACGATAGACCCTTAGTGTGTGGAAGTATGACATAAAGGAAGACAACTATTCAGTTAATATATTTTTATAATTTGTTCGTAATGATATTTCGGACAAGCATATTTCATTAGGATGGTTGCAAACTTATGGACTTATGAATTACTAGTTTTTCTTATATTTGTTTAACCTAGGTAATAAATATAGGCAAAATAATGAAAATATGGACATAAATAGAGTTATGAACTTATCATCATGAACAGGTAATGATGTAGTTGATATATGGCCTATTAATTTGACTATATATAGATGATTTAATTTTCTCACGAGAATAAAAAAATGTTGGTCTTAACCCATTAGGTTGACCCCAAGCCTACAAAGTCAACACATACCTTACCCGCATGTTACTAGAATCTAAAATGCACTCCATCTGTATTTATCTGAAATTACAAAACTACCCACTCTTATCTTACCTGCCTATTTAAATTGACGGGTTTAGCTGTGGCACTTGTACTGAGTAAATAAATATTGTTATGCTTAAAAATGTCTAAGATTATCCACATGCCAAGCGTTTGGTGCCTCTTTTCCCCCCTGAGGTGAAGAGCTTGCAGGTCCTTTGATAGACCTCTTCCTGGATCCGATATAGTCTTTCCTAGTTTAGGCCTAGGTTGTCTAGACATTTGCCAACTGCCTTTACATTTCTTAAAACCAAGTCGCCTTATCTCAAGGGTCTATGATGCATCATTCTATTACAGGCTCTTATAATCTTAGTTTTGGTGTTGAGGCCTGTTAGGTGGCTATGTTTGCCTTGCACTCTTTTGATCTCCTATCACCCTACCTACGAAACCATGATCTACTTCAAATTGCTTCTCAAGGTTGTAGGCAGAAAGTGTTGCTCTCAAACAGTTCAAGGATGGCCTCCCTATGATAATTTTATAGGTAAAGGTCACATCCATTACCTCATAGTGAACATCAATGCCTGGTTCTTCCTTTATGTGTTCCCACCTTTGTTGGCAACCTAATCATCGCCCTAATGTAGATTATGTGCCAGTAAAGCCTGTGGTGGGATATAGAGTTAGGGCTACAACTTTATCTAGTAAACCAATCTTAATAAAATAATTATAAAATATTATGTCAGAAGCATTTCCGATATCAACTAGGACACAATTTATCTCATAGTTGGCAACTATGAGCTTGATCACCATGGGATCATGATGTGGTTGATGTACAAGCCTAGCTTTTAATTTACATTTTGTGCCACTAAAGTAATTCAGTTGACTCGTCCCTAAAATAATTTCAATAGTTGGGATTGAAACTTAATCATCAAATACAAAATATTCAAATAGGCTCAAATTCAGATTCTGAGCTCGATATTCTTTTATTTGGTCAACATTTTTTTTCCACATTGAGAATTCAATTGATATTTTTGCCACTTAAATAATGCAGTTAATATTTTTCACCACTAGTAATTTCAATAGTTTGGATCAAAACTTGATCATTGGATATGAAATATTAAAATAGGCTCAAAATCAGATTTTGAATACGAAATTCCTTCATTCGGCCAATATTTTTCCCCCACAAGGACAATTCGATTGACATTTTTTGCCACTTAAAACAACTCATTTGATATTTTTTGTTACTAAAATAATTTCAAAAATTTAGATTGAAACTTGATTATCCAAGGGAAAGTATTAAAAAAAACTCAAATATAAATTTTAAACTCAAAATCCCTTCATTTGGTCAACATTTGTCGCTGTTACGACCATTCAATCAGTATTTTTCGTCATTAAATAATTCAGTTGACGTTTTTCTTTTTGTCCATGAAAAATGATTTATGTTATACTAAATAACAAAAATTATGACATGAAAATTAATTTTCGTTGGAAAAATATTTTCCATAGAAAATAATTTCAGGAAAACCATTTTCCTTCTAGCAAAACATTACCCAGAAAAAAAGAGACCGTTCAATTATGATAATCTATTGTATTATATTCATGACACAGCTCCTAATATTCCCAAAAATAAAGCATTATAATATATTAGATGCACCGATTATGAATAACCTATTGTACATATGATGTTTCCAATTTTTACCCAAAATTTGGCAACCAATATGGAATATCACAAGGACACATTGTCACGTACACATATTATATATCTTATTTAGTATAAGGACACAGTTATTTTTATTATCACAAAATAATTAAAGATATTGGATTTTCCATATTATTATTATTATTATTTCCTATCACTTTGAACGTCAATACAAATATAAATATATGTTGGGTTTTGGCCCAATTTGCACTCTACAGCTTGTGGTGGACGACAGCTGTTTAGCTATGGTGATTAGGGTTTCTCGCAGGTTTCTTGGTCATCATACCCTTTTATAAAGGGCACGCCTCCTACCTTCTCAACACACCAACAGAAAATACCATTCGAGTATTCAGTTTCACTTTTCTAAATTTGTGAGATAGCATTATAGAGAGTTTTCTAATCTCAAATCGATCTTCCTTAGAACATATCGTTCTAAGATCGATCATGTACTCTTCTTCTCTATAGTGGATTTGTGACATAGCGTCATCCATGGTTTTTTCCACATGGGGTTTTCCATGTAAATTCCGATATTGATTTATTATTACTCATTTATATTATCTTTGTGATTTATTTGTTGCATTCATTCAATTTTTAAACGATCCTAACAAGTGGTATCAGAGCAAGGTTGTTGAATGGCAACCATCACAAAGTTTGATATTCCCAAGTTTGATAGGAAGGTGAATTTCAACGTCTAGAAGGTTCAGATTATTACGATATCATCCAATATTCATTAGAACTTATCAGCATAGACTCCTACCTTATCTAAACTAAGCTTGTTTACATGTCATAGAATTAGGAAGCTTGTATACTTATGTAACACACTAGGGTTAGTCGTGACATGCATGCATGTATTTATACCCTTGACATTATTCAATGAAAGCAACAAAAAGAACAAGGATCAAGAGGATCCATGATCAATCAAATTTACAGATACAAATTCATAAAATCAAAGCATTAATTTTATTATGGTATCAGAGCAGTAACGTTATTTGTCTTTTCCCTTTTCTCTCTTCCTCTCAAATCAAAACCATGACTAACAAAAGGTTTGTCATAGAAACACATTCCCCCTGTTACTTACATCCCTCTGAGGGTCCTGGGGCCTTGATAGTAGTCTTTGATGGGAAAAATTATGATCTTTGGGAGAAGGCGATCAGAACCTCTCTCAAATCTAAACATAAACTGGGCTTCATAGAAGGCACTATAACAAAACCTACACCAACAATTGGAAAAGACACCACCGAATTACAGGCCTAGGAGATAGTTAATTCGATGGTGTGCTCTTGGATACTCAACGTCATCGACCCTAAGCTTCGAACCAGTGTTGCCTACATTGACACTCTAGCACTTATGTGGACACATTTAAAGAAACGCTATTCAGTGTCTAATGCACTTAAGATCCACCAACTTAAAACAAAACTTACTGAATGCAAACAAGGTGGGTTGGAGGTCATAGAATTTTTTTCGAAGCTTATGGGTCTTTGGACCCACGTTGTACGTGTGAAAAGTGCGAGTGTACAATCGGTGAGCAACTTGTTAAGATGGTTGAAGAAGAAAAAGCCTATCAGTTCTTGATGGGACTGAACGATGAAGTCTATGCTACCATCAGAGGACAAATTTTAGCCATTGAACCCTTGCCCTCTCTTGACAAGATATTTAGCATGGTCCATCAAGAGGAGAGCCATAAGCACATGGTGCTCTCAAGAGACGATAGAGTTGAGTCCACAACACCTTTGCAATCAGTAGCAGTGGAGGTCGAGCCAAGACGAATAACCATGACAAAGGAATTTGTGGCCACTATGGCAAATTTGGCCATGATGAGGCCGGGTGTTTTGAGTTCATTGGGTATCCACCCAGTTGGACTTCACATGGCCGAGTTCGAGGACGCGGACATGGGGGAGGTCGAGGTGGACGGCACGGTGGTATGCGAGACAGAGGTAACGGTCGAGAGGGAGCCCATGCTGTCAGCACAATAGTAGAGTCCAGCACTGCAGATCAACCAGTGATACCCGGCCTAACCACCGAGCAGATTCAGCGGCTAATGAATTTAATTGAACGCGCTAAACCTGAGAATGAAAAGCTTACAGCTAAGGAATTTTGGATGTTAGATAGCGGGGCCTCGGCCCACATGACAAGCAATTCAACTCTGTCATTTGAAACCAAAGCCACAGCACCGGCCGTGATTGATTTACCTAATGGAACACAAACTCTCTCAAATAAACAGGGAGTGGTGACCTTGCATGATGGGAATAAATTATGCAATGTGTTATTTGTGCCTCAACTTAGTTGTAATCCTGTATCAATTGCCAAGATCATAAAAGACCTGAATTGTAGTGTGACATTTTTTTACGATCATTGTGTTTTATAGGACCGTATTTTAAGGATGCCGATTGAAATGGGTGAGCAACAAGACGGGGTTTACTACTACGGGAGATCATCACAAAAGCATCAGAGTAATGCAATTCGGTCCGGAGATTTATGGCACAAGAGATTAGGGCATCCATCCCCAGACATCATGAAGATTTTTGCTAAAAATGTAGTTTTTCTAGTTTCTATTAGTAAGAATAATGATGTATGCGATGCATGTTTACGTGCTAAGCAAACTAGAAAAAAATTCTCTATTAACGAAAGTAGAGCTACGGAATTGTTTGAAATTATCCATTGTCAGAGCTACGAAATTGTTCAAAATTATCCATTGTCATATATGGGGGCCATATCGTGTGCCCTCCTCATGTGAAGCGCACTATTTTTGACATTAGTTGATGATATGAGTCGTGGAGTGTGGTTGTACCTAATGAAAGAGAAAAATGAGGTCAGGGCTCACCTAAGAAATTTTATTGGTTTGGTGTAAACACAATTTCACAAGTAAGTCAAGGTGATCAGAACTGATAATGGCACCGAGTTCAAATCCAGATCCATGAAGATTTTCTACCAAGAGAAGGGGACCATGCACCAAACTAGTTGCGTCGATACCCCTCAATAGAATGGATGCATCGAACGCAAACATCGGCATATACTCAATGTTGCTAGGGCGTTTGATCCCAAGCTTCTCTTTCTTTGCACTTTTGGGGGGAGTGTGTACTTACGGCAACCTATTTAATAAATCGAACCCCAAGTCAGTTGTTAAGAGGAAAGACACCTTACGAAGTGATATATCAAAATAAACCCACCTATGAACATATTAAAATTTTTGGTTGTTTGTATTATGCTAAACATCACCAAAAAGGGGGTGATAAGTTTGCATCACGGAGTAGGCATTGTGTATTTATAGGTTATCTCTATGGTAAGAAAGCTTGGAAATTGTATGACTTAGAGACGCATGATGTTTTTGAGAGTCGAGATGTTGTATTTTTTGAGGAGTCCTTTCCTTTTCATGAGGATAACCGTGTAACTCAACCAAGAAGAACTGAAGATCATCCCGGCTCACTTTGGCAAGATGAGTATGCTGCAGAAGCATCTGAGGACCGACCTTTAGGAGATCAGTATTCTATTTCGCCTGGGCTTGTCGCCAGGGAGAGTGACCAAATCTTGAGGCCCACGGTTCATGTTGACGAAGGCAACCATGAGCAGTCCATGGTCCACCCTGACAACAGCAGTCCCAACGTTGGGCTTGCGGGAACTAGGCTCCATGGTCGAGGGCTAGACACGGCATTAGGCCAGGAAACTGGAGGCAGCAATCTGGGTCAGGCCACTATCGAGACAGATCTGGGTCAAGAACAGAGCCCACAGTCTTCTCCTTCTGTCCCCAAAAATAGTCAGCATGGAAGAGGACATCGGATTTGCAAGGTTCCCGCTCACTTTGATGAATACATATGCTACAATACTTGGTCCAAGAACCCCATCTCTACTGCTTCATCTCTTCCAACGGAGTCCTCAGGTACGCATTATCCATTGAAACACTATGTTACTTGCACTAATTTCTCACCTTCGCATCAAGCTTTCTTAGCAGCTATTACTAACATAGCAGAACTGCGATTCTATCATAAAGCTGTGCAAGATGAAAATTCGAGGCAAGCCATGGCCGAGGAAATACAAGCCTTAGAAAAGAACGACACTTGGTCCATTGTAAGTCTTCCACCTGGTAAGAAGCATATTAGTTGCAAATGGGTTTACTGAGTCAAATACAAATCTGATGGTACCATTGAGCGATATAAAGCACGCCTAGTTATCCATGGAGATCACCAGATAGAAGGTTTTGACTATACCGAGACCTTTGCACCTATTGCAAAGATGACAAGTGTTCGCTGTTTCTTAGCAGTGGCTGTAGCGAAAGGGTGGGAATTGTATCAACTGGATGTTAACAACACTTTCCTTTATGGCGATCTATAGGAAGAAGTTTACATGAAGCTCCCTCTAGGTTTTAAAGGTACTCATGAATCTAAGGTGTGTTAGCTAAAGAAGTTTGTTTATGGACTGCGACAAGCTCCCCGGTAGTGGTTTGCCAAACTATCTTCTAAACTATGTGAATATGGATTTGTACGCACCTATGCTGATTATTCTCTATTTACCTATCGCTAAGGTGACGTCTTCATGGGTGCTTTAGTATATGTTGATGATATTGCACTTGCATGAAACAATTCTGCAGCATGTATGCAATTCAAGACTTATCTAAACACATGCTTTAGTATTGAGGATTTGGGGCCCTTGAAATATTTTCTGGGCATTGAGGTGGGTAGAGGTCCACAAGGCTAATTTCTCAGATAAAGAAAGTATGCCTTGGAAATCCTTGATGAGTGTGGCCTCTTGGGCGCTAAGCCGTTGGCTTTCCCATGGAGCAAAATCATCGCCTCCCCCTAGCACAAGGCAACCTACTTGTCGACTCTACTCGGTATCGAAGGCTCATCAGACACCTAATTTATCTGACCATCACCAGACCTGATCTTACTTATGCTGTCCATATCCTTTCTCAATCCATGCATGCCCCGCGAGAGGAGCATATGCCTACCGCGCGCCGAGTATTACAATATTTGAAGGGTACTGCGGGCCAAGGAATCTTGCTTCGATCTAACAGTAATCTTCACCTGACTGGTTTTTGTGACTCTAACTGGGAGCTTGTCCAGTTTCTAAACAATCTCTCTCAGGCTACTTTATAATGCTGGGTGGCTCACCAATTTCATGGCGTAGCAAGAAACAACCCACAGTATCCCGGTCTTCAGCTGAAGCAGAATACAAATCCATGGCACTCACTACAAGTGAACTGGTTTGGTTGCGATCCTTCCTAGCATCCTTAGGCATCTTTTTGCCTCCTATACGACTTTACTGTGACAGTCAGGCAGCTCTACATATTGCACGCAATCTTGTATTCCATGAATGCACCAAACACATTAAGATTGACTGTCACTTCATTCGGAAGAAACTGGAAGAAGGCATACTAGTGCTGACTCATATCGGGACCAAGAACCAACCTGCTGATATTTTCACAAAAGCTCTCGGCAAGAGTCAGTTTCAATTTTTGAAGGGCAAGTTGGACATTTTAGATTTGCATGCTCCAACTTGAGGGGGAGTATTAGGATATCATCCAATATTCATTAGAACTTATCATCTTAGACTCCTATCTTATCTAAACTAAGCTTGTTTACATGTCATAGAATTAGGACGCTTGTCTACTTGTGTAACATGCTAGGCATGCATGCATGTATTTATTACCCTGACATTGTTCAATGAAAGCAACCAAAAGAACAACGATCAAGAGGATCCATGATCAATCAAATTTGCAGACACAAATTCATAAAATCAAAGCATTGATTTTATTATAGATGATTACAATTCTTACCCAGTAGGGGTTAAAGAAAGCTCTAGTTGGCGGAAAGCATAAACCTAAATCTGTGACAGACGAATAGTGGAAAGAGCTTGACAAAAAGGCTCTTTTAACGATTTAACTATGTCTGGCAACTAATGTTCTCCATGAAGTCCTAAATAAGACTACCATGTTAGATCTCTGGCTCCAACTAGAAGCCTTGTACATGACAAAGGGCCTGACAAACAAGATTCGTCTAAAAGAATGGACGTGTACTTTCTCTATGGCCGAAGGTACTCATATCGAAAAACATTTAGATGGTTTTAGTTCCACTATTATTGACTTGGAAAGTTTGGAAGTAAAAATTGAGGATTAGGATAAAGCCATACTGCTGGTAGTTTCATTGCCCCCTTCCTATAGGCACTTCAAAGAAATCATGTTATACAATAACAATGAAACTTTATCTCTTGAGGATGTTAAGGCTAACTTATTATCCAAAGAAAAGTTTGATCTTAAAGTGCATTCTGATGACAAAGCTGAAGGTTTGTTAACATGACGAAGATCCTCTAAAAAGAAGGGCATAAGTAGAGAAAAATTCAGTTCAAATTCGAAGGGACGTAAATCCAGCAAATTCTGCAACTACTGTAGGAAACCATGGCATCTAATGGTTGGATGCTACAAATTGAAGAACAAGAAGGAGAAAGACAACAATCATTCTGCAGAGGCTGTAATTGTTGATTCAGGGTCAGATGGTGATGTTCCACTTGTCACTACTATGGACAACAGAGACGCTACAGAGTGGGTTCTAGATTCTAGTTGTACCTATCATATGTGTCCCCATATGGACTGCTTTTCAACATTTGAGTTGCTAGATTCAGGTGTCATCCTCATGGGCAATGACGCTCAATGCAATGTCGGTGGCATCGACATCGTTCGAATCAGAACTCATGACGGTATGGTAAGAACTCTTTCTAGTGTCTATCACATTCTTGACCTGAAGTGCAATCTTATCTCCCTTGGCGCTCTTGAATCCAACGAGTGCAAGTATTCAGCCGGAGGTGGAGTTTTGAAAATTTCCAAAGGTGCTTTGGTTCTTATGAAAGGAGAAAGATCTGGAAGTCTCTATATTCTACAAGGATCTACTGCGGCTGATTCTGTCGCAATCACTACTACCTCATCCCAAGAAGACCTTACTTGATTGTGGCATACTCGCTTGGGCCACATGAGCGAGAAGGAAATGACGATTCTCAACAAGCGGGGTCTACTAGGTAGCGAAGGTATGGGTAAGCTTGTTTCTTGTGATAATTGTGTGTTCAGAAAACAAAAGAAGGTTAGCTTTTCTACTGCCACACATCGTACTAAAGGTACCCTTGATGATATTCATTCTTATTTGTGGGGTCCTTCTAGAGTTCCTTCTCTTAAGGGAAAATGTTACATGCTGACCTTTGTAGATGACTTCTTTAGAAAAGTCTAGGTTTAGTTCTTAAGGTAGAAAAACGACGCTTTTTCTATGTTCAAGAAATTTAAAGCACTCATAGAGAACCAGAATGGGAAGAAAATAAAGAAGCTCAGGACTGATAATGGTCTTGAGTTCTGTGAATCAGAATTCAATGAGTTTACTACATGCTCTTCAATGCTAATATGTGGCATCGCAGAGATTTTTGGGCAGAGATTATCTCCACAGCTTACTACCTAGTGAACCAATCTCCTCGCTTCTTATTGATTTTAAAATTCTAGAAGAAGTCTGGTCAAGCAATCCTGTTGACTACTCTATATTGAGAGCTTTTGGTTGTTCTATTTTTACACATGTCAACAATGGGAAGTTAGCACCCATGACTACTAAATGCATGTTTCTAGGCTATGCTTCTGAATCTAAGGGGTACCAGCCTTGGTGTCCTGACTCCAAAAAAGTTATGCAAAGTCGTGATTATCTTTAATGAAACAACTATGTTTTTCCCTAGATAAGAATCTACTATCCCTACAAGTAATCTACAGGATGACCGTGAGACGGTAGAGCCTGAGGTTTCTTCATATGCTCCTCAAGGTGGAGATAGTGTTCCTCATTCTAGTAGTGAGGACTGCATTGAAGAAATCAACCCCAATATCCACGACATTCCTAGTTCTGAAGAGCATCAGACTTCAGATAGCTACTCCATTACCTGTGACAGACCATGCAAGACAATCAGGAAGCCTGCATATTATTCTCCTAACGATGAAGATGGTTTAATGCCCTATGCCTTAGCTGTTGCACAGGAGATACCTGAGGGTATTGAACCTTCTACTTACTCTGAAGCCATCTCATATCTCAATTCTTCTAACTGGCTTTAGGTGAGGCAAGACAAGATGGAGAGTCTATATAGGAATGAAACTTGGGAGTTGTGTGAACTATCCAAGGGTCGTCGTGCCCTAACGGCCAAATTGAGCTACAAAAGAAGGAAAATATTCTTGGGGTTGAAGATGCAAGATAGAAAGCACGGCTGGTTGTTCGAGGTTGTAACCAGAAGGAAGGTATTAACTTCAATGAGGTATTCTCTCCTGTAGTATGTCATACCTCTATTAGAGTGTTGCTTGCATTTGTTGGATTATTTGATCTTGAATTGGAGCAACTTGATGTAAAAACTACATTCCTCCATGGAGAGTTGGAGGAAGAGATATACATGAGACAACCTGAGGGTTTTATAGTTCCTAAAAAGGAAAACTATGTTTGCTACTTGAAGAAGTCTCTATATGGCCTAAAGCAAGCACCGCACTAGTGGTATAAAAGGTTTGATACTTTTACGATAAGACATGGCTATATACATTGTCGCTATAACAACTGTGTATATTTTCAACAATTCGGTGATTCCTTCATTTATCTGTTACTGTATGTTAACGGCATGCTCATTGCATCTAAGGATAAGTCCTTAACCAGTAGGTTGAAATCTCAACTTAGCAATGAGTTTGAGATGAAGGATCTCGAGATAGCTAATAAAATACTTAGCATGGAGATCCATAGAGATTGAAAGGCCAATCAACTCTACCTATTTCAAAAGAAATACCTAGAGAAGGTGCCTGATAGGTTCAATATGAGTAATTGTAAAGCAGTCACTACTCCTTTAGCTACTCACTTTAAACTATCAGCCAAGTCTTGCCCAGCATCTGCAGTGGAAATGGAAAAGATGTCTCATATCTTATATTCTAGTACAGTTGAGAGCCTCATGTATGCTATGGTCTATATTAGGCATGACTTAGCCTATACAGTTAGCATGGTGAGCTGTTATATGCATAATCCTAGTAAGGATCATTGGGAAGCTGTGAAATGGATCCTTTGACATGCGAAGAGTTCTCTCGACAGCTGCCTAGTGTTTAACAAGTCCAAGACTGCAACTTACAGCGTTACAGGATTCATTGACTCTAATTATGATGGAGATCTTGATCGTAGACGTTTTACTTCAGGTTATATCTTCACTCTATGTGTTGGTGCTATCTCCTGAAAAGCATCTCTACAGTCTATTGCAGCTCTATCCACTACTGAAGTAGGATACACCGCTACAACTGAATGAGTGAATGAAGCCACTTGGTTGAAGGGTCTTCTTACAGAGCTTTGTGTTTCACAAGGCATCATTACAGTGTTCTCAAATAGTCAGAGTACTATTCATCTCATCAAGAATGATGTTGATTACTCCATGACCATGCATATTAGCATTAAGTACCATTATATCAGAGATACTATAGTTGCAGGAGACGTTACTATAAAGAAGGTACATACAGCCAATAATCCTGCAGACATGCTCACCAAACCACTATCTATTGCTAAGTTCCAGCATTATCTAGACTTAATTAGTGTTCAGCACCTTTGATCCACCCTTCACGGTCTGCCTTTCGGGCCCCTTAGACGATGTGGTTGTCCCAGAGTTGATGAAAATTGGTCCAAGGTGGAGATTGTTGGGTTTTGGCCCAATTTACACTCCACGACCCGTGGTGGACGGTGAATGTTTAGCTGTGACAGTTAGGATTTCTCGCAGGTTTCTCGCTCATCCTATCCCTTTATAAAGGGCACGCCTCCTATCTTCTCAACACACCAACAGAAAATACCATTTGAATATTGAATTCTACTTTTCTAGATTTGTGAGAGAGCGTTATAGAGAGTTTTATAATCTCTAATCGATCTTCCTGTTAGAACGTATCGTTCTAAGATCGATCCTGTACTCCTCTTCTCTATAGTAGATTTGTGACTTATCGTCGCCCGCGATTTTTCGCACATTGGGTTTTCCACATAAATTCCGGTGTTGATTTGTTATTACTTGTTTATATTATCTTTGTGATGCATTTGTTGCATTCATTCAATTTTTAACCAATCCTAACAATATAAATATAAATATAGTTATGGAATATTAGAGACACTGGATACAATATAATCACATTTATGAATCTTTTATATACAAAATAATACAACATGCATATTACCACCAAAGGTGCCAACTTGCCTTCAATTTTCAAAACATAAGAGGTCAACCCTAAATTAACAATTAAACACAGTAAGATTTTATTTTTCAAAGTACAAGAGTCCAAACAAACAATTTTTTGGTAGTGAGATTATCTTCTGTTGACACAATTTTTTTTAAAAAAAAACTTTATGGCCATCAAAAACGAATTTAATTATTGAATTCTTTGTCTAACTATTTTTAACTACAATTGGTGTTGTTTAATTAAAAATACATGTATGGATGTTATAAAAAAATGTCATCAATACAGCAATCTTCAGTAATATTTTTTTTTCTAAATGACTTATTGTAATTTTTGTAAGCAATTACTACAATTAAAAACTTATCAAATTTTTCGTACATTGCACGAGTATAAAAATACTAATTTTTTTATTAAATTAATTCCTATATATTGTTAGAATAAGTATAATTTACATTGGTGACCACTATACTGAATTCCTACAATCAATTGAAATTGTTTTTAAAAAATAACTAAACTATTTCCCTTTATGTGCGTGCATGCGTTCGTAAAATATTGATTAAATCATGAAGAAAACATTGTACTTATATAATAAACTGAAAATTGTTAAAACTTTTTTAACTTTCTATGTATAATTTTTTTGAACATCCTAGTAAATAAAATGAAAACTAGTAAAACGTTAACAATTGATTTGTTTCACTTTCCTTTTCTTTTAATACATACTTACCCTTTCTTTTTTCCTCTTTCTTATCATTCAAAGTTTTTTTTCCCCAATTTCAAGCCTAGAATGCCCACCTTGCCTTCCAGATCTCTTGCTTTCATGAAAGCATAGCATTGGTAATAATGGACAAAGTGAGGAAGTGAAGGAAAAGGAAGGGCGACAAAAAAAAGGGAAAAGGAGAAGGAAACGAAAAACCCCAAAATCAATCAAAAGCAGGTGGGGTTTCGTTCCGGATCTGGGCACATTCTTCCTTTATTCTCATCCACACTCACACTCACAGTCACACTCACACTCAAACTGTCGGCGGCCGTCGCCCTTCCCTCTTTTATTCATTCATTTATTGACCACTATGCACAAATAACGAAGAAAGGAGGGAAAGGACTAGGGTTCTTCCTTCTTTTATTTCCCATTTTACATTCTTTAAAAGTTTAAACTTAAAGTATTTGGGGGTTTTCAATTCCCGTTGTTGCAAAAGGGAGGATTCGATTTGATCTAAGCAATTTTGGGGGCATTTTGTTGTTGCCCTAATCTGATCTGATCTGATCTGATCTCTATTGGTTTCCCAAATTGGGGTTGGGATCGAGTGATCTCAGATCAGATCAGGCGGCTTTTGTTCTTGTAATCTTCAAAAATCATGGAGTCTGAGAAGAAATCTCCTGCTGTATCGGATGTGGGAGCTTGGGCTATGAATGTTGTTAGCTCTGTTGGCCTTATCATGGCAAATAAGCAGCTTATGTCTTCTAGTGGTTATGCCTTCAGCTTCGGTTAGTCTCTCTCTCTCTCTCTCTCTCTCTCTCTCTCTCTCTCACACACACACACACACACACACACAGTTTAAGCAAGAGCGGACTTTATCAAATCTGCTTGATTTCCAAAAGATATCTAAGATAGACCTGAAATTCTCATTTGTAAACATATTGCTGAACGCCAAACTAGCTGAAAAATTGGGAGTAGCAGAAAAATCTAATTTTTGGGGGGCTCAAATTACATGTTTACGAACTAAATTAACTCAAAAATTTGAGAATTGAAAGTATGGTCCCAGATGAAGGCTACTGCTTGCCATGTCTTGTGATGGCCAACCGAGTGACCTGCTTTGGTCTACCTCGAACTGGAGTGTACCTGGTGGATGTGAAAGAATAGGCTGACCCCAGTCCAAGGTTGGATGTGGGTCTTATAGTTTGGTGAGAAATTCGTCTTAGTCTAGTAAAGAACTGTCCCGATTCGCTTGCTTCATTTGACATAGGGAGCCAATGCAATTGGAGCCAATGGAGGAGCTAGTGATGGCTTAGTTTGGCACATGAAAGTTGAGCTTGCTCAGTCCACTTCAAATAGTCATACAGTCTTTTATGAATTTTTGGATCCCCCCCCCCCCTTTTGAGCATTGTTTTCGCCATGCAGTCATGTCTTATGGCGATAACTTTCTTTGATTGTTCATGCTGAACTATGTCATAGACCGTCTATGCTCGACTATTTCATTCTTGGGCAACAAATTTCTAATCGAGATTGACTCAGTATAAGGCGAAATGCAACCAAGATTCAGTTCCTAAGCACATTAAAGGTCTTTCCTTTTACTGATTGAGACTTCTGCTAACATATGTTACCTTCTTGTTTTGTTCAGCGACAACATTAACGGGGTTTCACTTCACTGTAACTGCCCTGGTTGGTCTCATATCAAATGCTACAGGCTATTCTGCGTCCAAGCACGTTCCTGTTTGGGAGCTCCTTTGGTTTTCAATTGTTGCAAATATGTCAATTACAGGGATGAATCTCAGCCTTATGCTTAATTCAGTCGGGTTTTACCAGGTAAGAATCCTCTAGAACTAATAGAAAAAACTTTTAAAGGAAAGAAGTAAAAGGATACTTTTGTACTCCAGATGCAGCTGTGTGTGTTGTTTATTTGTTTTGCATTGGGCCACTTGATTGTAACTTCACAAATCGTATTTTGCAAGTTGCAAATCTTTGTTCAAACGCCTTGTGCTAGGGAAGTGCCTTCCCAATCTGGATAAATGTGTTTCCTGAGTCCTCAATTCTATCATGAAGATCTCAATGGGGAGGATGAGAAGAGTGACAATTGATGAACTGTACAGAGATAGGGGTATTGGATTGATTCTGGGGAGAGGCATGGGGAAAACTCTTGCAAGGACTGGGGTTTATCAAAACACGAATGGTGTGATGGGCTTTATGCTTCTGTGAAGGAGAATGGAGGTTTACGGATTAGAAGGTGATCATGCATAATTGCATATGCATAAAGCTTCCTTCTGGTGACTTGTAGTTATTTAGATGATTTGGCCCTGGTGGGGAGGGGGTGGAAGCTGGAAGGGATACTTAGGAATTCAAAAATTTGGCGGAAAAAAACTTGGCAATTCACCTACATGGAGGTGAATTTAAACTTTAATGCAATAACTTAAGAAGTCATAACTCTACCATGCAACCCCTATGAATAACTCTTAGTAATTCTTATTATTTTCTTTACTCTGTAATGACTCTTCCTCTTAACTCCTAGTAACTCCCAGGAACATAACGCCACATCTTTACTATTATATGACATGTGCAAAAACCTTGTGATCTTGTATGTTAAGTTTAATTCTCAACAGGCATCAGGACTGAACCCCCCCCCTTTCTATCTCTTCTATGCTCATTTCTAGAAGGATATTTTTGATTCAAAATTTTGTCATGTATTGTTGTCATCTCACCTGTTTGACATTGCCATATCGGAAATGGTTTTTAAACTACAACATATTTACGTGAGGATGGTATAGAACTCATTTTTCTTGGTACGCCGTTATTCTTTCAACAGTGTCTTAGGGAAGAGGTTCAAAATTCAACCCATCGTGCCCCTGTCTTCCACCTTTTGAATTCCTCTTTCTCCATCCAGATCATCGTCTCAGCCGCTGCAGCTTGAAACTTGAACGCACAAAATGCCCTCGGCCCTTCCCTCCTCACCACCACCAAAAAAGGGGGAAAGAAAGTAGGGCAATAGGCAATTGTCTATGACAGAATAATCTAAAGTGAAAGAGAGAAAAAAGCTCAACAGAGATTTGTGCTTGAATCTCCCCGCTGCTTTCATGTTTGTTTTGGGGCTTGCTCTTAGCACCTGGGGCAATTCATGCCCATAGGCATCTTTGTGAAGTCCATACATTTTTTTTGGCAGTGTTGCGTTGAAAAGAAAGCTATTTCTTCGCTTCACAGCTCATCATGTGCAACACTTAGGCAGATTAGTGTCCGTCTTTGTTTTGGGTCACAAACGACCATATGTGAACAGAAAGAACGATGTGGTTATGCTTTTGAATACAGAAAGAAAATGCTCTGTATGGATAGAATGACAAGCTACAGGTTCTCATGTTTCTATATATAAGATGAAGATATCGTACAACGGTTTGCGGAATAATGTTAGCGAGTTATTTGCTATAATGCCTACCTGGAAAGGGGGGGGGGTTCAGTTTTGGATTTCAAGCCAAAATCTGGATCCTAGTTACAGGGATCTAAACCATGCCGCAGTTAGCTGGATTTTAAGCAAAACATGTTCTACATAGTGCCTTTGTTTTATTGTGATCTGATGCTTATTTAGGCTCACTCTTACTTCCCAAGTTCACTACTGGATTATCCGTGCTCTTGTTACAGATATCCAAGCTGAGCATGATTCCCGTGGTATGTGTGATGGAGTGGATTCTTCATAACAAACACTACTCACGGGAAGTCAAGATGGCTGTTGTGTTTGTGGTTATTGGTGTGGGTGTTTGCACAGTAACTGATGTTAAAGTTAATGCCAAAGGTTTTCTATGTGCAACTGTGGCTGTCTTGTCAACATCACTTCAACAAATTGTGAGTTACATACCTTCTCTGCTAATTTTCTTTGGGCTGGTATATATTGCTATTTTCTATCTGTGTGTGTACTGTATTTTAGTGTACTTTATCATTTTTCAGTTGTGCTGTGGCATGTGACAAAAATTGGATCTTCTTATGGTCATCCTCCTAAGGGGTTAAAAAGGACAGAATTCTAAATTTCTTATATAATTTAATGTTAACTCTTTTGGAGCTCTCTCTCTGCCTGCCTTGTATGCAACTCTGGTACATTCATGCTGCAACATGAAACTTCAGTATCGGGAGCGATATAAAAAGATCATCCAGTGCACTCATCCTTGCTGTGAGGCATACCAAGCAACTTAGAGTCACTGCCGAGTCTTTGTGAGTTCAGATTAAGGATATATGAGATGGAGGATCGAAGTTCATTGGAACTTTTATCTTTAGCTTTGAGGTAGTTGTTGAGTTCTGCTAGCTGTTGCAAGCGGGAAGGAGTTGCTTTCTTGATGATCTGGAACTTATCACTATTGGTATGAGTTTGCCCCATTCACGGAATCTTAAAAGAGTTCTATCTGATTTCACCACGTATCACAACTGACGTCTAGTGTTACAGAATTAAAGGATTTGGTAGTTGGTGTAAATGATAACCTTTTGAAACTTGGTGGTGCGTTCGTGGCATCTGATTGTCTTATAGCAACAATCAACATACATTCTGATTGTTTTTCTACAATAAAGAGATGTTAATGTTATATATTTTATGAAATAGAGAATCCAAAAGGAATGGATGCTAATCAAGCATGCTATAAAGTAGTTAATTTCCAGCAAAGATGCTATCAACAAAATCAATGACATCAATTAGAGAGAGAGAACAAAAGTTGTCATTGTTAGATGGTTTTAAATTTAGACATCCTAAACTTTGCATAGTTGTCAGAAAAATAAGTCCAAATCCAAATCCAAATCCAACTCCATTGGATTGTTATAGTAAGATGCAGTTTGCTTTTATGTTATTTTTTCATCAACATATTTCTGTTGTATTCTCTGTGTGCTGATCAACTGAAAATTTGCCCCTGCTGCAGTCAATAGGTTCTCTGCAGAAGAAGTACTCAATTGGATCTTTTGAATTGCTGAGCAAAACTGCACCCTTTCAAGCTCTCTCTCTTATTGTGCTTGGTCCATTTGTTGATTACTACCTGAATGGGAAATTTCTAATGAACTACAAGATGTCTACTGGTGCCCTTGTGAGTACCTATTGATCCTTTATTTTTTGGTTGCACATATAACTGCTAGGGTTTCTAATCAAGTCAAGCCTAAGCCATGCCATACTCCAGTGAACCCATGCCAAATTGTCTGTCAGACCAAATTTGGGCTGAGTTTGTGACTAAGCTGAGTTTTCACTAAAGCCCAGCCTGGGCATTCAGATTGTCATCATTTTCGTGTGTGATCTGGTGTCGTTAGATAGCTTTGGTTGAACTGAACTCAACCAAAGCATTGGCTAAGCAAAGACCTCATCCATTGGGTTGGCTGATTTACACCTTACACTGTGCATATCTATTAATCATACGGATTCACTGCTTGCAGCATGCTTACCAATTTTGTTATACTGCCTCCTTTTAAAAAAATTGCAGCTATTCATTATCCTTTCATGCTCTTTGGCGGTGTTCTGCAATGTTAGTCAGTACCTCTGTATTGGACGCTTCTCGGCAGTTTCTTTCCAGGTCCTTGGTCACATGAAGACGGTGTGCGTCTTGACTTTGGGTTGGCTGCTTTTTGATTCAGAGATGACATTGAAGAACATCATGGGCATGGCACTGGCTGTCATGGGCATGGTGGTTTACAGTTGGGCAGTGGAGGTCGAAAAGCAATCCATTGCCAAGGCTGCCCATCATGCCAAAAATAGTATGACTGAAGATGAAATTAGACTATTGAAGGGTGATTTGGAAGCTACCCCAGTGAAGGAGGTTGTTCTCATTGAAACAAAGGCATAAAGATGGTAATCTTCAATGGCAAAATAACAGGTAGCTGTGTTTGCCCTTATCCTCCTTAGAATCTAGCGCTTGCACCCCATGCTCTTGGATTGTACTTTTTGCGGTCGCTGCAACCACAGTGCTGCGCACTTGGTTACCTTAGTGGCATGTATTTCTGCGATAATTGGCCTGTAATTCTTTTTGTCCTTCCCCCATCATATTCATTTGATTAAAATGTGCTTAGTAATTATTACAGTATTTAGTAGATGTGTCATATTATTCAGGTGTCATAGACAGACGTCAGTCTCTGTTGAATTTTGATTTCGCCCAGCCCCTTCATTCCAGTACCTCTTTATTTGGAATTGCATAAATTAGCTTGGTGACTTTGTGTGTGATGCGAAGTTATCCTTACATTTTACAATTCCCTCATTTCACTTCCAAACTGTAGCCAAACTCAGAACAGCTGCGATTGTCGCAACTGGCTCTATGGGTAATGTGATCAAGGCTGTGGGTCAGAATTAAACCAGTTGATTCTATAAAGTAAGGCTGTTATTTTGAGCCGGGGAACTTTCGACCACTGGATAAATGAAACTGTGGATCTTTTTCAAACTCCAAAGTATTAGTGCTCTAACTGCATCTTTCAGTTCTTCAAAATTTATGAAAGATGCTTGTAGGTAATGATTTTTGTCGAGTCTAGAAAAGGGGCATAAGCAGTTGTACTAGGGGCTTCCGTATGATTAATTTATATTTTATTTTTGTCCTTTGATTAACTAAAGCACATACAATGGTGAGTCAAAAATTTGGCTCGCCGGTAGGGATTTACTATCTTCACATTAGTTTTTGAGCCAATTTTTTTACTTATAAGTCTTCCCTTCTTCAATACAAGGTTCATAACTATGGTTCACCATATAAAATAACACCCACAAATTTCACCACTAAATATATTTAATTAATGTTATTCGTTTTATTGTTTGTATGAACAAGTTATGAAAAATAATTTGTGAATTTTGTAAAAATTGAATAATTAGTTTAAAATGACAAAATTACAAAAATTATGATATAATAATAATTTAATTAATATCATACCTTCTCTCTCATGCCTTTTTCTCTCATCCCTTTCAACCCCCAGACTGCTCATGTTCTTCTTCTGCATCCCTCATCTCTGTTTACTCTTCTGCTTTCTCTCTCCATTTCTGTTCACCTACCTTGCTTCCCAGAATTCCAGCCCAACCTTTTGTTTTCCACCCACAATCCGAGCTGCTCGGCGACGCCTGAGCCCTGAGCTTGCTGCTGTGCGTCCACGAGCAACTCGCCTGCGTGCCGACCCCTTTTTCTCGCCCGTGAGCCATGTTGTGCGTGGTTGATAGTTTTTCCTTTTTGGGTGCGGGCCGCTGGCCGTGTGGCTTAGCTTGTTCCACACTCCCAAATTGGCATCAGTCAATGATTCAGTGGGCATTATCTAGTTTTGATCAGACGAATGTTCAGCTTTACAAGCCAGGCCCATCATGGTAACAGGACACGGATGACATGCAGTGCTGATCCTCATTCGTGTATTACCATGTTAAAGCACGTTGTTGAGATATTTAAAAAAAATAGAAACTAAAGGTAGATAATTAACAAATTCAATCGCCTTTTTTACCGATTAGACTTTCCGGTTATACTGAAATTCAAACAATTTAGCTTTAAGTCATGACTATGAGTTTTGCGATTTGCAGATTGGGTCATACTTTGATCTTGATATTCATTGAATGACATACAATGCTAACATATTAAACACTATTGAAATTTAAAAAATAAAAATAATTTGGGCAATGATTGCTTGATATGTACAAAATTGATTATACTTGAAAGGAAGGCATGATGTAATTCTGTGTCAGTCCATTGCTGATTTAGTCTTAGTCTTAACAGGTAATTTATAAGTATAGATGAATTCATTTTATTCAAAAAAATAAACCTTTAAACATACTTGTAAATTAAACCTATTATGAAATTGATTAGACATTGCATCATGGTGATGAAAAACGATGCACACAATAAAATACATTACGATTGCATCTTACAATTATAAGATCCAAAAAATATCTGATACTCCCAGTCCTTATTAAAATATTGAGATTCGGGTGTAAATTTTAAAAAAAAAAAAAAAAGAAGGAATGAACAATAGATGCTAATATACGGGTGACCTTACTTGCTAACAATTTGTTTCAAATGAGTTGATATTGCTCTTTACAATATTTCTTAAATGTTTATTAATTTTTTAAAAAAATCAAATTACCATTCATTATTGTAGAAAAATACTAGAAGTTTATAGCACCTCTAGCCTAAGCTTTAGTTTTTGGAACTCCATGATACGACATTAGCAAAAGTTTCAACTTTTTAGTACTTGCATTCGTTCACTTCTTCCACCCATAAAATTTCAACTTGGGTTACCAAATAAAATATTTGTCATGGAGTCCACCACTAAACATATTTAATCACTGTTTCCTTTTTATTTTGTGTTTGTATCTTATGTATATATAACTTGTGAATATATTTTTATTTTTCAAAAAATGGAGTTTTTTTTTTGAAAAATGTAAAAATATTTTTTAATTCCTAAAAAATTGATTGCATATTTTTTTTCTTGAATGCATAATATACTAATTTCTTTTGGATGCACAACTCAATGAAAATAAAATATGAAAGTACAACTCGATTAAGAACAAATACAATATGAAGGTTCGACTTAAAAAATACAATACGTCAACCTAGAAAAACAATACAGCACGAACATTGGACCCGGAAAAAAAATTATATTACTAACATTTGACTAGACAAAGAAAAATCACAATACAAAACTTCGACAAAAAAGTACATAACAATTATACTTAATCTCATTGTCGTGCCACTTGTCGCTTCCATATTTCTTCAATCAGGTCTGATTGGAGACTCCATGTAGTTCATGCTTCTGAACTTTTACTACTCTATGAAGGCAGGTTGCATAGTACAGATGATAGTCTCATCGGACATTAGGCTCTAGGCTACTATCCTCCACATATTCATAGTCAAAGTCATACGAAGACCGCGATTGTGTTGTGCAATATAACACATACCTTCATTATCAGGCCTAAGTCATTCTTCTCTATATATCAAGCACGGCCATGAATGATGGCGAGGCAAGCTTGTAAAATGCCAAAGGCTCTCTTTACATCCTTCACAACAGGTTCTTGATGTTCGGCGAACAATCTGCCTTTGATCCTTGAGGAAGGGGGATAGTTTTCACAGTGGTCGCCCATTTTGGATAAAACCATCAGAATGGAAGTATCTGATGTTATACTTGAAACCAATGATGACATATTTACATTTTGGAGCTGAATCCTCATAGCCCTCTTAGAAAATTGATGAACAGTCAAGAACGTTTAAGTTATTAAGACTTCCCAGACACCTAAAGAAGCCATCCCATATCCAAATATCGTGGGAAGCAACCGCTTCAAGAATTAAAATAGGGATTTTTAAAATCCCTTTAGCAAACACTGTTTTCCAAACATATGATAGTTTTTCTACTCCTAATGCATCCAGGCAATGCTTCCTAACATACCGAAAAAATCATGGGCTTCGGCCACTTCTGGTAGACGATCAACATCAGCTTGGTTTGATTTTCTTAAATACCCTTGCCCAAACATTTGAATGATTCCAGTGGTAAAATTTTTCAAGCACTCCAATGGTGTGCTTTCACCAATCTTCAAGTATTCATTGACACAATCTGTCATTATGCCACAAACTAACATTTGCATAGTTGCAGTGCACTTTGTTAGCAGTGACAAGCCATGCCTATCAAGACCATTGTACCTCAACTGAAAGTACTCACAATGATTCCCAAGGGCCTCTACCGTACGAAGGAACAATTGATTTCAAATCCTAAATCCACGACAAAAATGGGATTTGTTGTAGATTGTGTCTTCGGTGAAGTAGCCCTTGTAGAGGTGATTGTGAGCTTCTCAATCTCTCCTAATAAATCTTATCTTCCTTCTTGGTCTTTGTGACGATGATGACACCTTCTTCTCTTATCTAGCTTGTCTAAGCTCCATTAATAATTCTATTTTCTTTGCGTCAATTTCATCATCTAGAAGATGTTCCAACATCGCTGTGTCATCATTGGATTCTTCTAGTATGAAGCTCAAGCCGTCTAATGATGACGAGGAAGAAGACGAGCAGGATGAATTACTTATTGTGGACCACCTATGCATAATAAACTTCCAAATGTAAGTAAAGAGGTTTCAAAATGTAAATAATAACCGTAACATGAGTAATACAATTAATCATATAAACTTAAAAGAAGTGCAAACTTAACTGAAAGGAAAGTAAACTTCAAAATGTAAATAATACACTTAATTATTTAATAAATTTTAAATTGTAAATTGAAAAGGAAATATTTCACTGCATAAAGTAAAGAGGTTTCATACAACCTAAAGCAAACATTACTTAAACTAACGTAGCATACCTAGGTTTCAATTTAGAGAGGTTTCATAATAGTTGAGGAGAGGTAAATTACATCACGGACCATCGAGGTATAAGATAATATTTTTCTGAGCCGACAATTTTCGGAAAATATTTTGTGGCCCATCCAAGTTTGGGCAAATATTTTCTAGAACCGAAAGTAACCAAACTTGACTTTTTAAATTACAAAAAGTACACTAAGTTTTTAAAACTTTCCTTTTTAACCACAATCCTTAAAAACTTACTTTCGAAAAATTTAATTTTATGCATGAACTTTTCTGCTTATAGATACTACTCGAAGCCCTCTTTCATCTGGTATCACAGCCATGTGTCCAAAAATAATTAAAATATGTAAGCTAATTAATGATTGATTAAGCTAATTAACTGTGATTAATGCTTGAGTCATCACGTACTTGTCCTATTCCTAATTATTCACATATTATTCATTCACAGGAAGGAAGCATTTTAGTAACACCTCAATTGAATTATATCACTAATATAGTTTTAGAATTAAAAGTCAAATTAGCTAAAATTAAGACTAAAATTAAAGAGAATAAGAAGCAATTGTCCGTAATCTATCTTTTTTTAGTTAACGAGATTAGGCATAGTAGAAAATCTACTTTAAATATTAGTACTCCATTTCATCATAAATATCTTTTTGAAAACCCAAAAAACAAAATTCATTTCCTTTGCATGATGTAAAAATCCAAAAAGAACCGAGAAGGTAGAGAAAGAAGAGAGGATAGAGTATAAATAGTTTAATCTTAAAGAAATACAGAATAGGTTTGGTAAAGAACAAAATTCAGAAGAATTAAATAAAATCATGGACACAATAGCTGATAAATAAGATATATTATCTGATAATAATGTCGAAACAAATAATGTCCAGTCAGAAGAAATATATTAGCAGATAAATCTAATTAAATTAGAGGAATTAATGTTGTAACTTTAGAAGAAATTAGGAGGAAACTAGATAAAAAAAATGTGGTAAAATGATATTTGATGATGAGATTAATGAGATTGGAGAAGAACTTAACAAAGATGAAATTGAGTCCAATCTAGTTAACAATGTAATTCCTAAACCTGGGAAATTTTGGTGAACCTTCTAGAAAAAGTACCTATTTTATGAGGCCTAGGTATGTTCCAACAGGACGTACAACTAACTTTTCCTTTGAGTTATCCCAAGGAAAGCCACAACCTTTGTAGAGATTGGTCTTATCCCGATTAGGCAAACCGGATATATCTTAAATATTAATGGATCTCGTAGTAGAGAACAAATATTTGAGCATTGGAAAAATGCATAAATACTGTCCTAAACCTAAATACTACATGGACTACTATAAATTTTCTAAATTATATCGAGCATAGTTTTTCTAATACCGTAGCTGACTGGTATAATCCATTAAATGAAGATGGTAAAAATGTATTAAGAATAATGGAAATGCCAGTTGCAATGTTCAAAAATCTATGTAAAGAAATTGAAACTAAATTAATCGGAGCTAAACTCGACTCTGAAGAAAATGCTAGAGAATGGCAAAGAAAGATAAATAACATAGAATTATTGGATAAGAGATACATAGAAAATTATATTGTTGAATCTAGTCAATATTATTACAAAATTGGGTATAATAAAACCAACCTTGGTATGTTTTATGACAAATTATCATATCTGATCAATTTTAGAATCAATGAAAAGTACATTGCATGGTTTGAAAAAGAAGATGTCATTAATACCCTTAGTTCAAGAATCTCTTATATAAGAAAATGGGTCAACAATCAATTTCTCGATCTCCAGAAGCATAAGAAAATTTTAAAAAAATAATTTCTACCTTGTTGGGATAATCCTCACCAACGGGGGAAAGAACTTGAAAAGAGAAGAAAAAACAAATTTTATAAGAGAAAAGGCTTTAACAAGCAAAGGGGAGAAAAATATAAAAGGACATATTATAACAAATCAAATACTAAAAAATGAAGATTTTTTTTGTAAAGAAAAGTAGCTCATTGTCCTGTAGAGAAAAACAACTGCAAATGCTGAGTATGCGGAGAAGTAGGACATTACACAAACGAATACAAAAATAGGAAGAATAATAAGCTTATAGAGACCTCGGGTAGTCTAGGCTATTTTGAACTTAGCGAAGAAAAGGCCCTAGACCTAGCTCTAAAAACAACAAGGGAATTGTTGAAATTGTACTAGAAGATGAATATAAAAAAAGTGATTACGAAGAAACTCGTCATATGATGAAAAGTAGTTTGATTAGTCTCAGTGATCTTCAAGGAGAAGAATTTATGGTAGATAATCAGACCGAAGAAGTCAAAGAGGATTGGATCCTTTCCATAATTTACAAAGATATGATCTATAAAAAATTGATCTTTCAATTAAAGAGCAAATACGTATATGAAATGATAGAAGGAGACCTAGAAATCAAAAACTATGAGTATGATATAGGAGAAGTTAATCTCATCAATTGAAAAAATATTCTTAAGCATAACAAAGATGGAAAGTATAGGTATATCAGTGTTGGAAGTGTTCAAGTGCAAATCACTCCATTACAATGTTATGATAAAGATATTGATCTTTATGCTTGCTGTGTGATATCAGGCATATAAAATTTAATAATCAAATTATCACAGGGATTAAAATCAATTTATGTAACGGGATCAGTAGGATTCAATTACCGACTGGGATGTTATGTAAGCTAAAGGATGAATTTGCAAAAAATTTTCTTTCCGTTAAGATAAAAACAGTTGGGATGGACATGAAAAGAGAAGGATATCCACTGACGATATTTTGGAAAATAATCTACAAATTAGATAATACTCTAGATCCAAAGACCTGGGCAAAAATGCTAAGGGCATAGAAATTTGAAAGTCCTACCCCTGCCAAAAAAATCTAACGGATAAAATTCAATCTATAGGAGATAAAAATTGATAGGTCTTGGATACCTAGCTATGCTAATCCCATAAAAATCAATAAGAAAAATGTAATAAAAATTGATGAGAATGGTAACATTACCATTAAACCCCAATTATTAAGAAGTATGAGTGCAAGATCAGAATGAGAAGAGGGGTCCTCATCAGCTAAAGAAGAGCTTAAGGAAGATGATACAATTAGTATGACCAGTGAAATGAGTATAATGAGTTTTGAACTCGTAAGACACAGTATAGATCGAAGTATGAGTTTAGATAGGAAAGTCATTAGGTATAAAACAAGAGCTGTTAGTGAGCCAATCTATGAAGAGGAATTACTCAGAAAACATGACTATGGATATATGCTATGAAGACACCAACACAAATCCGAATGGCTTTTATATCCCAATAAATGTATATTTAAAGGGATATAATAAATATGAATTGTGTGCCTACATAGATAGTCGTTATTCTGTTTATTTTGAAAAAAGATCTTTATTTCCAGAATTCATGTGGAAAAAAGACGAGAACCCTTCAACAGTAAAGATAGCTGACAAATTAACAATAGCAAAATCAGCCATAACGAAGTCATAGAAGTGCTATCCATATAAATAGGCGAAGTCAAATGCATTATACTAGTTTTATGGGCTACTGATCAACGATCTTATGATATGATTATTGGAAGTAATTTTTAGAGACTATGTTCTCCATGCCCACACACCATAAACCAAATAATATTTACAATTAATGATGACTCGATTCCTATTAAAAAATTAAGTAAGCTTTACACTCATCAGAAGATTGAGTTTATACATAGCTAGCGTGGTGAGAAGGCAATGTCTGCACAAGGTGAAATAGCACTAACAATCTAACAACCTAAGTTATCTATTAAAGTGCTGATTACTAAACAACAAGAGCAATTATACAAAGAGCTCTACTCTGACAGCCCACTGAAATTTTAGGATAAAGATAAAACATTTGCAAAGATTACTTTGTTAAATTCTAGCACTATTATTCGAATCAAACAAGCGGTGTAGACACACTAGGATATCCAAGAATTCGATAAACAAATCAAAGAACTTCTAGATGAAGGATTAATTAGAAATTGCAAGAGTCCTCACTCCAGTCTCGCTTTCATGGTAAGAAATCATGCTAAAGAAAAAAGAGGAAAAGCTAGAAGGTAATTAATTAAAAAAATCTTAATGATAATACTATCTTTGATGGCTATTATATTCCTAACAAAAAAGTCCTTTTTAATGGAATTCAAGGAGCCTCTAAGTTCTCAAAAATGGATTACAAAGCAGATACTGACAGATAAAAATGGATGAAGAAATCATTCCTTTAACTACTTTCGAAAATGTCATTTAGTCTTAAAAATGCACCTCAAATATTCCAAAGAAGTATGGATAACATCTTCAAAGATTTTAATCATTGTTGTCTAGTTTACATTGGTTATATCCTTGTCTTTTGCAAAATCATAGGACTTCACAAAGATGATGTCTAACCTGTAACTTAAAGATGCATTAATCATTGTATTATCTTTGGTAAGGACAAGTGCATTTATGCTAAACAAGAAAATGAGCTTTTAGGTCTAGAAATAAAAGCCGGATAAATCATCATACAAAAGCATATTCTAGAAAAAATAAAAAATTTACCTAAAAAGATTGAAGATAGGATGCAATTGGAAAGATTTCTTGGATGTCTTACCTATGTTTCAAATTTTATTAAAAATTTAGCTAAATTGAGAAAATCATTACAGCAGAAACTTAAGACAGAAGTAAGTTGGATATGGACCCCTAGCGATTCAAAGATTGTTAAAAACTTCAAAAAGATGTGTGGAAATCTACCTATTCTTAATTTACTTAATGAAAGAGATGATTTAATTCTTAAGAAGATGCCAGCAATGAGCACTAGAGTGCAGTCTCAAAATCAAAGAAGGAGAAGAACTCTACAAATATTGCAGTGGAAGCTTTAATAAAGTATAATGCAACTAGACTATGATGGAAAAAGAAATGCTTGTAGTCATAAGGAGAATTGAAAAGTTCTTAATCTTTTTTATCCCAAATTTTTTCTTATTCGAACCGATTGCAAAGAAATACTCGATTTTGTGAGAAAGCATTTATGAAACATGCAAAAGCAAGGGAGGCTCTTACATTAGCAATTATGACTTAACCAATTTTTTTTTGTCTATTAAGCATATGTAGGGATCGAAAAATTCTCTGGCAGAAAGTTTAACTCATGAACTCACCAATGGTGATCATCAGTGTAAGAACTCCTGCCCAAAAAGAAGGAAATTCAAAATGAAATGTCGCTACTGCTAGAACATGTTTCTCCTTCTAGTAGAATCCTAATGGATATTTTAGAACTTCATACCAAAAGTAGATTTGCTTTGGTCTATTGTCTTCTGCCTATCTAATAGCACAAAGATTTAGCTTTTTAGAGTTATAAATGAATTACCTAAGGTTTCCTTATGATATTTTAAAAAAAATAAGTTCTTATGTTCAGGAAAAATGGTTCAACGACTGGTATGCACTGCATCGACTACTATCATAATATATCTCATGATATCTAGGAGTCATGAAGTACAACAATCGTCTTTTTTGATTGATCGGGAGTTGGTGGTGTTAGATTCCCAGCGAATTCAATCTCTCCAGATGACGCTATCATGAAAGCCAGGGAATATGGAATAATAGCTTACCTCATAGAAATTTCAGATCCAAATTTTCCATTCTTGTCAAGACTAAGTTTCAACAATGCATGCTCAGAAAACTCCATCAAATTCTCACATCTCGTGACAATCCAATAGAAATTCCACACATTAGAAGTTCCTATGTCGAAGTATACTGTGCAATAGTTGAGTATGAAAATGGAAAAGCTAAACCAGCCCATTATTCTATTCAATTAGTTGATTTAGACGACCCCAATGATCAACGATAAGAATAGTTTTCAGAATGACAAGAAGTAGTCAGTGATACTACCTTAGCAAGTGCCATTGGTTTTTATAAGATTTATCATCAAATGTGGGCATTAATTGAACTAGGAAGACTGTTAATGCATTGTGGGAACACTACTTTCATATATCATGATGATCTCAGCAAGTATACAAAGGTAGAAGGAGGTACTTCAGAAGATGTCTTTGATTATCTCTTTAATGTTAGAGCTAGAAAATTCTTATCAAAAAAAGGAAAGAAATATTTTTATGAATTATTTGAAAAACGAAATCTAGAGCATTTTCAACTTGATGAAGATTTTGATAATTAACTAGATAATGATGAACTGGAAGACATTATTGGACATGAAAGCATGCAGAATATTAATATGGATGACTAGTCTTATCAGCAATAAAGGCTCTGAAAAGCTGTTGCTCCATTATTGTACTATTATATCAAGTGTCAAATCAGTAAAATAATATTGTCTACGTTAACCAAGTGAAGATAGTTGTAATCATGTGAAAAATATCAGTGTGTATTGTAACCATTGAGGCATCTTATGTAGTCTAGCTCCTCTATAAAAAAAGAGGTAAAGTGCTGAGAAGGGACTCATTTGAGCATACTTGAGTAAAAGAGAAGTCGGGGCTCTCTTATCTATGAACAAGCATCTCTGATAATCTTAGTAGCTTAAGTCTCTCTTCAATCTTTCCATTGTAATATTTTCACTTTCAAGCTTTCAATGAAAGAAGTTTTCCAGTAGGGAATGTTATCCAATCGAATCTTATGTATTAAATATTATGATTTCTTCATTAAAGTCTTACCATCCTTAAAAATATGGAAAACTCGATTAGTGACTACGGTCCGAGGTAAGGAACAAAATGTACCTATGATGTGCCTGATTTAAGAAAGGTGCGGTTGAAACTATCAATATTTGTAAACTAAAAGTTAGAGGAATGTCAAGATCTAACGCCGATTAAATTCAGGTAATGGTTGAAACTCTCTACTTAAACTTTAATTATTTTGCTAAGTATAGTGGGTCTCTAATCACAAAAAATATATTTATAATATAAAAGTAGTAGATTGTGATAACCAGTACTAGTAAAGTCATTATAAGAAGTCTAAATATTAATATAAGCTTAGTTTTTAAAAACAACCCAAAGGTTTGAGTATTTGCATTTTGAACCCCATTTCAACCAAAAATAGAAATTTTGGAAAAGTTTGGGCCAAAAGTAAAAATATTTGTCCTCCCAAAGATTATTAACCCAAGCAGTTGTACTCCAAAAAATTATTACCAAATGTAGATAATTCCAAAAATCTTTATCCAAATTCACTAGATCAATTAAATATTTGCCCATATTACAGTGGACCCGAAAGCTAATTTTTCTAGTTGAGGGGGGTGTTTGGCTATATCGACGCCCAATAACTTCTTACGTGGGACCATACCTAGCCCGATCCTCAGAACCGATCTCATCAAGGTTCATTTTCTCTTTAAGGAGTTGATTCCTTTCCTTGAAGGCCAGATGTCAATCTCTCAGTTATACTACTTGCTTAGCTGTTGGTGCCTTCCTCTTATGCACTTTGAAATATTGGTCAATGCCAATCTTCTTCCCATTTGTTGTCCCTAATAATGACAACTCTTTATCCATCAAGTTTAAAATTGAATCGTCAACTTTTTCCTTCGTCTTTCTCTTAGCAGCTTTCCTTCCAATTGGGTAGATGAGCCCACCCCTTCTTCAGCTGTTGTATCTTCGCTACCAGGGGTGCCGGGGGTAGAGCTGTTAGAGTATGCCCCTCTCTTATTTATACTAAACTATTTTGAGCAAACTTTTATAGATTAATTGCAGCAGGTCTCCTATTTTATTTGGTCCTTGAGTATGACCCACGAATGCCTGAAGTCAAATTTTCTGTCCACTTAGCTCTCATACAAATCATGTGCTATCTCAATAATGTTCACCCCATTTGCCCCACTCGGGTTCATCCAGTATGACTCTACCACACAATCGCTCCACTTGCATACCAATGGAGAGGCTCCATTGCAACGAGCATTGTAAACCTTCATTGTTCTATTTGAAGCTCCATTTAATGCATATTTGTTGAAGGCGAGTCCACCCTACTGTAAAACTCTGGCTTATTTTGATCCGCTCCATTTAAAGGGATTGCTTCTTCTGTTAATCGAAGACTTCACTAGATGATGATCCTCCTCCACTGTCCACTTTGACCCCCATCTACCACCCTAATTGTTACTTGGATTATTATTAGGTTGTGGAGAAAGAGTTGATCAGGTGGAGCATAAGGATATGTTGGGTAATGTAGGGGGAAGGCATTGACCCGCAACTATATAACCTGGGATTTTGGGGGACATTTTGACTTTGTGGTGGGGCATTTTGTGATTGGGGGGTAATGCAGGGCATAATTTGGGGGTAATTGTTCGGCCTTAATATGCGTGAATTTTATATTATACCTAGATTTTCCTCATAATAATTACTAAAGTAGACTGCTCATTAGTGTTTTGTTGGTCTTACAGGTAATAAGACAAGTGCTCTAATACGGATAATGGGTGCAAATGTGCTGAAAATTGAACATATTAATCTGGGATATCAATGAAGCAAGGTCGAGTCAACGAGTGAAAAAACTATCATAGACACAAGGAAGAAGAACAATGCAGGAATTAGGCATGGGTTGTCTAGGCCAAAACCCTATTTTGTTCTATTCTTGTCCCGAAATTTAGAAACTTAGCACAGTCAGTCCGTGCCACATGGCAGGACTGTGCCAGGTTCGTTGACTCGGGGCCTATGTAAACTCCCTTTCCCCCATTTGTGAAATGAACTAGGTTTTAGAGTGGGACTTACAATTCTTATGTTAGCTTTGGAGGAGATTAGTGTAGACTTAGTTTAAGTTGTGGCCACATTAAATTTATTGATGCATTCAGGTTAATGATTTAGTGCTTCACTCTTTCTCTTTCTCTTCTTTGCAATCTTATTATTGCAAATTCATATTTGCCGTATTTTTATTCTTGGTCTAGTGCTTTGAGTTGTTAGCAGTGGGTTGATTTATGCTTGAAATTTGATGTTTTCGCTCTCTAATCTTATTCTCCCTCTCTTTTCTGCTTTTAATCTCTCTAATTCACCATAAAATGTTACAATTTTATAGCTTTCTCTCTCTTCTCAAGTTAAGGTTGCAAAACCCATTTTTCAAGTTTGAACTTTTGGTTCATTATCAGTTAGGTTAGAATTAGTTAAGTTAGATTAGTGAGAATTAATAGAAACCAGCTATAAATTCCATCTCCTTGCTTCAACAATGGAGACCAACCTCCATTGTTGGATTTTTGAGCTTTTGAGTTACTCCATTTTCTCTCTTTTCTCTTAGTTAGTAGATTTAATATTTTTCTAATTAAATTAATGCATGCTAGTTAATATGATGTTTTGTGTTGATTGTGCTAATCATGCTTTATTTTAGATTCATTTAATTAATTATGTTTAGATTAGGATTAGTTAATAATTAGTTTAATTGATCATATTTAGTCACATTTATTATTTTCCTTAGGTTAGATTTGGGCTAAGATAACAAGTGATGACAAACTTCCACCATTGATCGCCAAAATCTACTTCAACAAATTGGCGCTGTTGCTGAAGGTGGAGGTGTGAAATTAAGTCACTTTTTGTGAATGCCTCCTTTCAGTTCATTTTGTGCTAGTATAGTTTCCTTTATTCTTGCTTTATTTTGTCTTTTGAGTTATAGAGCAGCTATTTATTTTGACGATACTGAAAAATATCAAAAAAAGTCAAAAATTCCAAAAAAATTGAAAAACCAAAAAGTTGTGGCTCATTGGATGCAAATGATGTTCTTGGGGATTTTATGGATTCTAATGTTATTAATGTTGAGCCCAAGTTCACTGATGAGCCCATTCTTGGAAGACTGGAATCCGATCTGCCACATTCATTAAGGGATCACTTCTATCCTTCCTAAACTTCCCCAAGATCTTATTTTGACTTCCCCTTTGTCTCTTGTGATGTGCAATTTGAGCTTAACCCTAACTATATTGACATACTCCCAAACTTATTGAGTATGAAGATCCTTATTTATTTATTCGTGAGTTTGAGGAGGTGTGTCTCTTGATTCACATGCCTAGGATATCAAATGGTGTTTTGAGGATGAAACTCATTTCCTTTACTCTAAACGATGATGCTAAAAAGTGGATATATAGTCTTGGGGTGATTCTATTAAATCTTAGGACTTTTTTGTTGATATCCTCTTTAAGAGGTATACTTCCACACTAGCTAGACCATTAGACTTAGGAACGAAATCCAATTTTTTGTCCAAATTAAACAAGAGCCTTTTTGGGGATATATGAATAGGTTCAAAGAGTTGCTTGCCCAATGCTCTCACCATTGTTTAGAGGGATAGAATTGAGCAAAATAGCTTATGAGGGTTTAGATGTGAGTACTGGGATAGTGGTTAAATATATCTATAAGGGAGAGTTTCTTTGTAAGAATATTAAGACATATGAGTAGGAGACAATTAGGGAGGCCCCTAGTATTGTATCTAAGATTTTCATGCATAATAAGGGTAAGCTACCGAATGAATTTGTTGCTTTAGATGATACCACGCTTCATTGTGAGCATCAACTTGAAGTTCCTCTTTTTCAACCACCTCAACCTCATGATTATATTTCTCTCTCTTATTCTTATAATTTTCTCTTGGACGACAGTGCTAGCTCATACTTTCACCCTTTCAATCAAATGTCTTCTGAGCGTGTGAGTGATCCTTCCCTGCATCCCCTAATGATCAACCCTCATCTTGAGACTATGGATGCTCTTATAGGCAATATGGTTCTTGATGATGCATATTTTACTTTAGCCCCCCTGAGAGAGAATGATGAGTGCGAGAAACTAGTGGGTAAGACTAGTTGTGATCTTGAGCATGACATGATTGTGGGAGTATTCACTTGAGGAGACTCCTTTAGAGGATCCTTGTGATAAGGAAGTTATTGAGGTCATGTCTCGTAATTTGGAACACGATGATCCAATCTCTATTAAGTGTCCTCCTTTGTCCATTCCCACTTCTATCGTCTTATCCCCTTCATCATTGCTTCACTCTTCCAAGGTTCCCCCAATGTCCACTCTCCTGAGTCCGAGACTTGCATGATGTACGCGCCGAATTTAGACTGAACTCATAAGTTTGATGCGACTCTTCGACTTGAGGATTAAGTAGACAATTTAGGATTCATGCCTAGTTTGTGCGTTCATGCTTCTTGTGAAACTATTAGGCCCTTATCCTCTACATTTAGTGATGTTTGGCATGTGTATAACTATTATGATTTGGGTAAGTTGTTGCAAGCTTTGGCAGGGATTGATACAAGTGGCGACTTAGTGATTTGATGGAGAGGTTGATGCTCCTCTAGCCACTTGTAGTATATTTTAGTGAGGCATAGTTTAGGTGCACTAAGCACCTAACCTTGTATGATCATTCCAACTATTTCCATTACCTACTCTTTCTTTTCTTTCTTTATTTTTGCACATAATTTTCGATATTTAGGATTGTGATTATGGGGATGATCAATTTTGAGGTAAAATTTGGGATTTATTGAGCCAAGTTGGCTATAATCATCTTTATTTGATTTATGTTTTTTGTTTTATGTGTTTTTGCTGGTGGTGTGTTTTGTTTAGTGAACATCTGTTGGCATTCTTTGTTTTTGTATTTTTGTTGGTGGTGTCATATATTTGTATATATTTTTGGATTTGTGTTAGCTTTGCGGTTGGATTCCTTATACGATTGGTTTTTGGTGTCTTAGTTTACGTAATGAGGACATTACAAAGTTTTGGGGTGGCGGAGAGGTGCCCACTTGTATATATTTTTTTTTCAAAAAAATTTCAGTTTTTATATAGCTTGTCTTTGTTTTAGGGACTTTTGTGCTTTTTTTTAATAGTTTTTGAGCTTTATTGGCTTGGTTTTTAGCTCATATATAGGTAGAATATGCATGATAGAATACTTGTTTTTGTTGTAATTTCTTATTTTTCATAACATCTCCATCTCACATGTGTGATATTGTGCCTACTTTGCACACTTGTAAATTGATTCTTGGTGTTAGTTTGTTAAAACTTGGGTTGAGGACATGTTACTTAAATAGTTGACTTTCAGTTTTTCCTTCGAAAAAGGGGGGAGAAAAAGAAGAAAAACAAAAGTGTGAAAGAGAGCTTGACTCTGATACCTCTATTTGGGCTTGAATAAGTGTTTTGCACATCTAAATAAACCCCCCAATTAAGGAAAAAGTCCAAATATGTACTTAATTATTTCTCTGGGAGTTCAAGGCCTAATAAGCTAAGAACTATCCACCTAGGCAAAGGGGCATAAGGAGATAAGCCGAAACAATTAAGAGAAAAGAAAAGAGTGATGAGGGTTGATAATCTAATAAAGAGGAGTCTATTAGCAAAGTAAAGATGACATTTTGGCTCGGTTTTAGCCCAATATTAAGAGTTAATACACTTTGCAAAGGGCTACATATTATGTCATTGTTCTATGTGGGGTGAAAAATGATTGGTGTGCATAAATAGCCAAAATGCCTACGGATTATATGTTTTGCTTATATATTGCTTAGTAGCTAGGTTGTTAGAGTGATAGATCAATTTAGATGTGTACACATTTTTCTATTTGCCTTGTATATATGCTATTCTTTTGGAAAATCAAAAAATATTTCAAGATTTTGTGGGTGTATATTCTGCAAACCCTCATGAGACTTCACTTGTCCACTTGGGGGAACCAATAGGTTTAAAGGGCTTGTTGAATACGCTAAATACAATCATAATTTCCACGAAAATGCGTTAGATTTTCTTAGTTTTATTTTATTTTGCTTGAGTAAGAGCAAATTCTTAGTGAGGGGATATTTGTTCGGGCTCAATATACATGAATTTAATACCTTATTGTACCTAGATTTTGCTCATAATAATTGGTAAAGTAGGTTGCTCATTAGTATTTTGTGGATTTTGCAGGTAATAAAGACAATTGCTCAAATGGTAGATAATGGTGCAGATGTACTAAAAGTTGGGCATGTTAACCTAAGATAACCATGAAGCAAGGCTGAATCAATGAGCACACAAACTGCTGGAGAAACGAGAAGAAAGAACAATGTAGGAATTGGCATGGCCGTGCCAGAACGCTGTTTTGCTCTATTCTTGTTCTGGAATCTAGAATCTTGGCATGGTTAGCTCGTATGCACGATAGCGCCAAGTTCGCTGCCTTGGGGCCTATATAAATTCTCCTTCCCCCATTTGTGAAATGGATTAGGTTTTAGAATAGGATTTAGGGTTCTTATATTAGCTTAAGAGAAGATTAGTGTAAACTCAGCTTAATATGTAGCCACATTAAATTTGTTGATGTATTCAAGTTAATGATTTAGTGTTTTACTCTTTCTCTTTGTCTTCTTTACTTTACAATCTTCTTATTGCAATTTCATATTTGCCATGTTTTTCCTCTTGGTCTAGTGCTTTGAGTTGTTAGCATTGAGGTTGATTTATGCTTGGAATTTGATGATTTGACCCTCTAATCTCATTCTTTCTCTCTTTTCTACTCTTAATCTCTCTAATTCTTCTTAAAATGTTGTAAATTTATGCCTTCTCTTTCTTCTCAAGTTAGGGTTTCAAAATCCATTTTTGCAAGTTTTAACTTTTGGTTCATCATATGTTAGATTAGAATTAACTAGGTTGTATTAGTGAGAATAAGTGGAAACTAGCTATAAATTCGATCTCCTTACTCCGGCAGTGGAGACTAACTAATCACCGAAATAAACATGTTGAAGGTTTGTTAAGATAAGTTTATCCTCACCTAACTCATGATCGGTAGGAGGACTTTCATTAGATGGATTAGACTGAGATCAGATTGTGTGACCACATTTTGCTCCAGTTCAGCATTAGAAGCATTAGAAGTCCTGTCATTTTGAAGGCTAACATCCACCGTCGATGATCTCTTTCTTTTTCTGATGATACCTATAAAACAAAATTACTGAGATCATCTCACATGTAAAAACTATAGATTAGCCTGTAATTTAGAAAGTATAATATTAAAGCCCATTAAACAATTAGTCAGTTAAATTATTAAAAAAACTAGACAGGTATACATGCATTCTATAAATAACTTTTTCGCTACACTATCACACTCTATAAATTAAGAATCAAGCTCATCTTCTTCATCTTTATCTTCCATACGCTCATCTTCTGTATATGATCCTTTAACCAAAGATGTTGCATCAATTTCTGCCTCACCGGCTCCTTTAATACCGAATTATGTGAGACTTGGTATCCATGAAAGAGACATTTTCATCTTCAACATCTTCCCCAAGATCATATATCTCTCTTGATTTCATATGTATAGGAACAGACCATTCAGTTTCTCGCCAATCTTTTGCATATATGGCTTGCTCTACTTGAGAAAGGAAGACAAAGGGCTCGTCATTCAATCTGTGGCCAGTATGTATCAAATGATGAAAATTCACCAATGAGTACCCTAATCCATCTCTCTCTATTCCCCTCTTGTGGCCTCGATCAACCCAATCACATTTAAACAAAACAACCTTAAAATCTCCATGATGATCCTATTCAACGATGTCAATAATACAACCATACTAGACAACATCTCCAATCATTAGCCTTGTATCACTAGAATTAGCATAGCTTTGAGTCTTTGCACAACAATATGATTACTATTCTGAGTATTTTTCTCATACTCTATTGCTCTAAAGCGACAACCGATATTGACATCAAAAGCTTGGAATATTTTTGTAATGAAATTTGGACCCTGAACTAGTGATTTTATATGATTTGTGACTTGATCATCGATTAGACCATCTGGCTTTTCACTAATGCCACCTCATATAAGAGAGATAATTGACATAGCTAAATATCATAGATACAATGCAATATCATTAAAATAACGAGCAATACGTACATAGTCCTCTAACTAATCACTGAACCCTTCACTATGCAATTACTCCTTATCACGTGGCGTCGGACGTTTTCAACATGTTATTATGTTAATATGAGTCATGTGCTCTCTATGCATTGATAGAAAAAAATGATTATGTTAATGATAAGATCCACAATATTTAATGCAAATTAGTTGTCACCTTAAACTTACTTCTTTAAAGATTCAAGGTTTGTGTCTTCATAATTAAGAAGCACATAGCAATGTCCTTACTTTTACGCTTTTGCATCCATCCTAGATCTCTTAATACCCTTGTACGATGTCCTTTCACTTGGAAAAAGACATTATTCGTCTTTTTGAGATGCACTAGAGGTATTAAAGAAAGTCGTTTGTAAATTAATAAGAGTCTTTTCTAAGGTTCTCGCACTTTCCAGATCTTTGCATCAATATAATTTAGAACTAAGGCATTTTTAACTCATAATAGGTGATGAAATCATTCTCAGAGCATTGGATTCACATGCAAGTGCTCTTATATTAGGTGAATGGCTCAACTCATGACTCATGGTATCGCTAGGCCTTCTTACAGTCAATGGACTTGAGTGGTTGCAACTAGGATTCCCACTTTTGGGTCTGCTCTCTTGGAATTTCGAGCTTGATAACTAGACTCTACCCCTTTCAAATATTGTGAAACAAAATTGAGACATTGGGGTGTTTGGTAAACAGCTTTTTAGATAGCTTTTTGGCTGAAAAGAGCTTTTTTGATCAAAATTAGCTGTTTGACTTAGTGAAAAAGCTAATTTAGGTGTTTAACCTAGTGAAAAAGCTAATTTGGATATTTGGTAGAATAGCTTTTTGAAAGACATTTTTGGGTCCAAAAAGCTAATTTGATTAACTTTTTGGAATAACTTTTTGAAGAATTAGCTTTTTATCTCACAACTTTGTTAGAAACAGTTAATTTATCAAGCAGTTTTTCTACAAACAGCTAATTCAAACAGTTAATACAAACAGCTAATTGAAACAGCTAATACAAACAGCTAACAGCTAATAGTTGTTTACCAAACAGGGCCATTCTTTGCTTATGCATCTGCCCTAGAACCTTCTGGGCGTGTTAGATTACTAACATCAGATTTGCGCTCTTTCAAATGCCTTCCCCCCCCCCCCAAAAAAAAAAACAGCATTCGTTTTAGCATATTATCACAAAATTATAAAACTAAAGTATATATAAAATATTTAAGAACAAAGATATTGTTTGTTACCTTTCGCTTGAATACATCCAATGATAAATCACTGGTCCTGTCCTAGCTTCATGCGTCAAATGAAAAATAAAGTGCACCATAATCGTGAAGAAGCTAGGTAGAAAGATCCTATCCAAACAACAAAGAAGTCTTACAATTTTTGCTTCAATCAAGTCAAGCTCATGAACATGCAGGATATTTCCATATACCACCCGAAATATGGTACTTAGTTTAATCAAAATCAATTTGACCTTGTCATATACGTTTCCCCTCAATACAATAAGGAAAAAAAATCTTGCATAAGTACATGATAATCATGAATTTTAAGACATCTTAAAGTCTTGAGATTTTGAATGCACCTTGAGATATTAGATGCATACCTATCAAAAAATTTCACATTTTCTAAAGTTTCATAAAAGAAATTCTTCCTCTCTTTATTCACATTAGAACATGCTGGTGGCAAATACACCCTTCCATATTCACCACGTCATTAAGGCCATAATTTCTTCCTCATCCCCAAGTGTTCAATGTCACGCTGAGCTTTAAGATTGTCTTTTGATTTATGATCAATATTTAGCAAAGTGCTAACAACATTGTCACGAACTTTCTTTTCTACATGCATCACATCAAGATTATGGCGCACTACATTATGCTCCTAACAAGGAAGTTTTAAAAAATGCTCTTTTTGTTTCCATGTATATTAAACCCTAATGGCTTGACCACTCATTTTATCTAAAGTGAACTCAATATTTTTCACTTGCTCAATACTTGTGCTTTAGGTGGTGCCTTACAATTGGTCAAATCATTGAAGAAACGTTGATGTCCTATTTTAAAAAAAAAAAAACTTGTCACTATATTTTAATCTTATGGAGCATGTATTCATATTGCTTGAAGGACAAACAAATTTCCCATAGACATTCCAACCTAACAAATTTCCTAACGTAGGAAAATTATTTACAGTCCACAAAAGAAATTCATGCAACTGGAAATTTTGGCCACGTGTTGCATTATATGTTGGTGCCCCAACCTCCCATAATTCTATCAACTCTTCAATAAGAGGTTGCAAGTACAGATTGATACCATTTTCGGGTGCTTTAGGTCCAAGAATAAATAGTGATAAAATAAAATTTCCTTTTTTCATGCACAACCATGAAGGCAAATTATAAGGTATTAACATTATAGGTCACACACAATAACAATTATCTTGTCTACCAAATGGGTTAAACCCATCACTTGTAAGCCCTGGTCTAACATTTCGGGGTTCAACACCAAAGGGAGGATATAATGCATCAAGGTGCCTCCAAGCTTGAGGGTCAGTTGGATGCCTTAAAATGTCATCTTTTTTTGCGTTCTTTCTGATATCACACCAGGTCTTTTACCATTTCACTGACATGAACAATCTTCGTAACCTTCACTTGAAGGGAAAATATCGTAACACTTTGCAGGAATTGCCTTCTTTTTTCTTTTAACTACACCATATTTTTTGTCTCCATGCACTTTCCATCTAAAAGCATGGCATATAGTACACTCCGTTGCACTTGCATTCTCTTTCCAGAGACAATCATTGGGATATGCATCTATTTTCTCATAATAAAGGCTCAGACCATCCAAACTTTTCGTGTTTCGATCATAGAACCAGGCAAGGTCTCACCTTTAAGAAAAACATCTTTCAAAAGTTTTAGCAACACATCAAATGATTTATTAGACCATCCAAAATAACATTTCACATTATATAAATGCAATAAAAAAACAATATGCTATATTTCTGTGAGGCCCGTGTATCTTATTTTCTGTTAAGCTGTTTGTAACGCCTTTTTACGTTGTAAAAATCTATTTTATTTAACGATACGAGTTAAATTAATTATTGACGTGCCTATGTGAGCGATGATTTTATTAAAAAAAATATTTTTGTCACCAGTAATAATATTATTGTTATTAGTTTTGAAAATCATTCAATGATTTCTAATAAGCGCTATCAACGGTTATTAGCGAGTACTAATTCAAGTAGGAACCCGAATACGATTAGGTTGTCAAGCTTAGAAATAGCTCGATGTTTATTAAATCAAACCTGGCTGTATTTGGGAACAAGTAATCGATAAAATGTTATATTATCGATTTGGGTTTAGAATTCGGGTTATGAATTAGACTAGCGGTATCGGATATGAATAAGCCTGGACCAAAAATAAACAAAAGAGAGTAGGGAGGGGTAAATTAGTAAATTCACGCGACCCTCCCTTCTTTCTCCACCTGCCCGCGACCCCCCGACACTCTCTCTCTCTGCTGCCCATCTTCTTCCCCCTCCTCTCCTCCTTCATTAACGTGACTTCCAAGCTTAAAGCCCAGCAGATTTTTGCCCCACACAACTGCAAATTCCACCACCCAATCAGCTTCCCCCATGAGCAAGCCTTCATTTGGAGCGAATCTGGGTCGATTTTCAAAGCTCCTTACCACGTTTATAGAGGGTTTTAGAGGCCAAATTGAAGTTCGAATGCGTGCCCAGGTAAGGCCATGCAATTTAACCTCTAGTTGCTTTCAATCTTCTATAAATTGGGGTGAAAATTTGTATCTACAAATACCCAATTCAACCTCAAATTGATAACTGAAATTTAGGCTTGTTTAGGGTTCGAATTGGTGGAGTTCGTGCATGAGTCGGTGCTGCTCACGTGACCAGAGGGCAAGGCCAAGTTTTGGAAACGTTCGAAGTACCTAAGGTCAAGCCGGACAAGCCTACGATCGAACACCTAGCTTGGGTTCAAGGTGGGGATTTTCTTACTCCTAAATTACTATTAATTTCAATGATTTTAGTTAAATTTAGTTGGTGCATGTTAATTCTAATTTTAGAAATCAATTTGGGTCAAATTGGAGTCAACGTTGAGAAATTCGAACATGGTACTGAATTGGGTTAATTGCATGATAATTCGATATATGGCTGAATGTACTAGTTAATCAAGGACTGTAAAGTAAGCATAATATTGTTATCGGACTGTCGCAGTATGGGTTTGTCGCACTTGAACTCTGTTTGACGCTTAGTGATGCTAGTTGAGTAGTTGAAGTAATTATGGAAATAACTGAATTATGTCTAAGGGCTATGGCTAAATCGGTCTGAGCATGTTAATAGTCTATTCGTAGTTACTTCAGTGAAATATTATGCTTATGGATATCGGTTAGCGAATTAAAAGGGCAAAATGAAGCTTTAAAGTCTCGATTGCATCAGTTCGTACACTTAAACACTATGTTGTTTATTAAGTATGAATGCCATACCTATATATGATCGTTCTATGTATTATTGGTTTGTATATGCCAATAGTGAATCGAGCTTGGTAGTTGGATGACCTGAGATGGAACTATTGAGTGGTTTGAGGTTCTGTGGTCGTTGTTGTGTGAGGAGGAAGTTTGGGTTGTGAATTACCGCAATCGTGTGGATTGCGAGGCCATGTATGGTTCATTGAGTAGATTCTGCCGAGCTGTGATATGAAGTGCATAAACGTGCTATATGTGAACCCTTTCCCCCTTATATGCTGTGTGACGTTATGTGATTAATTCTTGAAACTTTAGACTTCTTTAAAAAGAAAAGGTCATTTAGAAAGCTTGTTTTACACGTTGAAAATGCTTTCAAGTTTGTCAGTTGTCTATTCGCTTGTTAGGACGTCTAAGGTATAAAAAGGTCCTAAATCGTCGAAGTACTCAGTTAGTAACTCAACTGAATAGTCGATAGGTTTAGGAAGTTTAAAAGTGAACTAAAAGTGAATTCGAAAATGTTTTAAGGCATTGGTTTGTGTACGACCTCTCCTTATGTTTAAAAAGATTTAAACGACCTGAAAAAGGGCATCTTAAGGTACTAACAATGAAATTTAGCTGACTTGTATGCTAATTGCTTATTTAAGTCTCCATTGGGTTTCAAGTTGAGAGTTAGTAAACCCATTATGGTTTTAAGAAACGTTTACGTTGAAAGATTACAAAGGAACCTCATTTGCTTTATAAACGAGTCAAGAACTTTAAGTTTTTGGATAATAGCAAGTTTGGGAACATTTTAAGCCTTTAATTTATTTATACGCCCTTTTTGAGTTTTAAAAGGAATTGAAACGAGTTATGGAATGACAACTGAAGATTTTAATATGAATCTAATTTGAGCTAAACGCTAACTAAGTATTTTGAGTTCTAAATGGGTTTCTTTTCATGAATTAGTAAACTCATTACGCTTAAAAGAAACATATAAGTTAAAAACAAAGGCGTTTTACGATTTAGCAAATGTATTACGTTTATACGAAGGTGCGTGGTACACTTTTCTCTCTTCTCTCTCTGCTCTGGGTCAATTGACAGCAGCGTCCCTTTCACGTTTGCACATAACAGTCACCTGGTGACCTCGGGTAGCATCCACCAGCAGAATCTGGTAGCCGGCGGTGGTGGTCGCCGACGGTAAGTACCACAGCCGAGACTTGCCTTGGTCCCTCCCCGAGCTCTCTCTGTTTTAGGGATCACCGAGCCCTGAGTTTTGAGCGTCAAGCTGCGTTTCTTTGGTTTGCTCCCGTTGGTGATATTGGGTTCCCGTGGCAGAGCGATACTCGCCCTTCATCTCTGTAATCTTAGCTTCAGGGGCCCTCCTCTGTTCCGGATAGTTTGAAGGCAAGAGGGCCATTGCCAGATCCCAACTCACTACAAGAAAGACTGAAATTTGTGACCGCTTTTTTGTGACTGCTTGAAGACAGTCACATTTTGTGATTAATTTTGTGACCAATATAAGGTAGTGAGAATTTTCTGACCACGAGTTAAATGGTGTGAAATGTAGTCACATTTTATGACCGATTTTCACACCACTGTAAAATCAGTCATAAATTTTAATTTTTCAAAACTTAACACATTTCTTCTTTAATTTTAAAGTTGGGATTGATTTTTTTAAAAAAACTTGAAACTGATTTTGTGACTTAAAAAAAATTAAATTTCGGTCACAAACTTGGTGAAGTAACAAAAACAACCCTAATTATCTAAACCTTAATTCAATTCTCAGAACCCCGACCCCCTGCCCTCCTTCGCCTCCACCCCCGACCCCCTGTCCTCCTTCACACGCAGACACCCCCCGACCCCCGGCCTCCACCCTCCTTCGCACGCAGACACCCCTCGGCCTCCTTCGCACGCAGACACCCCCCCACCCTCGGCCTCCACCCCCGACCCCCTGGCCTCCTTCGCACGCAGACCCCTGACTTCGCCACCTCTTCGCACGGCGCCGGCATCGCCAACTCGCACACCAACTTCGCCAGAGCTGTTCGTGATCGATCCTTTGAGGCCCAGGTCTGTGTTCTCAAAGTTGATGTAATTGAATTCCATATTCTTAATTTTGAGTAAAAATTTTCAATTTTCATTTTAAATGGTAAGTAATTCGAGGCCCAGGTCTGGGTAATTGAATGTTGCTTGAGTTTGTGTTACTTCTTGTTTGCTTGAGTTAGCAGTCTTGGTAAAACTCTGAATGTAATAGATAGATACAAGTGGGAACACCATAGAACATTTGAGATATGAAACTCTTTACTGATGCTCTTCCTCAGCTGAATAATTTAGAAGCTCCCACAACTGTTAATTTGTATTTTTCACCAAGGTTTTCAAGCCATTTTTGTCAGGTGTCGACAATTAACAGCTTCCTGACATTGGCACATTGCAACAGGCTTTCAATCTCAGGACAGTTATCCGACTTATGACTGAAGTAAATTTTGCAGTAAAAGAACGTAAAGATGTACAACTTGGTAGTGTGTAATTTAAGAACACCCAAACATTGAAGTTGAAACAAGTACTCTACATCTGGGTACTTGGTTTTTCTCCCTTCCCACAGGACTCTAGCTGGGTAAGTTGAATTCTCTTGCTTGGTGGTGGGATTTTTTGAGCTTTGCAGTGTCATTTTGAATTCTCTTGCATCTGGGTACTTGCTTTGCCTGACTTCACATCTGGGCTCCGCTTGAGTGTGGGAATTTGAGCTTGTTGCTTGACTGCTTCATTTGCCAAAGTGCTAGGTGTTCCTCAGTTTCGGTGGGCAGCCCTGCTTAAGTGTATCTGCGTGTGATTTTGAGTTTCTCAGGTCCAAGTGCTAGTGTGGCCTCACTGTCTTCACACATTGTTCCCCTGCGTGTCCCTTTTCCTTCTAGCGTGCCTGAAGTGTTTTTTTCCCGGCTTGTGTTAATTTCATCTGGGGTCGATTTTCATTCGAGTGCTCTACTTTCCTTTTAGTGGAGGTCTTATTTGGTAGGCTTTTGTGCAGCACTCTTCTTGATTTTGATTAGTATAAGAGGGGTTGCTCTTCTTGTGGGGGCTTCATTTTCTAGTTAATTTTAGTTAGGGATTCATTATTTTATATTTATTTAATTTGCTTTCTTCTTGTTGGTTGGTCTATTTATCTATATCGTAAGCCCCTTTTAGCAACTATTTTTATTTATGTAATTAGAGCGTTGAATAATAATAGGATTTTCAGTGTTACTCTTTGTATTATTATTACTACTATTATTATTATTATTATTATTATTATTACTACTACTATTATTATTATTATTATTATTCCGTTTTCTTAATTAGTACTGGGTTAATTACTTTGAATCTATTTCTTGGTGCAATTTTTTTTAAGGTTACCTATTGTGATTGTATTTATTTACGTTTTATTTTGGTAAGTCTCTTGGCATCTTTGGCTGAGTTCGTATTCTTATTTTCTAAGTCGAATTTGTACTGCTATTTCTTGTCTATTATTTTTTATACTATTTCTACATTTTTTTTCCTATTATTATTTTTTTTCCTATTATTTTTTTTGCCACTATCTTTGTTTTTTCCTACTATTTTGAGTGGTTTCCGTTTGGTTCCTTTCGTAGCAGCCTTTTTAGGTTTTTACTAATATTGTTGCCGGGGGTATTAGTTTTAAATCATTGTTAGGTCTTTTATTGTTGTTGGTGTTGGTGGTTTTAGTATTACCTTTTTAGTTATTAGTCTTACTATTGATTAGTGTGCTTTCTTGCTAAGTAGATTTTCAGTATTGTTGGCTAGTTTCAGTAGTCTGTTCTTTTCCGTTTATTTGGGCCATCCCTAGTTTGTCTTAAGTGCTATATTTCGGTTATTAGTACGCTCTTTTAGTGAGTTGCAGGAGGTGGGGGTTGGTAGCTTTATCTAGTGACGAGCAATGTAGTCACTTCAGCCAGTCCTCCGAGGGGTACTGGGATTACGAGGGATTCAGGTTGTTGAAAGGTGCGCCTAACGTCTTGGAATATTGGATCTCTTACGGATAAGTCTATAGAATTAGTTAAGTCTTTGCGCAGACGTAGGATTAGCATAGCTTATGTTCAGGAGACTAAGTGGGTAGGGGTTAAAGCGAGAGTAGTTGACGGGTTCAAACTGTGGTATTCGGGGTCAAACAGCGCTAGGAATGGCGTTGGCATTTTGGTTGATAAGGAGTGGGTTGACTGTGTTGTTGAAGTGACCGAATTATAGCCATTAAGATTCTGGTGGATTCAGAATTCATAAATGTGATTAGTATTTATGCTCCTCAAATAGGTTTGCCAGATGATATCAAGAAGCATTTTTGGGAGGATTTAGATTTGGTCATTCAGGATGTACCCCGAAGCGAAAAGCTTTTCATAGGAGGAGACTTTAATGGTCATATTGGTGTTGACTCAGATGGGTATGACTCGACTCACTGAGGTTTCGGTTTTGGGGAGAGAAACATCGGAGGAGTTTATCTTCTGGATTTCGCAGTGGCTTATGATTTGATGGTGGTAAACTCCTTTTTTAAGAAGAAGGAGGACCACTTGGTAACCTTTAAGAGTGGCCCCTCAAGAACCCAAATTGATTACTTCCTGATTAGGGCGGATAATCGAAGGTTGTGTAAGGATTATAAGGTGATTCTTAGTGAGCTTTTGGGAACCCAGCATAGGTTGCTAGTATTAAATATGGAGTTCAATTGTTCTAAGTGGAAGAAGAGGAGGGTTGGGAATCCTAGAGTTAAGTGGTGGACCCTTACTAAGGAAAACGCAGTGTTAATAGCGAAGAGGATAGCTGAAGAAGCTGCTTGGAGGCAGGTAGGAGATGCAGACAAAATGTGGGAGGCTATGGCAGAATGCATTCGAAAGTCAGCTAGAGAAATTCTAGGTACTTCCAGGAGGGGTGGTAACAAAATGAAGGGTGGTTGGTGGTGGAACGAGGAGGTTAAGGAGAAAGTCAAGGAGAAAAAAGAGGCGTTCGTTGTTTTCATGAACAATGGAGAGGAGGAGGAGGGAGAGATTTGTAGAGGTAGATATAAGGCGGCTAAGAAGGTAACTAGGAAAGCTGTTGTTGTAGCTAAGTGCAGGGCTTTTGATATGTTATATCGTAGACTGGAGACCAAGGAAGGGGAGAAGGAAGTCTTTAAACTGGTAAGGGCTAGAGAAAGACGGTCAAAGGATTTGAGGGTTATGAGGTGCATCAAGGATGAAAATGGAAAGGTGCTGTCTGATGAGGCAGAAATCAAGGCGAGATGGCAAAGGTACTGCTCCACACTTCTCAATGGTGAAGTGATGGAAGATGCCCGAAGTACGGAACCAGAGTGTAGTGAGGGTCACCTGGATCCGTGGCTGTGTAGTCCCATCAGCGAGGACGAGATTAAAGAGGCCTTAAAGAAGATATCCAATAGGAAGACAGAGGGTCCATATCAAATTCCAGTGGAAGTGTGGAAGTGTTTGGGTGGAGTAGGATTAGAGTGGCTTACGGAGCTTTTCAATGTGATTCTTAGAACAGCTGAGATGCCTAAAGAATGGAGGTATAGTACAGTCATGCCGCTGTATAAGAACAAAGGGGATATTCAGGATTGTAATAATTTTAGGGGTATAAAGTTGCTCAGTCACACTATGAAGTTATGGGAGAGGGTGATTGAGAGAAGGTTACGAAAGGATATTTCGATATCAAAGAACCAATTCGGTTTTATGCCAGGCAGGTCGACCATAGAGGCGATTTACCTCCTTGGAGGGCTCATGGGTTTGTACAGAGATCGAAAGGCAGATCTTCATATGATGTTCATTGACCTGAAGAAGGCATATGATAGGGTTCCGCGTGAAGTATTATGGAGATATTTGAGAGAGAAAGGAGTGTCACCCGTGTATATTCGAGTTATTAAGGATATGTACATGGGCCAGGAGGGGTCACAGATTACTTCCTCGTTGGTATGGGCCTGCATCAGGATTCCGCCTTAAGCCATTTTCTTTTCTCTCCAGTTATGGATGAACTTACAAGAGGGATTCAAGATGAGCTACCTTGATATATGTTATTCGCGGAAGACATTGTTCTAATTGATGAGACTAGATAGGGAGTAAATGATAAGTTGGAGCGATGGAGACAATCTTTGAAATCTAGAGGTTTCCGTGTTAGTAGATCGAAAACGGAATACCTTCATTGCTATTTCAGTGGAAGGGTAGAGGTGAGGGGTGAAGTCACCTTGGATGGGATAATGATACCAAAGGTCGATAAGTTCAAATATCTAGGCACGATCATTTAGCAGAATGGGGATATTGATGAAGATGTTAACCATAGAATAAGAGTGGGTTGGCAAAAATGGAAGTATGCCTCAAGTGTGCTGTGTGATAAGAGGATACCTGTAGGATTAAAAGGCAAAGTTTATCGTACGGTAGTTAGACTGGCAGTAATGTATGGATCGGAGTGTTGGCCTCTAAAGAAGATTCAAGTTCAAAGGTTGATGGTAGCGGAGATGAGGATGATTAGGTGGATGTGTGGTTATTCGAGAATAGACAGAATTAGGAATGAGGTTTTCAGAGACTTAGTTAAAGTGGCCCCCATCGAAGATAAGATAAGAGAATCAAGACTCCGATGGTTTGCTCATATGAAAAGAAGGAGCGTGGATGCTCCAGTAAGGAGATGTGAGAGGATTAACATCCCCGAAGGTAAAAGAGGGAGGGGTCGACCAAAGAAGAGTTTGGACGAGGTGATTAGAGAGGACTTGAGAGTTGTAGGATTGTCGGAGGACGTGGCTCAAGATAGGAGACATTGGCAGGATAGGATTAGGATCTTAGATCGCAGAGAGGTGGCCTCGTAGTTGGTCTTTCAGCTGTAATAGGGTAGCTTTGGCAGTGGTGTCGTGTTTGTCCGCAGGAAGTTCTTTCATCTGGGACGAGACAGCGTTTGCTTACCTCTGGTTATTAAGGTATATTTTCCTCTTCTGCTTTATTGTTCCTTCGTTCCTTAGCTACGACTTCTTGTTTTGCTTATGTATCTTACTCATTTCTGGCTGTTGTGTTCTCCATTTCCCCATTAAATGTTTTTCCAAAATTCTTCTTCCATAAATTATTTTCTCAAAATCGTGTATTTGTGGGTCTCTTGGAATCAGCCTCCTTACGGGTAGGGATACCGGTAGGGGGTAAGGCTGCGTACATCTGGATCTCCCCAAACCCTGCAAAAGCGGGACCCACACTGGAAGGTGGTGGTGTTGTTGTTATATTACGTTTATACGACGCTTTTAAGATGAAAACGAAGTCGTTTTATGATTGAGCACTCTTATTACGTTTATACGAAGCTTTCAAGTTAAAAACAAAGTTGTTTTATGATTTAGCAATCTTATTACATTTATACGGAGCTTTCAAGTTAGAAACGAAGTCATTTTATAATTTAGCAACCTTATCATGTTTATATGAAGCTTTTAAGTTAGAAACGGAGTCACTTTAAGATTTAGCAAACTTATTACGTTTATACGAAGCATTTGAGTTAGAATCTAAGTCGTTTTACAATTTAGTAAACGTATTACGTTTATAAGAAGCTTTTAAATTTAAAGCGAAGTCAGTTTACGTATTAACAAGTTTATTACGTTTTTAAGTAGCTTTTAAGTTTCAAAGGAAGCCAAATAATGCATTAATAAACTTATTACGTCTATAAGAAGCTTTTAAGTTATTTACGAAGTCGATTTATGTGTTAACAAATCTTATTTCGTTTATAAGAAGCATGTAAGTTTAAAACGAAGTCGTTTTACAAACTAACAAACGTATTACGTTATTAAGAAGTTTTAAGTTGAAGACGAAATTATTTTACGATTTAGCAAACTTATTACGTTTATACGAACCTTTTAAGTTAGAAACGAAGTCGTTTTACGAATTAGTAAATGTATTACGTTTATAACAATCTTTTAAAGTTAAAAGTAAAGTCGTTTTACGAGTTAGTACATTTATAAGAAGTTTTTAAATTAAAAACGAAGTGAACTATAAGCATTTAGTAAGGTTATGATCGTTTTGTAAAAAGGTAAGTTTTCAGTATAGTAAGCAATTGAAGAAGAGAAATAAAATACGTTTCTAAAGGCTAAGAAAGTGTTAGGCAATTGGCCAGGGTTAGTAACTGGACTCAAGATATAAATTATCTTGGTGTGAGCTGTTCCTGGAAACTGGACGCAAAGATGGCGTGAGCTGTTTCCCCTTAAAGAAATATTAGGAACTGGACTCAAGATATGAATTATCTTGGTGTGAGCTATTCCTGGGAACTGGACTCAAGATATGAATTATCTTGATGTGAGTTATTCCTCAGATAAGTTATGATATGTGACGCATAAGAAAACCTTGAGGGGGACTGGACTCAGAATATGATTATCCTGATGTGAGCTGTTGCCCCACAGAGGACAATATCGAGGTTAGAGTTGCTCTACTAAGATCCGTTTTGGCCAAAAGTTAAGTACGTATACCCCGGGAATAACGTAGATTAAGAGTGACGATCTTACTTAAAGGCGGTGTTGACCTCCCTAGCCAGCACAATAAGACGTTTTTATGTTATAAGTAAGTCCCTGATAAAAAGGAGATTTGGCCTTTTGTCATTCTAAATAGTTCAGAAAAGAAAAGAAGTTCTTTTAAGGAATACGAGCCTCAAGAGGCCAAGTAAAGCATTTTTAAGAAAAGAAGAAAGCTTTCACATGTACGTAACCTGCATATATTTTATGAATGTGTTCTGAATATAGTTTAAATGAAATTTCAAATGAAGTATAGTTACATTCTAGTAATACATCGTACATTTAAGCTTTTCAATTTGTATATTCGATGAAACAATATTTCTTGCCAAGTCTTTCTTATCAGTTTAGATATTTCGAGAATTTTTAGAAAGAATTATAAGTCTTAAAGAAGTTGGTGTGAATTATAAACCAATCTTGGAAAATATGAAGAGTCACTGAGTTTTCAAAAGTATATTTGAAAGCTTCAAACTCAATCCTTGTTACTTGTTTGATTATGTGCCTAACTATTTGTTCGTAGGGAAACTTGGCCGTTCAGGGCTTAGAAACGAGTTGAGGGGTTAGAATGAAGTTTTAAGGGTGGTGATCTTTCCTTGGAGATTTTGATTGCCTAATATGATAGTAAAGTATGAATGCGTGATATGTGGCTATTATTAGTATTATTGCCTGCAATTGTTTTGGGTTTTAAGGAGTAGGGGAATTCTCACTGAGCTTGTGGTTGCTCATCCCTTTATTATTCTCCTTTTTCTCAGGTTCAATTTGAGCAGGTATCAGAGGTCCCTTGAAGTTTTTTTGATGCTGACCCCTCCAAAGTCTCTGCCAGCTTTGCAAAGTGTCTGACGCCTATCACGTTGTAAATTTTTAAGTTTATTGTTGTATGTAAAAGTATGTAGCCGGCTCTATACCTGTATATGTAGCATTCTAACCCTTATTTTAGTTGTTTGATCATCAGTGATTCGGGCGAGTGGCCCGAGGCAGTGAACTGGGATTATTTTAGTATATGTTATATCTTGTTACCAGTTTACAGGTACCCTTAGGTGAGTTAAGATCCTAAAATGTTGCTAATCTGGCAGTTTTGTTTTAGAATGATTATCTAAATGCTAATCCAAACCCTCAATCTTCAAGAGCCTTAAGGATTTCTCTCTAGGAAGTCCTGGTGGTGTGACTCTCTCTAAGTTGAGGGCGTTACAATTTCTTACATCGATGATACAATTCTTTATCATCATCCTTAATTAGAGAACTAAACTTTTCCATATTTGAATCATAATGTGTATTATCATTTTCAACAGCAAATGCCCCAAATTCGCCTCCACTCTTTCATCTTAAACTACATTTACATTATTATTGCAAGAGGGAACTCCAAATATATCACACAATATATCCATCATATCATCATAATCATCATCATCTAGATAATCATTTTCAACTCCTAGGTTTACCCTCAAAGTTATTGTCACACCCGACGCATGCAATGATTTCCCATGACAATACCATGTGTCGTAGTCTTCAATCATTCGATGTTCAAGAATATGGTCAAATATTTTGTCTTTATATCTATGAAAGTGATTGACACACTTTTTGCTTAGGCGAGGGACTTTCTCATCCTTGTTCCTGAAGGTGAACTCCAAAAACTCACTAACTGTGCCTAAATATTCATGCCAATTATTAGTATAAATCCATTTGCACTTTCGATGATGCATCCTCTCACGTACAACAAAATATTATATAAGCAAAGATACATGTAAAAGCAAAGATACGTACAATAATAATGTCAACAAATCAATTAGAATTACATCAAACTACATCCACACACTTGCCATACAAATACAACATTATAAAAATGATTATAAGTAGAAGTCCTAAAGTCAACGAATAACAAAAGCTTTCCAACATAGACGTTAGCACTGATGTTGATGACAAACACTAAATAAATGGACAAACAAGAATGATGGCCAAAGAAAAGGGAAATATCATTGGAAAAAATGACTAAGAGGACCTTATCCCCCCCCCCCCTGGAGGATGACGATGCTGTTGTTATTATAACAAATAAACACTATCTTAACTCTAATATTTTCATTAAAATTCCCTAAAATTACTTATGTAAAACCCCATATCAGTATAGCAAATGACAAAGAAAATTAATACCTCTATGCCCTTAACTCCAAAGTGATACAATCAAATGTTATGCGATTCAAGACACTTGGTGCTCTTCTAACTATCCTATTTCTATTTTATTGCAAGGTAAAAGTTACATAATATCTAGATAGATGTTGGTTACATTTGCAGAATCCCATCCATGTCACTAGCTAAGGCTCAAATTCTATTTAATGTTCTCTTTGAAGCCAAAAAATAGTTAAGTTCTAGTATGAGGTAAAACTACATGCAAATTTTAACCCACGCCCACCCCCAACAATTAAAAAAAGGGATGCCTGTGATCAATTGCCCCCATCTAGTATTGCTGTGTTCATTATTCAGCATATGAAATTTGAGTTTAAACTATACTAAGCTCAAGCAGGAATAGCAAAAATCACATGAGTTCTTTTCTAAGACAGCTTATTTAAACAAATCCAAGGTATGGGAATGGCGGCAAAATACTATAAAATCAAATAGAAACTTGTTCAATTAAATACTACATGATAGTGCCTAATCAAAGATCGACAAAGTAAGCAAGTTTATATTACATAAGTCAATGTAAGAGGGAATAAAAAAAACCCTAACCTCAATCAATGCGTTGTGTACAAACCTTCAATCTACAAATTATACAAATTATCTACAAATCAACTTCATTAAAATTGTGAGAAAATCTACCAAATTAAAAGTAATTTCATCAAAGTTCCATATGTCAACCAGACTGCTAAGAAGCTTGGAAGTAAACAATGTATGCAGAGGCACATTTAGTCATAAAATGATAATGGCTAGACTTACACGCTTCAGTCAAACCAATGAAAGAGCACATTCAGCAAAGAAGAGAGAATAGGATGAGTCGAAACCATAGAGATGAATTTGGAATTGTACAGAGTCATGGAAAAAGAACATATGCCATAATCCATCCAAACACTACAAGAAAACACTGATGATTCACCCAAGTGCCTGAAACAACAAATTTTAGCAACATAGATTAGACTAACATAACCTGACAAGGGCTCAGGCCCAGATCAGAAAAGTATCCTACTCGAGAAGTTTGAATACGATGGCACCATTTCCCATCTAATTAAGACAATTAGGAATTATTAGCTTACAGCAAACTCTGTTAATCCTACAACATCGATAACATCATGGGAAATGAGACCGACTAAAGCAGGTTCCCCCCTGAAAACCAAGTAATGTGGCCACGAACACTTTTCCATCCCAATAAAAGAAAAGAATTTACAAAACTTAGATAGAGACATACCAAAATAGACTTGAATTTCTCTACAAGATTATAATTTTTCTACCCATCAAATTCTTATCCAGTGACTTCAAACAGCAGATATCAACCTTTGAGCAAGGAAAAGGGGAAGAAAGATTAAGGATTAACTCTTATTAAGATGGAAGATAGCTATAATTAGTCCATATTGAGATGGAACATAACTGCAATTCGCCAGACTAAGATAGATAGATTGACAGCTAGAGAGAGAGAGAGATGATCTCGAGAGAATATGCAGTGAGGGAGCAGTTAGCCCAAACTGAGACGGAATTGTTCGAATTTGCCAAAGAAATAGCTGTAAACCCTAGAATTCCAAGACTCTTCTATACCTTTTTAGCGATACTCTTCTCCACCTCTTCACCAGAGAAATAGCCGAAGCATGCAATTGTTTGAATCTTGCTGTAGAAATTCCCGGTAAATTTCTCACTGGGAAGTAGCCTTAAACCTTAGAGTTCTGCGAGGTCATAGAAGGAGAGGGGTCTGTTCAAACTGAAGATAGAATTGAAGGTGAGGGGTATGTGTTTCATTTCCACCGGGTATTTTTCGTCTCATTTTTCAAGTCCTACATTTTCTTAATTTCATCCCTTTCCAGTGGGCAAACTGAGTGGGGCTGAGCGCATAAAATGTAAAAGGTTAAGGCGGTATTTACATAAATGCTATCAAAGTGCACCAATTCTAAACTTATCATTAATTTGGACAACATTTTTGACAGTTGATGCGAAATAAATCCCATTGAAATCCTAATATGCTGCAGTGATTCTAATACATTTTCAAAATTTCAAATTCTAAATTCCACAAATTTAAAATTCTAACTTCACTTTAAGCTAAACATGAATTTTACATTTACACATGTAGGTTTCCCAAAACAAACCAATTTTTCCCAAACGGGTCTATTCTTTCTAAATGACGTTAAGCTAACCAATTAACTTAAGTCCCAAATAACTCAAGAATTTATATTATAACAATTAATAATTCTGTCATATTCATGAATTGTAACTCATACTTAAGATTCAACTTATTCAAATTTTCAACTTACATTTTTACAAATTCAATTTCTAAGTTGACTTTAAATTAAAATGTAATTTAACATGTGAATCTAACATAATCAAATTTTCAAATTTGCACTTTCACATTTGTATTTTGTAACATATTCAAAATAGACAAATTTCTAAACATATTCACTTCTAAAATTATTCTAACGTATATTTTTCTTGACATATTAGTTTACATAATTAAATACACAAATTAAATTCAATTACATAATTTGACATATAAACATGTGCGAATGTATCCAACGATAACTTTATTGAAACATATTTTCTTTTAAATATTTTAAATTCTACCTATATAAATTCTAACATATTTGACAATTATTAACTCACAATTAAACATATAATCATGGATAAGTTATAAATTTAAAATATTAGAATATCTTACGAAGTTCATCACTTAACTTCTTTCTTGATTCTTGAAATACATCTCCCAAAATATCTACAAACAAAAACATAACAATGATTAATATGTCAATAATATATCACTAAAATTCCAAATTAAATAATTACATTAAACTTATAAATACTTACATGGAAAAATTAAATAGTTCACTTGTTTCTTTAGCATGCAAACCCTTTTCGCCCCCTCACAACTTTGTATAATGATGAGATAAAAATTTTGGTACGAATTTCTACTCTCCATGGGGGTATTTATAGACAATTTTTTTTTAAAAAAATAAAAAGCTCCAACGGGCCAAAAAAATAGTTGTCGCCTATATATGTTTACTGTTGTAGCCCAAATTCCCACCCCAATGGTCAAAAAGTCATATTAATTTCATTTTCTTTTTTTTACTCATGTGCCAAAATGACGCGTCCCCTTTGTATAGAAGAGATGAAACACTGCATTTTTGGTGGGAAATGGACCAAAAAAAAAGGAATGCGTGTTGGGCTCGAAATGTACACTAAATATGGCACCCAACACTAAAATGTATGCTTTCGGCTGGAGCTGTTTTAGTTTACATCCCAAATCTAATTTTACAACTTCAATATAATTCCCTACTGTTAATGCTGAAATTTATGTTGTAACTTCAATCATAACCGTCTTCCATTGCTACTAAAAAGTTTATTTGCTTATTTTTTTTGAAAAAAACTTTCTTTGTGCTGATCAAGGACAAGAAGCGCGCTCCATACGGTCCACCTTTACCAAGTCTGTCAGATGATTCACATTCACATCGTGGAGATGGCTGAAAGATAGAGAGAATCCCACAGGGTAGTTTGTTTTCTTGACCGAATATTACAATAAACTAATAATAAAGCCGTTGCCACCAAAACTTTAAAAAAGGGCAAAATATCTACCTACTGTTTCCAATTAAGAGCCACAGCTTGGCAAGAGGTCGGCATTAATTCAAAGCTGCGTCTACGCAAGTCGTTTTTCATTTTCAATGCACGTCTCTCTCTCTCTCTCACTCTCTCTCGCTCTCTCTCTCTCTCTCTCTAATAGTCATAGCCACAGCCTCTGGAAATTTATCGCAACTGCTCATTGCCTACTTAGCTAGCTCTCTTCCCCTCTGCCGCTGGAGGAGAGCTGCAGCTTGAGCTACAGAGGTGCGTTCCCCTCCCTCCATTCTTTTGTTCTTCCCTTTCGCTTTTGAATTCTGGAGGAAATTCAGGGTGTGGTTGATCTTCATTGCCTCAGTAGTTTTGAATTAGTTTTGTGGATTTAAGACCTTCATTGTTATATATTTTTCAATTTGTTGAAGAGAATTTCAGCTGAATTTTATGAATTGGACTTCGTTAGATTAGGATTGGCTGTTCTTTGAGAATTTTGGGCTGACTGTGCATTTGTCGTTGATTTTGTTCTCGTTTGTACAATTTTGCTTGAATTTAATTTTTTTGGGTTTTTGAAGCGATTAGGCTACCATGAGGCTGAAGATTGAAGAGGTTATGGAACTCACCTAACTGCGTAATGACAGTCCAATTGTTATTGAGATTAATGCAGTGAGGTATAGTATTAGATAACAAGCTGGGAGCAGTTGGTGGCTTGCCCTGTTGTTTATGGACGCTGTTGAGAAAGAATATTTTGGTTCTTGCCTGGCTGATTTAATTATAAATCAGGCTGCTTGGGAACCAATTACCAATATGCTCAGTTCTTTTTAGGTCAAGAAGTCAAAATTGTCGTGGAACAATCCACAAATAAATTTTGGTGAGAAAAGATAAAATTAATCGGATTATAGAACAGTTCGAGGATTCATATACCTCAAAATGATTGTTGTTGGATTATGAAAGTGGGTGTTATCTCACATTGATAAAATTAAAAGGTTTGAGCATCTATCTAAGCTTGTAAGTTACTCTACCTCTTATTAATTGGTTTTAGGTTGAAACCTCATTTGAGCTTGTATACATAACTCCTTTGTTTATGACCCAATTTATATAAAATTTAACACTGTATTAGAACGGGTTGCTCAATCTTGATTTTCTACTGTTCTCATTTGATTAAAATTGCGTATATGTGGTGGGCCTTGTTAGTAGCACACACTTAAGGGAACGTGTTGGGGTATGTACATAGATCTTGTCCCACATTGATAAATTAAAAAGGGTTTCAGCATTTACATAAATTTGTGAGTTCCTCCACCTATTGCTGCCTCGTTTGAGTTTATATATATGACTTCTTTGTTTATAGCCCAATTTCTATAAATTTAACCGTTGTAGCATTGCTATAAAAAATTCTAAGCTATTAGTGATGTAACTTTGCATTGTTGAAATAAAAAGATTCTGAATATGTTAGTAATTAACTTATCGAAGTAGGGGAGATTTACTTTAGTAATATGCATAAAATTGCAATTTTAGTTGTTAGGTGAGAATGTATAACGTGCATGACCTACCCTTGTCATTAAAATTTTACTCTTGTGATGCAAGGATATGTATCAACCCTTCTCAAATATAAATTATATAATCTATTAGAGAAATCATAAGGTGTAAAAAGTTTTCAATTTGATATATAAATTGATTTTAATTCTTCCCTAAATCTAATCTAATTCTAATATTTTCATCGGTCAGAATTCACATAAATTAGGATAGGAAACCTTTCCCCAACACCCCCTCCCAAAACAAAGGGATGGGGGGTAAAGATAAAAAGATTATAATTGAATTAGCTCTTTAGTGTTTCACTGAATGACAAAGTTTGTCATGATTTTGTGATTGCGTCCATGAGCATTTGTTACTCATTATTTACGTTTGTATATCATTAATAAAGTCTGAATTAAAATAATGGAAGCCCACAATTAATTTGCATTTTACAATTTGCCAATACCTATTTTCTTAAATATTTCCCTATCCACAGTCTTCAAAACTAGAACATAATTTCCATTCTATCCATCCCCGCCCAAAAAAGAGCCATCTCTCTACCCTTTTAAGTGCACTAGGGAATACTTTCAATGAGCATTCTTTCCTCCAAAAAGGAGACGACACAATTAGTCAATTGACTGTACGCCATTACCTTGTTTTATGTTTTAACAAGATTAACAACAAACTAAAACAATAAGGAGATCTATGATTGTCAATCTCCAAAAGAATCCATCTTTCCCTTTGTCCTCTGTATGTGCACCTGCATCAGCAGTTCCACATTGTCTGTGACTTCATGTATGAATATCAGACCAAACTACGAACTTGTTAACTACTTTGAGCAAATTGTCAGAAAAGATGATAATTTGCTGTCTGAGGAGAGCGGTACTAGTGAGGATCTGACTACAAAAGCTGATGGAGGAATTAGTGTCTATTTACTGTTTATCCTTCTATTTTGCAGGAAATTGACTGGACAATCACAAATTTGGCCATTTCACTTGTTGGTAAGAAATTAAAGATTCTCTACTAAATGGCTTTCTTCCTTTAATGATGGATGAATATCATCAACAAAAGCTTCCTATTCATGTAGGAGGTCTGAAGGTGTAGTTGATAATAAGAAATACCATTCATGGCTATTGCCAATGTTCAGCCTGCTTCAGTGGGGCCTTCAACCCTTTTGCTTTCTGCGAACTCCAATTACTGTCCTGTTCACGTATCAGTCATTAAGTTTACAAGGATCAAAAGTTTGCACAGATGCAGTGGTCAGAGGCGGAGAGCAAGAGCTTTAACACGTTCTGCACTGGTGGAGGCTAATAAAAGCTCTGTGCCTTTGCGGAGTGATGAGACTGGGAAGAGCAGCGGCAGCAGCAAAAGTGAAGTAATACAATATACAGCTGATGCTGCAGGTGGAGGAGGAAACTCCGTCCTTGCTGTTGCCAAGAGTAGCTGGAATCGTGCTGATGATATGCAAGCTGAGGCAAGGGCCATGGCCCGAGCTGCCTGTGCTTCTGTCTACAGTCCAGAGATGCTTGCTAACAAATATGGCTCACGCCCTATCATGGTAGACATGGAGCTTTGAATCTCTGTTTCTGCCTGATTTTATTTCTGGGTTTTCCTCATTTCTTTGTGATGAATCAAGTACATGGAATCATTTTTTTGACCACCCAATGCAGGTTTTGCGTAGGACCTGGGAAATAATACTGGGATTGGGCTCTTTTGCTTTTACTTTGTGGCTAGATCAAAGGAAAGGCCTGCTAAATCAGAGCAAGAGATTGCGGGCAACCCAATTGAGGCAGATTTTTACTGGGTTGGGACCTACTTTTGTCAAAATTGGTCAGGGCTTATCCACCAGACCTGATATATGTCCACCAGAGTATCTTGAGGAACTGGCAGAGCTTCAGGTATAGTACTGTTGTTTCGCTGAGGTTTTATGACTGATATTGATAGTTTACTATGAACGAAAATGAGTTAGTGGACTTTTGCATCTACAGTAAAAGAAAGGAGTCGGAAACTGAGAAATTGGAGAGGGTTAAAAAAGGAAAAAGAGGAGTGTTAGAAGAGGAAGAACACAGAAAAAAGGGAAATATAAGAGAATATTGTGATGTTTAAGTATCCAAACCAACAGATACTACGGAATCTTGCTAAGGGCAGGTAGTAGTTTTTTTTCCTCCTTCTTTCTTTTGCTATGGGGCAGGGGTCTCGATGTATACTACCATACATGTGGAGTTTAATTGTAGGGAAGCGATCTCTGTTAGATTTAAGTGGTGTTGACTGTACACTGCTTTCGAACAAAGGAAGTGGAAGCTTGTTTAGTGAGACATTTTGTTCTAATCCAATATAGCTTTTGTCAAAGCGGAAATAGTAAAAGCCATGCGGCTGTGCTTGTATAATTGTTAACATGCAACAACACCTAGTGTGAGTCTTGCATCAAGTTTTTATCTTATTTTTTGAACCAACACTACTGTACACTGGCAAAAGAAGAAAAATATTTGCTAAAACTTTTCAGTTAGGTGAAATCCTTATGATATTAACAGTAAATCCACAAGTGGAAAATTGGCTTAAAGTAAGCCAAATGTGAGAAGTAATCCAAATTGTAGAATTTGTGCGATATGTACCAAACTTTAAGCTCATTTGTTCTACATCCCAATTCCATCAGAATTCTTATTCCCTCACATAAATCATTAATATGATTCATACTTTGATGCATGTGTACACTATCTTAAACGATTGAGACATGTAAATATTGTTATATGAGACATCCTTTTAGATGTTTGATTTTCTTTGGGATACTCTTTCGAACATATATTTTTATTTTTCCATATATAGTTAAGCCTTTTTCCTCAAATTTTTATGTTTATATTTAATTTAAAATTACAACAACAACGCCATCTCCCAGTGTGGGTCCCACTTTCGCGGGGTCTGGGGAGATCCAGATGTAGGCAACTTTATTTCAACCGGCATGACCATAGTTACCAGATTCTCTCAACCCCCCAGCGTACCGCAAACTGATTCACGCGAACCAGAACGCGATACTTTAGCGTACCAATTCCCTAAATATAGCAAATTCGGCGAACCCATCTCCTACCACAATGGTATTGCATATTTTCATGATCCATAGGCCAAATTTTGAAGAAAATGGAAGAATTTTTGAGGTTGCGATGAATGAGCAAGCTTTTTACAGAGCAAAACGAGAAGAAGAGAGAGAGTGAGAGAGAGAAATAAGGATTAATGTGAAAATGTTGCCCTACGCGGGGGGAGAGGAAAGAGGGAGAACCCTTATTATTAAATCATTTTATGAGTCTCTATGATATGTGGAGTTTTGAATTGGAGGACTAGATGTACTAATAACGACCATCGCGTATCGGATTCTCCACTATGTGGCGAATCACGTACTTGAATCCGTCCCCCGTGCCGGAGCATCCCACGTTCCAGGAAATTACGGGCATGACTGCCCGTTGAGAGGCTGATTCTAAGAGACCCACAAAACAATATTTTGTGAAAACATTTTATTGGAGAAGGATTTTGCGGAAATATTTTATAGAGGAAGGATTTAGTGAACATGTTTTATGGAGTAAAATTGAGGATAAGTAGCACGAAATTGAACTAAGGAGTACTAATAAAATTAGGGGCAGTAACTAATGTTACAAGTTACAACAAAGCAGAGGAAGGTACCATACCTTAGCCAAAAGACGTAAGCAAACAATGTTTCTTCCCATATACAAGTCCTACTTGCATACAAACACAACATCCGAAAAACAACCACCAAACCTACCCTACCACAATTGAAAGACAACTACGAAGCCATCTCTCTGCGATCTAAGATCTTAATCCTATCCCGCCATAGTCTCCTATCCTGAGCCGTGTTCTCCGTCAGCCCGAAAACTTTCAAGTCCTCTCCAATCACCTCGTCCAAACTCTTCTTTGGTTGCCCCCTCCCTCTTTTCCCTTCAGGGATGTTAATCTTCTCACATCTTTTCATTGGAGCGTCTACACTCCTTCTTTTTACATGGCCGAACCATCTAAGTCTTATTTCTGTCATCTTATCTTCGATAGGAACTACTTTAACTAAGTCTCTAATAACTTCCTTACTAATTTTATCCATTCTCATATAACCACAAATCCATCTAATCATTCTCATCTCTGCTACCATTAACTTTTGGACCTGTGTCTTTTTTAGAGGCCAACACTCCGCCCCATACATCACAGTAGGTCTAACTACCATACGGTATACTTTACCTTTTAACCCTACAGGCATTCTCTTATCACACAGCACACCTGAAGCGTACTTTCATTCAAGTGATTAAATATACAAAATAATATCCCCATGTATCTGTATACCACCATATTGGCATTTTGAGTGGTAGAATTTGAGTTTCCAATCAAGTGGGTCATATATAGTGCAAATGGTTTGAATGTTTGGTATGATGTGGTGGAAATACCATAGCTTGGAATTTTTTTTTTTTTAGGGGGACATTTTTCTTATACTTTGAAGCATTTTAAGCCAATTTGTCCATAAAATAAGTTGAGGGTCCTATGCTGACAATCTTTGCCCTATGTGAACATAGAAGTTATAAATAATTTTCTACAGAGGCTGACATTGATGTGGAATTTGGTTGCAATACTCTGGCATGGGCATCAAGGGCAAATTTGGTCTATGACTTTGGAATAAGTGAGTTTAGGCCCTATGACTCCAGATGCCCAAACTAGCCTCTTTGAACTCACTTTAGAGTCACTTTGTGGATTGTCTTCCAATTAAAGCTCAAGAGATGTGCTTAGAATGACTAAGTTTTTTATTCTATTTCATATAGTTTATGTGACTTAAGCCTCAACAAAAGGGAGAAAAGAACATCAAAATGAAGAATCTACCATCTTGAGCAAAGTCAAGTAAATAGGGTTGGTCAATTTTGGTCAAACAAGCCTTGATCGAGAAAGTCAAATTTTGACAACTATTGTCAATGTGGGTCAAGCCTAGGTCAAGGATCTCAAGGTCCAATTATCAAACATAGAGATGAGGAAGAATTTGGACAACTCATTACTAGTCTAGAAGATTTTGATTTGAATTTTCATGTGCTTAAATTGTTGTTAGAATGTTATTGGTTAGAGTGAGTGCTTGAATCCTATTGGTCCACACTAACCTCTTTGGTGCTTATTTTCTATTGGCCTATTTTTGTAGCTTGGGCAACAGGGCATTGATTTTATGACTATAAAAGACTTTGTATCCTATTAGATATATTTGAGTTGAGAATTAATGAATGAAAATTAGAATGCTTTTCTCTCCCAAAAACAAAATCTCTCTCTTTATTTCAAGTACTTGGAGTATGTGGATGGTGATTGAGTCATTCAAGTTAATTTTTGGTACTTTGTTTTAGAAAATTAATTGGTGGCTTGTTAGGCTAGGTGGTGGCTTGAGCCTTGAACTTAGTTATACCTATTTTATTTGCTTTTCTCCCACATTTAAAAATCTATAGAAAAAATTTCGTCATTTTCCTTTGTTACTCAAGGCTTAACTTGGTTTAAGGGCTTGTTATTTTGGTATTGATTGATTGTTGTTGATGTTTGATCATTCTTGTGATTAAGCCCCCCAATTCTTGCATCAAATTGGTATCAATATTCCCATTTCCTCACCAAGTTGATATAAGAGTTTCCATCCTTATCTTATCAAAAAAAAAAAAAAAAAGAGTTTCCATCCTTATCAACTTGGTATCAGAGCTTCCCATTACTCATCAAATATGGTGCACGCCATTATTCTGCTTCATATTTCATGCCATTATTCTACGTCATATTTCCGGTTGACGTTAATGCAAGTTTTGCTCTTTTTACTTCCTCCAACTCACCCCCCTCACTAAACATACATACATAGATGCACAGTCACACACAAAAGTCCTAACAAGGTCCCAGGTCATCTAAGTTTATAACTAAATCCTATTGATGTAGATAGGGAAAGGTGAAAGAAGCACCAGAGATATGGAAGAAAGAATTAGAATTCAAGGTACAGAAAGGAGAAATAAAGGGAATTTGTGGACATGACATAACTTCATCCGATGATTTTTGTAGGTCTAATGGAACAACCCCCCCCCCCCCCCAAAAAAAAAAAAAAAACCTTGGTAGGGTTTGCAGAGTATGGATTTGGATTTGGACAAAGCTTAATCATGTGGATTGCCAACATAAAAAATGCAAAGTACGAGCACTGTAACTGGATTGCAGCTGAACTTTAAACTACCTGACCTAAGCATAGCCAACTTGAAGTTGGCCTAACCCTAACATTTTAGCGACCCTGAAGCCCTAAAAAAAATAATATATATTACAGTGACCTGTGTACAAAAGTGCTTGACCCTAATTGAATAAACAATTATCGCCTATCTTGATATGACCTTCCAAATGAAGCAAAATGAGAGTTAGGATGACATAAATATAAACATGTGTGCTATTAGGGATTTAAAGGGGTGTGAGGGTAGATACATTACAGAGAGGGTTGAGGAGGAGATTACGAGGACAAGTCCTCAAATTTATAGTCAATAGTTAACCATAACGCACTTCTTGATCATGTAGGATCTGTAATCCTTTTTTTTTTTTTTTAATGATGACGAACATGTTGGATCTGCAATCTTCACCTTAAAGGATATGTTAATCAAGAAATAACACTCCTATAGTAAGTCTAGTAAAGATGGATAAACAGGAACTAAATCTCTTTAAAATATTGCTAAATAACATTGTTGTTACGACTTCATCATAAAATGCTACGGTAATACCTACTAAAAATTGCCAAAAAAATCATCAAATTATGTTGACACTACAAATACAATATTAATTCAGTGTCTTCAAAATTTAAACCTTCTATCGCCTTTTTAAATATCTCATCCTCCCCAAGATTCACCCTTGCTTGCAAAGTCCTTACCTAACTCATACAGGCTATTCAAGATTTAGCTATATATTGGAAACAATGCGGCAAAATCCAATGGAATGTATTAGGGGATAATATGACCAAGTTCTTCTTCCGCTATGCCAAAGAAAAAGCCACAATTAACCGCATTAGGGGATGTAAAACAGACGATGGTAACTGGATCACAGATCAAGAGGAACCGACTTCTCATGCAATCCAATACTTTCAGCATCTTTTTAGTCCTCCTCAAGCACCCAATGATCCAAACAGGAACGAGCACATACGAGGCATAGTCTCAAAATTTCGCAGATGACAATCACAGGACGACATACAATGGTTATCCCAACCCTTTTCCGAAGCGGAGGTGAAATCGACCTTCTTTGGAATGAACAGATGGAAGACCCCTGGACTTGATGGCATTCCGACCCTCTTTTACCACAAACTCTAGGATGTCATTGGATCAGACATCATGAAGGGAATCCTGGAAAGGCTTCACTCAGGAAGAATCCTAAAGCAAATTAATCATGCCTTCATACACCTGATACCTAAGGTCCCCAATCAAGAATCATTCAGTCAATTTCGCCCGATAAGCCTCTGCAATGTTATCTACAAAGGAATCTCAAAACGCATCGCTAATCGCCTCAAGAAAGTCATGACCTCACTAATTGGTCCATACCAGAATGAAATTGCTCCAGGACGACTCATTTGGGGATAGTTGCCTAATGGTCCATGAACTTCTTCACTATATCAAGTGCAAACGCATTGGCCCACCAGTTGCTGCTATCAAAATAGATATTAACAAAGCATATACCATTTGCAGTGGGATTTTATAGAGGCAATTCTAACGCAGGTTGGATTCCCTGAGCTATGGATTTCCCTCCTCATGGAATGCATCACAACCTTCTTATACTCAGTGTTAATTTATGGTAAGTCGTCCCCTATTTTTAAATCAAAGTCAGGAATACGTCAAGGTGACCCTTTATCACCATATATATTTATCTTAAGCATAGATGTTCTATTTGACTTACTAAAAGCGCAAGAGGACTGTACATGCCTTGGTATCGAAATATCCAGATACGAATACGCCCCTCCAGTTAATCATCTGTTTGCCCATGATGCAGTTTTCTTCACTTCTATCCAATTGCACCAATGCTAGCATCGAATTATACAGGAATTCTGTTTGGGATCAGGGGAAGTAATCAATACGGCCAAATCATATATGATAACTTCCCCTAATACGAAATAGGAACATAGACAAATGCTACAAGATATTTTCAGCATGCAAAGAGCAACATCTTTTGGAACGTACCTAGGAGTACTTATGACCTTTCAGAAATCCAAGGTAAGTGAAGTGAACTACCTGATGAAGAGAGTTCAAAGGAAGTTATAGGGCTGAACCAAACTTCTATCACCGGCATGTCGACTACTACTTATAAATAATGTAGTTGAAGCATTATGTCAACATACCCTCTCGGTGTACCACCCACCGGTTGGCATACGGCAAAAATCAACTCTTTGATAATGAGCTTCTTTCGAACTAACTCACAAGGCACTGGATCAAGAAGGAGCAATGCCAACAACCTCATGCAAGAGGAGGCTTAGGAATACAGGACCTAGTCACATGGAATTATGCACTACTAATGAGACAAGCATGGCGTATCCAGTCGAAACCCCACCTATTAATTGCTCAGATCTATCGTGGTAAATATGGAACCCATTCCCCCATCGAAACTACATATTATGATAGCAAAGAAAGTAACGCTTCATGGGGACGTAAGGGCGTAACTAGAGCTTCCTCTAAGTTCAAACAAGGATTAAGATAGCATATCCGAAACTGTCGAATAGTTCGAATACTCGAAGATTGATGGTGTAATAGTGGTACCATCAGGCTACGATCTCATGTAGATCCTACCTCTTGGAAGAATCGCCCAGTATCGAAAATCCAGAACTGGGTGGAACATAGGGAAAATTAGTTCTCTTTTTCCTCATTACACAAAAAGGCATATCATTGCATAGCATATTAGACCAACAGAATCTCCAGATAGACTATATTGGTCCCTAACTAATAATGGAGAATATAACTCCAAGTCAAGCTACATTTGGCTAATGAGTCAAAACAAGTCCCTTGATGACAAACGAGAAGTCAAAATGTGGAAAATTTTATGGGCTCTTCGTATTCCATCGTGTTGGAAAGTATTATTGTGGAAAGTATACCACAACGTTTTGCCAATTGGGCGAAACAGACGCATTTGACTGGCCGCTATGTGAAAACTCTGAAGAATCGATGTAGCAACTTTGGTGGGTCTTGCCATTAGCAATGAAGGTAGGCATGAATCCTAACATCCCTTGGACTCAGTGGGTTTGTGATTGGATATTAATGCTACATTGCTCCCACGGTGCGACTCACAGGGGAGTAGAGATCTTTGTAACTGTAGTATGGAGTATATGGTTCTTCCAGAATCAAGTATTACATCAAGCAGTTCACAGGAATCCGTTAAAGATGGTCGATATATTATGGGCAATTCTAAGCACATTATCTAATGTTACCACAAGAAATGGCATGGAAGGATGTAACCCTCTTGTATCAAGTCACCATCATCAGAAGAGAAGCAATGTTGTATGGGGAAATACCATTACACAACCAATTGTCATCATACAAGTCGCTGGAGCGTACAAAACAAAACAATGATGGGTAAGGATTGCTATTCAAGCACACAGACACAACTGGACCTTAATGACGTACTAAGAAACACTCACTTGAAATTCCAAACTAGAGGCCGTTGCTATAGCTGCAGAGAGAGCACTTCCTTTGGCTGTACATAGCAATATAAAGCATATTAAATTGTCACTTGTAAATTATAAAACATATTCATAAAATTAGGAGTTTAAATTTCATGAATGAATTCATAAAATGCTGCAAAATTACATGGAACATCGAACAAATCCATATGCATCAAGTTGGGTAAGGGTGAATTGCTAAAACAATTAGCAAATTCACTAAGGCTCATGTAATTTGCATAATGCATTTATATAATATAATTAATTGGTAATTGACATGAAACATATTCGTGTAACACAATATTATATAAAACATATTTATATAACATAACTTTTAACATGAAACATATTGGAATGCTACTCGCAAGTATTACAAATTTAAATAATATGAAACGAATTCAAATAAAGCTTCTTAATATAGCACAAAACATGAAAAGAATTCGAATATTGCCCGCAAATTAGTATATAAAAACTTATTTATAAAACATAACCTATCAAACGTATTCATAGACACTTGTAAATAATTATATGAAGTACATTCATATAATTACTACGAACTTGTAATTCATGCCATGGAAGCTCCACGGAGCTCTTCCCCTCGACCTTTTTCCTCTCACACCACGACGGTCCACCCAAAACACCCATATGCTGAACACCCGCTCCAACCACCGAAAACTGCATAGGACCAAAGGTCCCCAAGCTTCGTGACGCCTCCTCGGCTGAAATCCACGCAACCAAGGGGTAGATTGGCCATTGCTGAGTCCAGTGTTGCCACCCACGCCGCCAATACGCCTCTTAGGGGGCAGCTTGGGGGTTCACATGCGTCCATGAAGGGTGAGTTTTCATGATTTTCAAACCGGTTTTGTGTAGATCGGCGGTTTTGGAAGTCGAAGGAGGAAGCAGGCAGGCTATAACTACCTTCGTTGGCGGCGCGTGGCGCGCGCGCCACCCCTCTACGTTGTTCAGATGAGTGTGTTTCGGATCGTGGAAGCGTAGGATTCTGTTGCTCGGGAATCGCCCACGAATCGATATAGATGATCAAGCAGTGGCTACTAGAGTCATCGTCGATTTGTCACGTCTCAAACCCGAATCTCAGGTGATGGTAAGGCAGCTTTGAGAGGGAGGGAGAGATGGGGGGTTTTGTTTAGAGTTAATGTGTTTAACTCTAATTAATTCCCTAAACCCTTCTTTATATAGTTTTAGGTTATATTAGCCGCCACCACTTAGGTGGCATAAGTGGCCGTCTAACTCTAGATTACTAGGGCCGACCAACACCACTGAACCCGGTATCAATGGGTACATTACTCCTATCTATATTTCCCATTTCCCCCTGCCTATTCTGCATCAGGATAGGACCGGAGCTATACTTGGGTTTGACGCTATTTGCTAATGTCTATCACCTGGCATACCTGTTCCTTGCATCTTTCCCAAACCACTCCTTGTAGATGTGTGTGAAACCAGACATACTTATTCTCCTCCTAATTCTGTTGGTTTGTATTGGAATTGAAGAGACTTTACGGTTACTTTCGACAGGAAAGGAGGTTATTAACCTCCCTTTTTTGCTTCAAAAGTTCCTGAAACGGGTAAATACCTTCTCCACTGTACGCTACACCAACTTCAAGACCCTAAACATCCAAAAATGTCCCTCTCATGGAGGAGGTCTTAGGGAAGCATGGTGAGGAAACCCCTTCTTTCGTAAGATGTATATCTTATAACCATGTCATAGGGTTTATAATTTTCTAAAGAAAACATTATCATTTAAGATAATTTCGTGGAACTATATTTATGAATCTGTGCTTTTTTATTGTAGTTTTGTTCAAATGAACCTTGCTTCTATTTAGATGAAATTCTTAATCTTGCTATTTGCGCATGCTTAGGATGCTTTACCTACATTTGCAAATGCAGAGGCATTCGCATGCATTGAGAAAGAGCTGGGATTTCCTCTTGAGGACATTTACTCATCCATATCTCCAGATCCAATAGCAGCTGCCAGCTTGGGTCAGGTTTATAAAGCTCAATTAAAATATTCTGGTCAGACTGTTGCTGTGAAGGTGCAGAGGCCTGGTATTGAAGACTCCATAGGGCTTGACTTCTACCTTATAAGAGGACTAGCATCTTTCATCAATAAATATGTGGACATAGTCACCACTGATGTTGTTGCTCTTGTCGATGAATTTGCCATAAGAGTTTATCAAGAGCTTAACTATGTGCAGGTAGGTCTTTTTTTTTTTTTAGTGCACTATTACCGTGTTATAAATGGCATAAATGATAAGTTAGGAAGCATCCTTCCCATGGAAACTGCCACATCTGGTGTGTGTCTTCGTTGGGGTAATTGTTAACGATTTGTATTTCTTTTTTTTTTTTGGGGGGGGGGGTATGTTTTTTTGGGGGGAGGGGGTGACAATGCTGGTCCTATGTGATATGGCTTTCTTACGAATTCCTCATAAACAGAGTTAATCTGCTAATTTTATTGTATGGTGACCTTTATATATTTTGTTTCTATGGATTTGAATGTTAATTTGACAGGCATCTGCAGGAAGGAAAGAATGCAAGAAGATTTAAGAAGTTGTATGCTGACAAGCAAGATGTTCTTGTTCCTGATATTTTCTGGGACTACACTAGCGGTAAAGTATTGACGATGGAGTGGGTTCATGGGGTCAAGTTGAGCGAACAAGTTGCTATTGAAAGACAAGGTCTCAAGTTGTTGGATCTGGTTAACATAGGCATACAGTGTAGCCTTAGACAGTTGCTTGAGTACGGTTATTTTCATGCGGATCCTCATCCTGGCAATCTTTTGGCAACCCCTGAGGGAAAGCTAGCATTCATTGACTTTGGAATGATGAGCGAAACCCCAGAGGAAGCAAGGTTTGCTATCATTGGTCATGTTGTCCACATGGTTAATCGCGATTATGAAGCTATGGCTCGAGATTATTATGCTCTAGATTTCTTGACACCTGATGTGGACGTTTCCCCAATTGTGCCGGTGCTCCAGGAATTCTTTGACGATGCTCTTACTTCCACTGTTAGTGAACTCAATTTCAAAACACTTGTGGATGGGCTTGGTGCTGTGTTCTATCAGTATCCATTCAATGGTAAGCTTCTTTTCTGCTGTCTAGCCTGTCAAGGATTCTGTGTGGAAAATCAGTGTAAGGCATCAATTGAAGACCACGGAGCCCTTTGGCCTTCTTTCTGATATTTCCAATTGGCCTGTTATGCCTCTGATTTTTTATCTTATTGACTCCGCAGTTCCAGCATATTATGCACTGATACTGAAGTCACTTACTGTGCTGGAAGGCTTAGCACTCTATGCTGACCCAGATTTTAAAGTTTTGGCTGCTGCATATCCATATTTTGCGAAGCGGCTTCTTACTGATCCAAACCCATATTTGAGAGATGCTCTTATAGAGTTGCTATTTAAGGATGGAAAGTTCAGGTTATTTGTCTGAGTCTTTGTTGGAACTCAGATGAAACTCAAACGATCAAAAATTCTTATGGAGTTGCTTTTTAATGGTGCTTGACTGCAGGTGGAATAGGCTTGAAAACCTACTTGTTCAGGGGAGAAAAGATAGGGATTTTTCTGCACAGGATGCTTTGCAGCCTGTGCTGAAACTACTGCTGGGTCCAGATGGTGAAGAACTGAGGGTATTGGTTATAAAGGAAGCTGTACGGGTTACTGAAGCCATGGTCTTGGGCTCAGCAATTGATACATACCATTCTTTACCTGATTTTCTGAAAACTCTAGTGGGCAATGGAAATTCCGCTGGACCTTTCATGATGAGGGCTGCTGAGCAACAAAGTATGATGGAGCTTCGAGGACGAATACTGAGGATTTGGGAGCTTCTACAGTCTTCAAGGAACTTTGACCCTTCTATTCTGCTACCTATATTACAGGTCCCACATCTCACCGTGCTAATTGTCATTGTTATTTATTTATTTATTTTTCCATTTACATGTTCCAAATATTTGAATGCTATATTCCAGCCAAGACCGTGCTGCAGTGGGTTCAGGCTGTTCAGCACTGGCCACTGTTGCTATGAGTTCTAGAATGAAATTGCCACTGGACTTTTCAAACCTTGGTTTTGCCACTGAATTTTTTTTTTTTTAATAATTTATCCGAAGCTGCCATCAATTTATGTTTTGACTCCAGTTGCAGTTTTGAAGTTGCAATTAAAGGCATTTTTTCTCTCCAAATGCACAGTTTTTGGAGTCATAACGTAAATTAATGACATCTGTGAATTTATTTGAAAAAAATCGGTACAAAATCCAATTTTTGAAAAGTTCAGTGGCAGTTTATTTCAAGAACTCAACTGTCGCTTCTTTCAAATTTGTTTTGCTGAAAAAGAAAACGTAAGGTAGAGTAACTTGTCCTCTAAGGCGGAGATTTGTTACTTTGATGCCATGACAAATGAGAGCTGTAATGCTAGAAAAATGGCGCATGCATGCACATCATTTCTAATAATTGAACATTTTGATAGCATAGTGCACTTCTAGAGTATTGATCTTGACTTGTGAGAACCCCACCAGCCCCTCCCCCCCCCCCCCCAAAAGAACTCTCAATCAACCTTGGCTTAAAGCCCGATGCAATCCTTATCTCAGGTGAAAATAGATTCCTGATCTCGTTGTAACCTGGGATTAGGTCAAACACTTCCATTACCTCTAGGTTTCACAGGTATGTATTGAAACTGTCATTTGCAAATGGAATATTCTGTGGCTTATGACCTTGATGCTTCCTTCTCTCTTTCATGGTTTGATGTGAGGGGATCTATCTTATTAACCCTTTTTCGTTGTTTTTTCCTTTCTCATTTTAATTTCAGATGAATGACCTTCTTTACATTAAAATCTAGATTATGTTTACAGCTCTGCGGTAAGGTAGAATATTTTACTGTTTTGGACTTTTAGTATGAACATTTTAACAAAGATGTCATGATGTGGAATATTGTGAAGGATTCAGTATATGAACTCGAAGTTGTCTCACATTGATTCACATGCTTAGGATACTTTGTTATTTTGGTGCTTCCAGTTAAATAGGTTTTATTAGGATTAAGAATGGGCCTAACCAACTTGTGAAAGCTCACCAGCTAGCTAGCCATGCGAGAAACTCAAAAAGCTCAGACAGGTCTAGTTTTGTACAAATTCATCGAGCCAAGATTGAAGAAACTCAAGTCAGTTCAGGAGGCTTGTTGAATGGGAAAATGATCATGTAGTGCTTCACCTATGGTCCAATTTCAAAGCCAAGTTATCCCAATCAGTATAACTTGGAATTTCTTCATCGCTAGAGTATCCTATTTTCCATTTTGCATCCTGAAACCACCATCATTGTATTCATTGCAAATATCTTCTCCCTGGAATTTTTCTCTCTCTTGATGCACGCTTTGTTAATCTCAAATTTGAACTCATTTTGGTTCGAGTATTCTAAATATTTGAATCCAATTCGGAAAACTACCATGGGACCCTTTTTCCCGAATTATTTCCGAGTTGTGGGTTGCAATGCAAGTTTAAGAATACAAGAGTAAATTACGTGATAAAATAATAATGTTGTCCTTCAATTGCATATTTTTCAAAAAGGGAATGCAAATGCGTAGTGAGAGCATCAGCATATATGTCTGGATGGTTAGTATGCAACAATGTGATAATTGTATGCAATTGGATATGATGTAATTTGCTGGAAGGGTATGCAAATTCATCATACATATGTTGTGCAACAATGTGATATAGTATGCGTATTTTTCAAAAGGGTATGCAAATTTGTTACACGCATGCTGTGCTATATTTCATATATGATAACATCTTGCATTCACAATTCGGCTTTTAGAAATATTCATTTTTGTCAGCAAATCACAAGTGCATAGTTAAAAACTACATCCCCGCATTACTTTGAAACATAGTCCCAGGCTCTTCTATTGTAATTCTGAGGTGCAATCTGAAAGTCGATTGGTCCACAGGTCGACTGCCATGATCTGTGTCTAAACATGATTAGAGTCTGATTCTACCCCTCTGCAGCAATCCACACAATCATGAATGCTTGTGTAATTTTCCCTTTATAATTAGCCCTCACCTCTTTGTTGTAATCACAATCTTGTCTTGCGTGAGGACTAAAAATGCGGTTTCGGTCGCGATTACGATATGGAAAAATGCGGACATTGTGTTCTATATCGCGACGAAAATGCTGTTCGGCCAACTCAATAACCTTTTCGATGCTATCGTTTGTCGCGAGTTGGCCACATTTTGAATCCATGGTCTCGTGTTATATTGAATATGTTGCAAGTAGCTTTGATTTGAATGGCCTTACGTACTCCATAGCGCTGTGGTGAAATATGAGTTCGGAGATCAGTCAATAAACACCAAAGTCGATAGGATTGTGCACGTTTTGCGCAGGGTCCGATATAATCGTTATATTTTTCGGACAATTTATTTAGATGATTAATAAATTTCAATATGCACAGACTCTTCAACAAAGCGAAGCACGTGATCTTGGGGGGCGTGTTCTTGGTGGCATTACTCAGCGCCTTGCGGCACGACTGTTGCAGCAAGTCCTACAAGCTCCATCTACTGAACCTATGTGACAGTGTTGTGATTGCTGCAATTATGCTAGGTGAGTTGCTGGACGCTAATATTTTCTTTTGATGATCCTTCCATATTAATAATTTACACTATAATAGACATTTGTTAAACTCTGAAATTACCAGTCACATTTTACAGCACTTCTCTCAATTTCGTATGTGATGATGACATTTTTGCAATTATTTGTGTGTTTGTCTCGTGTCGTTAACATGTTGGTTTATTAGGAGGTTTATATGGAGTAAAAGAGAGGTAGTATAGGAATGTCGATATTCTAATACATTAACTGGTTATTAGTTTGCTAACTTGGAATCACATACCGGATTATATGAATAATTATAAAGAAAACCTCACCACTTAGGTTTGTGTAAACCCATACATTTAGGTATTTGAATTCATTTCAAACCTCATGGGGAAGTGTTTCATTTGGGGAGAATATGAGGAGGTTAGGCCCTCTATAATCAGGTATTTATCCTTAGCCTTGTTTTATTCCTGTATCCATTACATTCTAATTAAGTTGCACCAAACTAACCCATGTGTTAGTCATCCATGTTTTCCTGTATTTGCTAGATTTCAATTTAGTTGAACCCTGCACGTTATTATCCATGTTAACCTAACTATCCCATACGTGTTGTATAAGAAGAACTCTGGCATTCATATGCGTCTTGTTGTACTTTTTTTTGGGGAAAGGGGGGGGGGGGATAAGTTCACTTGTGTTTCGTTCTTTTGCAGAGTTCTAAATGACGGTATATGTATATCATGCTCATAGGAGCACATATTCCTAAGAGCCACATCAGCAAATATATATTAAAAAAATTAATATATGACAAACACTGAAATACATGCGTGAAAAATATATACACGTAGGCAATGAGAGTTTGTGCTATTGGAAGTGTATAAGAAATTGCCGTGGAGCTGTGGATTGCGTTGCAGATAGCTGATGGAGACTATTTCAATGCCTTCTATTCTTTTAATTTACATACACAAAGCCAATGAGGGATAATATTTTTGATTGATGATTATTTTCTTTTCTGTTCTTTTATACAAAGAAACGATGTGTTCATGGTTACGTGTTTTAATAAAAATAAGATTAGCCTGTTAAGAAATCTTTTTGATTGTGCCAATGTACCTTGCATGTAATTTTCGCAGATAAATTTGGTCTGCTCATTACATGGAATATTTTTACATAGTGAATTATAGATCGAGGAAGTCGTTACTGGGTATGTAGTGAATTATATATTTAGGGTTTTTTTTTTTGGGTTTTATCATGAGTATTTATCAACATTGATTAGCATTCATCGGCAGTAATTAACATTAATATGTAATAAGTTACTTTTGATAAGTTGAAAAGAACATATTTCTAGGGAGTTGTAATTGAATGCCTTGACTTAAACTCATTTCGGGGCATTGTTACCAGATACGCTGATTCGAAGTTTTGTTCACACTTCATTTACATTAGGAAATAGTAGTTGATGCTTGACGCATCACCAAAAAAATATTTACATATCAAATTTATCAAATTTTCTATCATTTTTTAAAATTTACAGGTGGGGATAGAGAACGTCGGATTTGGAGTAATATTTGGATTTGAAAATTCAGTCCATGTTTGATCCAATTCGATTAAGTCAGATATTTCATACAAATTGGAGTAGGTTCAAATTTGATGGTATGTTTTTATTCAATGGTTGCACGGGTGTTTTTTTCCTATTTTATTTTTGCTCTCTTGAACATGCAGTGTTTGACACACTTTCAATGTTAAACACAAATTTATATAAGATATTTTGATATGTTAAGAAGTATAAGTAGGTGTTGAGAAAAGAGAGAGCGAGGCTACTCAAGAGGGACGAGAGATGGATAGTAATAGTACCACAGGAAGGGAAAAGGATGTGATTGATTGACTTTCAAGCTTTGATATTAAACAACTAGTGGCAACCAACGTGCAATGACTTTGCTTGCCAAAGAGGAGAGCTCGAGAGGGAGTTGGAAGGGATAAGGAGAAAGTTAAGAGGGAGATGCAACTATTGTGTACGAAGTGCAGACATTACACAGACTATTGAGGGATAATGTATAAGGATTTCTCAAAATTTAAAAATAAAGGAAAATTGTTTCAAAATTATCAAGTTGGATAGAGTTTCCTCCAAATTAATGCGATACGACTCGAAATTCGAATTCAGATTATTTTTTATTGGATTCAGATTGAATTATTTTCTTCAAATTTGAGTTGCGTAATTGCCCTATATTAGATTGGATTTGAATAGGGCTGTTCATTATTCGGTCTGGACCGGCCCTGGACCGGACCGGACCGGGTTTAGTCGGTCCGGTCCACGGTCCTGCTTTTGTCCAGTTTCGGTCTTCGGTCCGGGTCCGGTCCGGACCGGCGGGACCGTGGACCGGATCGGTGGACCGATTTTGTTAGGGTTTGAGTGTTGAAATTTTCAATTCGTCGACTTCCTCAGTTCCTCATGAACTTTCTGTTCTGTCTTCTGATTTCTCTGGCTCTCTTGCTCTCTGCGACTGCGACTCTGCCTCAGCCTCTCGTCTCTCTGCTCTGAGCTCTCGGCCTCTCACAGTCACTTCTCTGCGTTTCCACTCCAGACTCCGACCACCAGGTGCACCACCGACCACGGCGACCAGCCCAGCGCCTCAGTAACTCCCTCCCTCTCTCTCTCTCTCTAACTGTCAGCACTGTGACCCCAGCCCAGCGCCGACAGCCGTGGCCGGTGACCCATCCGAGAAAGGACGCTCAGGGCTTGCGGGTTGCTTGGTTGTCTTGTGGGTTGCTTGGTTGTCTTGCCGGTGACTGAGGAGGAGAGGAGGAACGCTGTTGTATATTCCGCCGGGCGTTTATTTGACTGATAGGTTCAACTTGACTAGCTGTATGACTCTTTACTTGGCTAGTGGTGCTGTTATCAAAGCCACCGAGGTCAGTCCTTTTTTGCAATTTGAATATGTTTTTTTTGGGTTTAATTTGAGCTGATGAAATCACAATTTGAGTGTTTGAAATCTAAATACATCTCCTTGAACTTGAAGTCATGCTTGAATTGTGAAGATAGTGTCTCTGCTGGATGTTGGATCAAAAACCATTTATTTTGGGTATTATGTGATGCGAATACGAGGAGGAGAAGATAGGGTGGTGAGTTATTTTGCTTGAGTCGAATGCAAACCAAAGGTGACAAGTTTGCCTAATTGGTTCCAGATTCACAAGTACACTGCAGGGTGCAAACTGGACCGGTCCAAATTCGGTCCGGTCTCGGTCCGGTCCGGCTAAGAAGCACGGACACTCTCCACGGCTTCACGTATCCGTGTCCGACACGTGTCGGACACCAACACTCTCGGATACACTTTGGACACTCTCAAATGCATGTAGAACTTATAGACAACAGGAAGAAATTAGGTTACATTATTGAGAGTTGTAGAATGCACATACTTCTGAACAATTTGTTATTGTTCTCATCCAAATATGATCTTTTCAAGGATAAAGATATAAAACAAATTATAAACACATAAGTAATAAAATAAATATTCTCCAACTAATATGTGTCCACTTTACGTGTCGTGTCCTACTTTTCAGAAAAATCACGTGTTCGAGTGTCGGTGTCGTATCCGTGTCACGTATCAATGTCCGTGTTTCTTAGCGGTCTGGGCCCAGACCGGTCCGGTCCGGTTTGGACCGAATTTGGACCGGTCCGGTCCTTGGTCCACAGTTTTGCCCCAATTCGGTCTTCGGTCCAGGTCGGTCCGGTCCGGTCCGGTCCGATCCTGGACCGACGAACACCCCCTAAGATTTGCATCAAATTCATGCTGCACGATCATCACAAAGTGAGATTTAAGTTTAATCATGTTTATATACTTTCTCAGTCGAGCACGAATACATTCATATGGAAAGAAAGAAATATGATTTGGAATGACCATGAGACACCATTTAAATTTCATTATGCATGGGCACCTTTGAAATCAATAATACTTCTAACAGATTTGGACTTCATTCGAGCACATATGTGTGACTGTGCCAAAGACACATATGCCAATGACATATCATTAACATTAAACATTAACGTGACTGTAGACAAATTATGTATGAAAGTTTTCGTCTAAATAAAAAGAACTTTAAAATGATCATGTTGGTAGAATTATAGAAAAGTCAGTATAAATATCATCGCATATTTTTATTGATTTTGAGAAGAGTTGTAAAATCTCCATATTGAACGGGTTTTACAAGATTACATGTTAGTGCTCACTATTAGGGGCAGGTAACGGATTGGGTACTCATTGGGTTAAGCGATCGGCCTGTTTAAAATAGGGCTAATAAAGGGTCAGGTCAATAATAGATTGGGCCATAATGGGCCAGTCTATTAAGGCATATTAACGGTCGGACTGGCGGGCCTATTAGCGGCCCGTTCAGTAACCCATTATTTTTTAACATAATTGACACATTAGTTTTTATGTTCCAATTAGTTAACCTCATTACCAATATTTTGTGCACAATAATTATTATACACCGTTGTTTTGTACGAATTCGTTTCGTTTTTAAACGGGCCTAAAGTGGGCTATCTATGGGCCAACTTGACCTAACCCGTTTATTAGCTTGATTGTGTATTTTCTAACTTTGAATTTGGACTAGTTTAATTTGGTTGAAAAATTATAAATATATTAGTTAAAAAATTAACTAACCAAAAATACTCTTTAGGTGGTAATAGGCGGGTTATGGGCAGATCAGATTCATTTGCCCATAACTTAACCCAACCCATTAACAAATGTACTGGATCCAGCCCAACCCGTTTGGTTAATGGTCTAGCTCAGTCCGTTGCCCATCCCTCTCACTATATTTCAAAATAATATTTATGTCTAAATAATAAAAATGTAATAATATTCTTTCCTTGCGTGGAAAAAGGACATTATGAGATATGATTCTAGTATAAATAATACTTCAACTTTAAAATTCAATAAAAGAAATTTGTTTTTCTTTTTAATTTTGGGGAGGGGGAAAGGCGGGGGGGGGGGGGGGGCGCTATTTTTGCGGACGGAAACAAATAGTTTATAACAAAGGCATCATATATTCATCCAAAAGAAGGTAAGATTAAAATATCAATTTTCAATGAAGCTCCTGTGCATTGTAGTAGGTTTTTCTTTTTTTTTTTTTTTGAAAAAGTAAGTATAGGGAATTTAGACAACCCTTCTTGCAAGGATTCTGCTTAAATTGTCATCCATGAGAATAGAAAAAAATTTCCTATATGAAGGGAAAGAAAAATTAAAAAATGGACGCTGAATGAATAAATCAACCATATTTTGTTATCCAATCAACTGTCACGTTGCTTTCTCGATATATATTTTGGAATAATTGAATAAACAATGCATATTAGGAGATAGCATAATGTAGAAGTCTTGTAACAAAGTTTGAATCTGCCAAGGGATATGAATATGATCTTTGACTGCTTGGATGATAACTCTATTATCGCCTTCAACAATAAGATGATGATAGCTCGTTGCTGGAGCTGCTCGGATCCCGTTGCACATGGTTGTCATTTCTTCAACCAAGATTAGGGCACCCTCCAAGAACTGTGTTGCTGCCTAAAATAAATGCCATGTCCAATCTATAAGAACAAAACCTATTGCCGCCCCAGAAGAAGAATAGGTACCATCAAAATTGAGTTTGATGTACCCCCTGGTGGAGAGCTCTACCCAACGAGTTGGGCGGGCATGTGAGATGGAGGAATAGATGGATGATGTAAGGAAGGAGGATGGGAAAAAGACGTATGTAATTTCCATTCAACCAAATTGCGTTTTGATGTGGACTTTATGTTCAGTTTTAAAAACTCTTTTTACTTGCAAGTGCACAAGGTTACATAGACTAGTAAGTATAGGTTGTCGATCTCACGAGAAATAATAGTGATTTTAGATTTCAACTTTGCCAATTATAAAGAATAAGTCAACTGAGGAGTTGAATTATCAGTATGAATTAAAGGAGCAAAAAAAAAAGCAAATGTATCAAGTCGAGATAAATCAGATTAGAGAATGATCTAGGACTTTGGATTTCACTATCAATGCAAATATTGAATTACTAATTCAAATAAGGGTTTAATTTATCTCTTGTTCAACCTAAGTTGCAAGCAAAATAACAATAACAATTTTCGACGTGGGTCCCACTTTTGGAAGATATTTTGATGTAGAAAATCGGTTGGTAAAATAATTTAGCAAACATAAGACCTAAATACTTAAATTAACAAAAGTTAACATGAAAAATAGGTGAGGGGTAAGAGTTTTGCATACCTTGAGCGGCAAGCAGCTATACATTACTAATTTAGCAAATAACAGTTTATATTCAAACAATCAAAGCTGGGGGTGAAACCACAGGTACGAAGAGGCTACGACTCAGGCGATTAGATGTGCTTTAAAAACACCCATGCTAAGGTCAATCTACTGGCCTACAAGGTTGCATCATGCGCAAGACAGAATAATAGCTAGTACAACATAATGACAAACATTATACAAACAAATGCCAAAGGAAGGACTAGAAGCACACTACCTATGATCTGCAACCTTAATCCTAGATCTCCACAGACTTCTATTCTGAACCATGTCATCTGTTAAACCTACAAACTTCAGATCATTTCTAGTCAACCTAAGGTACAAGCATTAGGCCATAAATTAAAAATATTATTATAGTTATCAAATGAGATTTTTATCTAGTGATTTAGCATGAATCATTCTTTTTAGACATAATTCATCTAATTTCTAATATAAATTATTCAATTTTAGCAATTATGAATTTAAGCAAGCTGCATAATTTTATATTGGCCTACAAGGTCTAATATTCATTTGAGATAGCAAATTAAATTATTGAAATCAATATGAATAAACAATAGTATTAGTATTAATTTTCTTGCATAGATTAGGATCACGTATAAATTCAAAGTTGTGCAATTAAAGAGACAAAAATAACTTCAAAAGAAATTAACAAAATAATGTTATTATCAATGATCCATCTTAATCCTAGATAGAGTAGCTATAGTTTAGCAGTTGTAGTTAGTGAAAACACAATTGAAGTTGGTATATTTCACTTTCTATGTCCAAACTCTACTATTCAATTACGCAGTATGATATAATTAAGAACAATCTCTCAAATTTGACTCACAAATGAGATGAGAACAAAAGACAAAAAATAGTTAACAAAACTTATTTTCCTTCTAACTTTCTCAACCCAAATTATTTTGTCTCATAAAGACTCTTTAAAAAATTGAAAGATAAAAGATGAGAGAATGAGAGAATGTTTGGATGCTTGAATGAGTGGATGACTAAATGGACAAATTTTTGCACTAGCCTTGACCCCCTTTTATCCTACTTCCACACCCTTTCCCTGCCTAAAATTAATTAGAAAAAATTAATTTTGGATTTAATTTCCCAGTAGTTATAGTCCAAGAGGATTGAAGGCATTGCTAATATTTTGTCGGGTCACATGCTGCAATTGATCATGAGAATTAACCACATGAAAATGATGTAAAAAGAACAGTACTACTAGCTCACTGATTGGGCCGCACTGGGGAGAATAGGGCGGGCAACAGAACGGGTATCTATTGGATTAAACGATCGACCTGTTTAAAATAAGGCTAATAAAGGGTCGGGTCAGTAACAGATTGGGCTATTAATGGGCCAACCCATTAAGGTATATTAACGGGCCGAACTGAGCGACCCATTAACGGCACGTTTAGTGATCCATTATTTTATTTAACCTAATTGACACACTAGTTTTTATGTTCTAATTAGTTAACCTCATTACCAATACTTTGTACACAACAATGATTATTATACACCATTATTTTGCTCAATTTTGTTCCATTTTTAAATGGGCCTAAAGGGGGCTGTCTATGGGCTGAGTTGACCCGATCCATTTATTAGTTTGATTGTGTATTTTCTAACTTTGAATTTGGACTAGTTTAATTTAGTTGAAAAATTAAGTAACCAAAAATACTCCTTAGGTGGTAAGAGGCGGGTCATAGGCGGGCCGGAGTCATATGGCCCATAACCTAGCCCAATCCATTAACAAATTTAATGGACCCAGTCCAGCCGGTTTAGTTAATGAGTTAGCCCAGTTTAGCCCGGCCCAGTCCGTTGTCCATCCCTACAGAAGAAGAAAAAGAAGTTAGGGCAGCAACCGCATCAACCCCGCGTGAGAAAAGAAGAGAAGGGGGGAGCTGAGATGAGAAGGATCCGCGAGCTGGGGTGGTGAAGTAGAATGGGCCACAGCTGCGGAAAAAAAGGCCCAATCGGAGGGAGAAAGAGAGAAAGGGGGGATTGGGCATGCGCTGGGCCGTGAAAGACAAGAAGATGAACAGGCCCATGCAAGAGGAGTGAGGAAGGGAGAAGCTGGTGGAGACTTGGGCTCTTCACTGATCACGGCCCACCCGGGTTGCGGAAAGTTACAGGAGATAGGCCATAAGTTACCAAGAGAGCTGATTGGGAGTGCTGATGTTGTTGGACATTTGGATTGGCGCTTGTTCACTGTGCCGAACAATGAACACTTGAGAAAATCATGTCAATTCCATCGTTTTGTGCACATATTTTTCACCTGAAATTTACACAAAATATGCATTATTTTCTCATAAATACATCTCAACGACTTTAAAAATTGGTAAAATTGGAGTAAAATATAGGTATAAAATATGAGCTATCACGTTTTGCCTTATTAAGGAACCCGTAGGTTTTGGTACCTTGTGATTAAAAATCATAGCATTACCGCTCTTTCATATGCTCCATATGAGAATCACTACTTGAGTAAGAGAACTACTACATGCAGTATACAAATCATGTAGTCCTTCTCAAATAGAAGTAGGTATTTGGAGAAAGGGAAATGAAGAAAGCCAGTTTTGACTAACCGTAAGGTCCTAAGTCTTCTTCACCATAGGACATCCAACAAGTAGATGATCTATATCCTCAATTTCTATGAGGCAAGCTGGCAAACTTGATCAACTTGAATACCTTTACGAAGGTGATTGACCTCGAAGGGAGTGCATCATGACAAAATTGCCATAGGAAGATCTTAATTTTAGGTATAATGTCAAGTTTCCATATCCAATTAAACGTCCATGAATCCTGATCATGTGTGATGTCGTCATGAGCTCTCCAAGTAGCATATTTGGTAGTGAAGTCTCCACTACCAATGGAGCCCCAACAGAAGGAATCCTCCATATTAGTAAGCGGGATAGGCACTACTAAGACATGACTAGCTAGATTTTGTGGTAAAACCTGAGATAATATATCTATGTCCCAAAATTTTGGAGGGGTGATAAATTCACTAACCTTGACTTGAGAAATATCATGAGCCAAAGGACCAGAATCAAGAAGTTCGACCAAAGGTGATTCATGGCACCAATTATCTAGCCAAAAAGAAATGGTGTGGCCATTACCTAATTGCCATCATATACCTTGTTTAACAAAGTCTCTCATACAAAGCATACATTTCCAAGCCCATGAATCAGTCTGCTTTTTCTTATACTAGAAGAAGCTATTAGGGGGACTGTATTTAGCATGCATCTGTAGAATCCAATAATTGTTTGGTTGGGTGAGGAACTTCCATGAGAGTTTTGCCATAAAAGCAGTGTTAACAACCCTTGTTTTACACAAACCTAAGCCACCAAATTTTTTCGGATGATATATTTTATCCCAAGGAACCACAGGAAGCCCTTTCTCGATTTTTTTCGACAAAATTCATGATTAATGCGATCCAAATTTTTCAAGATAGTAGTGGGGATTTGAAAGCACTACATAGTATGACTTGGCAAAGATTCTAAATTAGACTGAATGAGAACTTCTTGGCCAGCTTTAGACAGAGAAGTAGCTTTCCAATTAGTAAGCCTAGAGTTCACTTTGTCGGAAAGATTCCTAAATAATTCTTGAGATGGGCGTCTGTGAAAAATGGAGCACCTAGATACTTACCTAACGATGAACTCGTAGGAATGTTTAAGACGCTGCTAACATGTTGCGTGGCAAGAGAAGGAGCGTTCTTGGAGAAAACAATAAGTGACTTATGCAGATTAATCAATTGTCCTAATTGTTGGCAGATGTGTCAACTATAGCTTTCAAGTGGAAAGCAGCTTCAGAAGTAGCTTTACAAAACAATAGACTATCATTAGCAAATAGTAAACATGGAATTCGCACTGCCCAGGCACTAATTTAATTCTTATTCCAGATTTAGGATTCAATGATTGGAGAGATAAATCATTGTGCCATCACATCCATACAAATAAGAAATAGATATAGCGACAAAGGATTACCTTGACGTAGCCCAGGAGTGGGTTTGAGAAATCCACACGGTTCATTATTTACAAGAATAGAATAGGAAACTGTAGAAATACATTCCCTTGTCCAATTTATCCAAACAGGATGAAAGCCTAGTTGGGTTAAACATTTTAGGAGGAAATCCCAATCTATCCTATCATAAGCCTTTTCCATATCCAATTTAACTGCAACGTAGCCTTTTTACCTTTGAAATGATAAAATTTGTTCATCACTTCATGGGCAAGTAAAACATTATCATGAATTGCTCGATGCGGCACAAAAGGACTTTGAGTAGGCTGGATGATACGTTCTAGAATCAGACGTAACTGATTCACCAAGTCTTAGCCAGAATTTTATATAAAGTGTTACAGGGACCAACAGATCAAAACTGAGTAGTAGTTTCTGGGCTATCCACGTTTAGAGTAAGAGCTATAAGAGTGTGGTTGAATTCTTTGAGAAGTTTTCCTAAACCAAAGAAGTCCTTAATCGTAGCATAGAGCTATTCCTTGAGAATGGCCCGGTGTTGCTAATAGAACCAAGCTCCAAACCTAGAGACCTAAATGGATCCATCAGGAAAATTGCAGTATGGATGTCCTCCTCAGACACTGGACGAATAAGTTCAAGATCATCCTCCATGGAAATCGAAGGCGAGATAAAGAGGTTAGGAAGTGGCGAAGAAGAACATCGTTCCGGTTTAAATCAGTGAGAGAAATCTAGAATGAACTTATTTTTATGGATTCAATCTCATCAATCCAAACACCTGTCCCATCCTTAATACAGACAATGTTACATCGACGTTTCCTAGCAGAAATAGTTTAGTGAAAAAAGGTGAAATCTTGTCCCCATCAACAAGCCATTGCTTGCAGGCATATTGACCCCAATAGCATTGGTTAAAGAGAATTAATTTTTTCCTTTGTTTAATCAATCAAAAATGCCAATTGTTAAGATGATAGCTATCTGGGAATTCCAAAAGTTTGTTTTCAACATATTGCAATTTGGTCGTATTCTTTTTATTTGAACACGGTAGTTAGCAAATTTACTAGAGCTCCATTGTTTGAGATCCTTTTTAATAGCATTAAGGCATTGAGCAAGACCAAACATAAGAGATCGATTGACTCACATTGACCATTTCTTTTTTACTATAGAATGAACATCTCCATAATGGTTCTAGTTGGCTAAAAACCGAAAAGGAGGTCTCTTTAGTAGCAGGGGAAGGAGCACAAGTATGCAAATAGACATAGCTATGTCCAAACATGTAAATGGCCCAAAAGTGACAAATGCATCTAGATAAATATTAATTCAATCTTGTCGACCAATTGCTCTGTCAAGGGGTGTTCATAAATAAGATGACCGTGCAATCTTTTTTTCCAAGTACAAGATCTACCTTGTACATGAATAGAAGATCCTTAGATAGTATCAAGGAATTGCGGTAAGCATCTGCAATGTGATGGGATAAGGAGGAGACCCTTCACTTCTCCGAAAATTCTTCTAACTCATTAAAATCACCGATGAGACACCAATGGGTACCAATGACATCATTTAAATCAGTTAAGTGTTTCCAAAAATGATCTTTTTGCCCGAGTTGAGTTGGAGCATAAATTTCAGAAATAACACTGATCAGTTTTTGAATATGTATATCCATGACAAGCACATGAATAGCTCTATATTCCTTAAGTAAAACATTTGCATGGATGTTGACATTATTCCATACCACCAGAATGATTTTGAAGGCAAACAAAATCAAAGTGTTCATATTCCAGTGTAGAAATAAGTTTTCTTGTCTGATCGGAAACCATAGTAGTAGTAAGAATCACTTCAAAGTGATTAAAAATTTATGATAATCTACAAGCCAAATAGTTTGTGTGAGAGGAATCTATCAAAAACATGTGGTCAGCACATGATATGTCAATGTACATAGCAATGCAATGCTTGAAAGAAACTAATTTTTCTTCTTTTATATCTACACTTTTCAGATGCAACGAAGTCAATTATTGAAACATAGATAACACCAAGCCATAACTCTCAAGCTGGATAATGTAACCAATAAAGTGTTAATCTAGTGATTAAGATTGAAGTTTTAAGTAAATTAGGTTTTAAGTTTGAGTCCCCTCATTTATTGTATTATACTGCCCTTTGTGACTCATGTGAATCAAAAAGAAAAAGAGTTAGTTTTGTTAATTATCATCAATACGAACTAAACTCACTTATTCATGAAAATGTGTAGTTTGCTTGTTACAACATTATCTTTGAAAGGTAGTTTTAAAATTTTAATTTATTTATATTAGTTTTTGTGTGCTCCTCCAAAGTTAGCTGCTATCTCTTCCAAAAATTTTAAAATAAAATATTAGAAAAAATAACATATTATAGATTAGTTCTTAATGATGTAAGGGACGCAAAAAATAATACAGGCAGACTATATAGATTTTTGTTACAAAGTTTGTAAAACATCACTTATTGAATCAACCAATTTACACCCTTTATTAAAATAAAATATTAGAAAAATAAAAGAAATAACAATCAGTGCATGTACACTTCGAATCCATATATGTTCGTTAAAAAAATAAAAATAAAAATATGTTTAATACTATCAAGGCAAAGCCACTAGTTTTTTTTATCCTTTTTTTCCTTCTTTTTCTCTGGGGGTTTTTTTTTTGGGGGGGGGGGGGGGGAGGGGGTGCTGCTGAGCGCATAAACCACCAGTTGAAGGGAGATAAACGAATTTCAGGTATAAATTAAGCTCCGTAATTAGGTCGGAAATGGAATGAGTGCGTGGCCTAATTCCGCGTTTAACGCATATAAAACGCTGCCTTTTTTTAATTATTTAAATGATGCGTAACCTGGCACGTCTCATGTCATATATGTACATCGGTACATACACCATTGGAGATCTTAAGTAACGTAAGCCACAAATCACATGGACTAACAGTGTAACACACTATGCATACTTTAAGTAAATTTATCCATTCCTATACTCGATTTAAAAGTACTATCAATAGGCCTAATAAAAGTAACTCAAACTTAATGACCCATATTTATACTCGAATCAAAGTCGAAAAATTAACTTGAAATTAACTTGAAATTCGAAATGACTCAAACTGAATCGAATTCAACCCAGACATCTTTCATCAAAGTTTTTTTTTAATTTTTTATTTACAAGACAAACTTTTTTTGGCAAAGCTTTCATTGATCTTAAATAAATTTGAATCGAAAATTATCTGACTTGAAATCGAAACGGGATCAAATCTTGCTGACCTGAACACGAACCAACTCAAAGTTAACTCGATCCAAAATCATATCAAATGATCTATTTATTAGGTCTAATTATTAGCAAATCACACTCTTGCTACTTACATTTACAACACACTAATATCACTTTATTTCACATTGAAAAATACTATTATTGGTTGGCTTCACATTGCATTTGTATAGAAGGTCGATAATTTTAAAGGTCTCATAATTAATCTAATGAATATTGCATTTGTATAGAAGGTCGATAATTTAGTCACTTTATTTCACATTGAAAAATACTATTATTGGTTGGCTTCACAAGTTGGTAAATGCAGAACTTGGCCAAGCAAACACAAAAAAAAAAGTTTTGTAAGTTCTATAAATTTCAAGTCTATCCGTTCTTGTGTGTCCTGAAAATGAGTACCAATGCTCTCAACTTTCAACATATTTATTCTCATAAGAAATAGTAGTACTTTTACCCCCATTTCAGCCTCATTATTTGTTATTATTTTTTGAGTACTTATTATTAAGAATAAATAAGCTAAAAATTAGGGTTGACTTTCTTAGTTGGAAATAATTATGTTTAACCAGCAACGAACTGCAAACTATTATATGTACCTGAGGGTTTATGCTCTCAGGTCCATGTCAGTGCCATGTGTTCATGCCATGTCATTTTGTTTTTTTTTTTTTTTCAGTGGCAGTTTCACACAAAATGTACATAACCGTCCACTATTTTTGGATAACAGTTTTTCCCACTTTTTTTTTAAAAAAATCTGACAGTTTTTTTCCCTCTATTTTCTGCTGTCCGATTTCCTTTTTTTTTTTAAAAAAAAAAAAATTATTCACCATGATGAGGAAAATGATCAGAAGCTAGCGACTGTTGTCAGTGTTTCAGGGATGTTGAGTTCATTGCATTTGATGGTTGTTGTTATGACATTCGGTTTTTGATTGAATTTTTGAGGTTATTATTTTAGTTTTCATTATCAAGCTTGAGGATATTGTTCGTTGCCATTATCAGTTTGCTTAATGGACAAGAGCATTGCTCAGGTTGGAGGTGATGATTTTGAAGATCATTCGGTTTCTAAAAGTTTGATTCGTAAGTTAACTAATCTCCTAATGTTGATTTATATTTTTCTTGGTTTATTGATCAATGTTTGGATGCGTTTTATGTTCGGTTTTTGTTAGCTCTGTTTGATGCAGAAACTTTGGATGTTGTTGCTAATGAAGGCGAGGAAGACATGTCCGGTTAGTGTAGTACGCATTGAATGTATTAGTTGTTCATTATTTGTGTTATTAGGTTCATTGTTCTTTGAAGTGTGGTTTTGTTCATTTTTGCACTTCTTGTTGTTCACTATTTATTTTGTATATCTTATTCGCAAAGTCAATATGTTGAAATGTGGATTTGTTCATCGTGTTAACTTGGGGTGTTTAGCTGGTAATTATATTGTACTTTGCATTTGAAATTATTGAACATATTAATTTGGGGTGTTTTTGTGTCTATTGGGTTGAACATATTGTTGTGGTACTTTGGTAGGCTGCGTTGTAGATATCATTCACTTCTGTATATGTAATTGTTCATTATTGCCCTTAGTACTGTTCACTGATACTGGCATTAGTTATTCACAAACGCTTCAACAGGTATATTTCTATTGATATTTTTTTTTGCGGTTATTTTGTATATGTTTTGTCATTAATTAATATTTGGTTTTAATAGCATATTACATTGCTGACGTTTAACCATTCATCTTTAGTTCTGCATGATCAACATCGTGTGGGTGAGGTACATCATAATTTGGGTTCATTTTCATTCAGTTGTTTGGTCATATTTGTCTATGCCATTTGAACTGAGTGAATACGCTTAAGTTGTTTTTTTAACACCCTTGCATAGAGTAGTGAATCTTGTAATTGATTCATTGTGTTTTTATCTTTTTATGCAGGGCTCTTTTCCACTACCGTCTTTTCATCTGACGTACTATTTTCATTCAGCTAACAGCAGTTCAGTGTTTATGTTAGTCATGGCGCCCCCTGTCTTGCAACAACTCCATTCTGATGTTGTTCATGCAAATGATTATCATAATGATAAGCATTGAAAGATTATTGCGGAGTTGGAGACACTTTATATTTGTAGTGTTTTGTAGTTATGGTGTAAAATATGTAGTGAGTCAGACTATATGACTTGTGATTTGGACATATTTCAATGTTGATGGTAATTTTTGGTATTGATTGAATGTAATTCTTATTTCTTTTGAGTTCCAATAAGAAACAGGTTTTGTAGTGAACTAATGCAAAATCAATAGTAAACCATGTATCACTTACACATAATCAGAATTAGGGTGTTTTAGAGTGCACCAGTCTCAAATGCTTAGTGAACTACTTCAAAGCTTTTAATGAAGCATTTTAAACTTATAAATATACAGAATTATTCAACTCAGAGACATTGGGGGAACTATTTATAAAAGAAGAATAAAGTAATTTAATGTGTGTTGTTGACTTTCATAGTGACCAATATTCTATACATTAGTGAATTCCCCTTTTAAAATTACCAGTGTTCTGTGTTAGATTTAGTGTGAATACCTATTATGCTATGTAGTGAACATTCCTAATTTAGGCAGTGAACTAATGCAAATTATTTAGTGATCCAAGTAAAACTTACATATATAGTATTATGTACAGTGAACTTCATTCAATTTTCTAGTGAACTACATCAAAGCCCTTAGTGAACCAAGTAAATATGTTACCTATGCAGATTTTAGTCATCCAATTTGTGTGTCCAACGTTATGAGAATGTAGTGAACAATTTTAAAATGCACAGTGAACTTTTGTTTATTTCATAATTGTCTAGTTTATTATCTTTCTAAAATTTCCTGATTTTGGTGTCCAATGTGTTTCTTTGTAATGTGTTTGTTTTTAGTTATGGTCAATACTTGGGCATTAGGCTATATGTGTACGCACTATGGGGAGTAGATTTGTGTAAGCCATTATTGATTTAGGAACGCACATTAACAATTAATAAGTATAGAATACTTTCAATAAATATAGAAAATGAAGATCTGCATTTGTCATATACTAAAAGTTGTACATTAGGAACGTTGTGTGCTCTATGCACGATTGTTTTGAAATAAGCGAAGTAACTGATAGTAGGGCATTTCTACTGCTGCAAGTGTTGCACTACTTTTTTCCTTTGCTGGAAGTCTTCTTTAGTTGCTTCTTGTACTTGCACCCGTACTTGATTCAGTTCACTCTCTAATATCATTGCTGCGTACCTTAAACGTAGATGTTTGACGAACTCTTCTTGCATTTTCGACATGTGTATGGGACATAAGCACTTTTAAATGTAATGCGTGTTTTTGAACTTTTCATTTGAATTACAGTTAATTTGAAGTTGAAATTGGTTTAGGAAATGTATAGGTGACCAATACTTGACACTTCCTCCCTGAAACGACTCCATATGGCATATGGCATAAATCCCGCAATCATGTATGTTGGTGTCATCTTGCCAAGATAGATTCCAAAATACGAGATTAAATTTCCTCACGTCAATCCCTTTTTTATGTCGTCAATTCAATAAGTAGATTGCGAACAAGTTTGTCTGTACATAATTTCTTAATGTTATGCAGTGATATTTTTGTATGAGTTAGGGGTTTTGTGTTTGAGGTATCTTTACCATGGCCACCGCACAATGCTTATATCTAGATGTGGGATTCTCTCTTGCCAAGCGATTGTCAAGTACATTATTTTCTTGCCTCCAAAGTCGTAACAGAGGACAAAAAAATGATGGTCTTGAAGTATGGGGAAAAACACCTGCATGTCATACAAAATGCATGAGGTTAAGTACATTCAGGTGTACTGAGCTAGTTATAGTGAACTGCAAATGGCTCTATGATGAACGACCTGATATGTTATAGTGAACTATGGTGACATTGAACATGAAAAAATACCCATATTAAATAAAACTTCCTAGTGAACTCAGTGAGCTGATGCAAACTTTATAGTGTACTGAATAAGACTTGCATATGGACAGAAGTAGTATGTTTGATTGTGTTCTTTACTAAATTATTCAGTGATATGGTCAGCATACACTAAGGGCAATAATGAACATGCTTCATTTACATGGTGAACTAAATAGTGAGGATCACATATTGTAAAAGAAGCCAGTTGCATTCATTATATAGTGAACCTTCTTCATTTCTTTTGTGAACTAATGCAAACTACCCAGTTTTTCAATTACCACTGCCACATTCCCTCTATTTGCATCTTTTATGGGTGACTTTGTCAAGTCCTCAGTGAACTAATTATCAAGCCATAGTGAATCAATTACGAGTTAAACATATACAAATTGTCCAACTGTTACACATGAAGGCAATTTTGCATTTAGTTTCAATGCCAATCAAAATGTATAGTGAACATTCATCAGTCACTCGGTGAACTCAATCATTGTACTTAGTGAACTAATTGACAACCCATAGTGAATCAATTACAAGTTACACATATACAAATTGTCCAACTGTTACACGTGAAGGCAATTTTGCATTTAGTTTCAATGCTAATCAAAATATAAAGTGAACATTCATCAGTCACTTTGGGTTTGCCCACTTCATATTCGCAATTTTCCTACCAAACCAAATCATCAAACATCAATAGGTGTATGTGCTTTCAAAATTCAGACTTGTCCTATTTCATTTAGTTCTTGGCATGTTATTTTTGTTCATTAACAATTGTCCACTCATAAGATATCTCCATACCCAATCACTCAAGCATTTCGACCTCCAATTTTGTGGTTTCTTTCAAAAATTTCAACACAAATCACATAATGACTTACCTGGATTTCCTCTTATATGTGAGGGTAACTCTAGATTTCCTTGCCCTGTTGTCATTCGTGAAATTTTTGGGGTTAGTAGCATCTTTAGCCTGCATGCGTTCCTCTGCATCTGCCATGGTTGATGGTTCACGTCTAATACTCGAGATTTTGCTGTTCGCGTTTTATCCTATTAAAAATAAAGTTTCTTGCTTGATATTATGCGTTTTTGCTGCTCTGGAAGTTTGCTTTCGTGTTGATGGTGGAAGAAACTGAGGAGAGGCAGAATTCGTGTAGTTGGAGGAGTGCTGGTGAACTGAAATTGGAGGGAGGTGGACAAACGATGGTTATGGAAATTGGGGATGTGACGATTTTTTTTGTTTTTGATTTTTGTTTTTTTGAATTTTAATTACTGTCCTTGCTAAATTTTATTGTCCACGTATAACTGGGAGTTTAAACTCCCAGTGTGTACTGCCAACGAACTCGAGATTTATGTAATTCAACACCCCAGCCAAAATAAAAGAAAAGAAAAAGAAAATGAGAAATATAAAATCTCGGCACGGATTGAGACGAAAGCAGGATGGTCTGATTGGAGAACCACTTCGTCTTGGAGTGGATATAATCCACGTCCATCATGGCTTACGTAAACAAGTGGTACAACTGATTGATTAGGGCCCGACGCCCCGCGAGTCACTACAGCCACACATCCACACAAAACAAAATGGAGAGAGAGAGAGAGAGAGAGAGAGAGAGAGGGGGGGGTAATCAAGATAAAGACGAAAACAAAAACAGAAAAAGGCACACCATCAGAATTGAGATCAGCTGAAAGCTACCCAACACTGAATGGCGACTGACAAGCACACAGTACTCGCTACAAGACAAAAAAAGGAACAATGACAAATGAATTCAAAGCTGTTGTCTTTCATTCGGCACACCAGGAACATGGAGAACGCTGCAGCGCTTATCATGCAGTACATCCAGATTCATAATGTAAGCCAAAAGAGCTGTAACTTTTTCAGAAGGGATCGGATCATACCAATAGGGTTCGGTAGTGGCTTGTAAAACATTAAAAAAATAATCATATAAATAACTCGTGTCTATAAAAGTGGAACCACATTTTGTACGAATGTTTTTTAACCTAGCTGACTCAACGAGTTTTTTCTACTGTGAAAGAATAATGCAACCTATAGTCCTATACCAATAGAAGGGAGGTTTTGGGTAATTAAAAGGGGGGGGGGGAATAGGAAGGATCTATAGATCCTAATCTTTAAATAAATTGGCATACATCTTATCCTCACAAGTCCTGTAGATTGCAGCAATTTCAAGGTACATACTTATGTATCAATCTCAGGTACATATCTTTATAAGATATATTAGATAATTTAGCTAAACTCCTATTTCATTTCCCCTAATCCAATAAGTATTTTCATAATTCTCATAGCCCAACCGACTAAAAAGGAATACATTGTAGGAAATAAAAGGTACACTACACATAAAAGAAGATACACTACAGGTAAAAAAAGATACATTGCAAGAAACAAAAAGTGCACTGTATAAAGAAAAAAAGGTACACTCTAGAACAGAAAAAATACACTGTTGCAGAAAAAAAAAGATACACTGCAACATATTAAACGCGCATCTATTATACGACTTCAGGGTGTATACCATACTAGATACATACATTTGTAGCTAAGAATTTTCCTATAGACCAAGGGCCAAAAACCTAAAAAGAAATACAGCGGCTCTTTTATTTCCCCTGGCTTTTAGTTTTAGATGAAGATTTGAAGCACACAAAGATTAAGTTACCAAGATCATTTTCAGGGTTTTTATAAGCAAGACTGCAACTAGCTGTGCTGCCGCTCAATGAACTGTTGATATAATATATGGTTTATATACTATTACAAAGTAACACCTCGTATTCAACATCTGGCAACAAATAAATCTAATGAATCCTACACCATTAGCTTTACAATAACAAACTTAACCATCTATAAGCAATTCTAAATAACCTATTCTCAGAAGAAAAAAATATGCAAAGCAATGGAAAACACAGCCAACAAAAAGAAATGGGAAGCTGTCCCCAGGGGTAAGATTTGCTTTACCAGGACCGTTCTTCTGCAACTCAAATCTCCATCTCAAATTCAGCATTCTTAGCTTTGCCTTCCATGAACCCTTTTCCATCCTGTGTTGTCTTCAAGCTGGATGGGAAGTAGGCCTCAAGCTCTTTGGTTTGTCACAATAAAAATTGAACAAAAGTTCAAAGACGACTCAAGCTGAAGCAAAGAATTGGCGGCAAGAAACGAAATGCAACAATGCCCAGAGGCCCAAGACCCATGTTTCTTCTGCAATTGCCATCTCATCGACAATGCAAAGTAGCCAAAATTGTCTTCCTGGTATCAAAACTCCTGTTACAATCATAGGTTCTCTGAGCCATTCCCCGCATCCCTCCCTGGAAATTGGATGTAAAATGACGGGAAAGAAATATGCTACTAATTGTCTGCAGGTTGCTGCTTCTTTGAAGTTGTCATTCAATCAGACTGCCACATCGCTTAGGTTGCAGTTACCGTGATTAAATAGTCCCAAAATCCAAATCATCCCATTTGAAAGGATGACCAGGACTTACGTGAATGCTTTTGAAGAGCAGGCAAACACAAACGCATACTGCTGCTATGGCAAGCATCGAGTGAATAAAGGGACGGTGAAGCAGACTCCTGGATCTTGACATTGTACTATAAGTCATTGCTGCACACTTGGAACAAGATTTTTGGCTCTTGTTAATTTGTACTTGTTTCAACTCTGTTGGCAACTCAATTTCCATAATATCACTTCCAATTGATACAGACACCTGACCATTTATTCTGCCTTCCAGTTTCTCAGCCACTATAGTGTTAAGGGAATGGTTATTTCTCATCATAGCATAAGCATAAGGAGACTGCCTGCAATCATCCAGGAGGGATTTCCAGCAATTGAGTCCAATCTACACAGAAAAAGGGAGGGGAATTATTTAGAATATGTGACTTAAGCAGGACAAAACTTAGAAAACGACATCACAATGCATGATGTTCTCATCAAATGTGAGATGATAGGGCAGCTATATCATGTCTCACAAGCTGTTTGAAGAAAACACTGCCACCAGAACCTCATAAAGCAAGGCCTTCCAATGTCTATGAGCCAGCAATACTGCTTAGAGGCTCATATCCTTGAAACCAGATCCGATCCCAAAATGCAGACTTGTTTAAGTCAGTTTTTTTGTTTTCTTTTTCTTTTCTTCTTTAAAAAAAGGCTGGATAGGGTAGAATAAAGGAATACTAATCGAATTATGGAAAATGTAGACTAATTGAAGCAGAGCAACTTACCTGCATCGGGTCATCAGTCAAAACATCTACAATATCATAACAGCCTGATGTACAGGCAGCCAAATGCAAGGGTGTGACGCCGCCAGGTCCTCTGAGGTTTGGTGGGAAAATGTATTTCTTGGCTGTACCACCTTTGCAGGATACAGAATAATGGATGAGCAAGTCAACCATCTTCTTGGATTTTCTCTTAACTGCCCTGTGCAAGAGGTGCATCTTTGCAAGTGCATCCAGAGACTCCATTGATAACCCATCCATTCCAGAATCCCTTCCAACAAATATGTCCAAAAGTCTCTTGACTAAAGTGCAATAGTCCCTTTCAACAGAAAATGTCAAGAGAAATTGAAAGCGATGGGGCATATAATCATGAAAATCAAGTTCAGAAGACATCCGCCTCTGGAAGAGCCAGCCAAGTTCGTTTAAGAAGTGAAGGACTTCCTCTTGCGACCTGGGACCCACACTGCTTTGAACTTGATCATCAGGGATGGCATCATAAACTATTCCTTCTTCAATGCACTCACTCTCAAGAAGTCTCAGTTCCTGGCAAATTTGATCATCTGCTACTATTACAGGAAAGCCATTGCCTCTAACACCATTTTCTACCTGTTCAGATGACCCAGTCAACATCAGTTTCACTAGCGTCCATTTCACAATGTACTGAAATATAATTATGAACCTGAGAGCAGAAGTCAGATGATACCTCAATGAAACAACGGCCTAAAACAGACGGTGATGCTGCATGTATTTTGAAGCCATTCAATCTTATCTCATCATACATGTATCCTCGACAAGATGACCCTAAAACTTCTTTTGATGAGTACCCACCCATGTACGTGCAATGTACACTGCAGAAGTTATAGAGCCATTTTTTATTAGATAATACACAGAATGAGAAAAGCCTCAAGCTGAATGCAGTGAACTTACTTGGTGCCTGGAGTTGTGAGGTACCTCCCCCTTAGTGTAAGGGAGGTTTCTTGTCCACCCACAACAGCGAAAGGTGTAACCAAAAACAACTCTGGTGAACACATTGTGGTCCACGGTTTACAAATGCGGATCGTTCCTGGAAAATTAAGGCATAAACAATTCACCTAATTAGTCAAGAACTATCATGATGAACTGTAATAGGATAGTTAAACAACACATATACTCCATCCAAGCCAGCAACCTCAATCTCCCCCTCCTCTCCCCAAGAGAAAAAAATCCAAAAGAAGGCATGAATAGACATCAGAAAAATATTGAGCACCCAGCAACATATTAAGACTGATATTTGAACAGGAACCACAGAAACACTACTCACCATCACTGTGAATTGCTAATTGCCTGCCAACGTTCACCGAAAACCTTCCGCTCCTCCAGAACTCAGAATCTGAACCTTGAACCAATGCACTAACTTGTTGAAGAAAGTTCTCTTCAAGCTGGGGGGGGAAAAAAAGAACCTTGCAAGTGGTCAGTCAAAATTCTCACTTGCAATACACCACATCATCATATGATACTATTCTTACTTGTACCCAGGCAGCACATGACATCAACACATATACTGACAGCACCACACAACCAGGTCTGATATAACTCTCCATCTCTGATGGACTGTTAGAAAGCCAACTGTAGATCTGCAGATAGGCACACCAATTAGCAATGTTCGGTGCTCCAGATTTCAGAGAATCAGGATGATAGGAGAAAAAGCAATAAAGCAGATTATATTCCCACCTGTGTCCGCAGCGCTGCAGGGAAATGGCTGGGATCCTTGTCGAACAGCTTAAACATAATTCGACCAGTGCGGTCCATCTGATAATTTTATAAACAAACAGTGCAAACAAATTTCAAGAGTCAAAGTCAACACAAGTTGGAAACTCAAGGAAAATGATGTCTTATTCAACCCTACCTGTGGATCTGAGGTGAAACTTGATGGAGAGTGATCAGAACCAGATGAAGCATACCCTGGTGGGTAAGGCGATGTCTGCATTGAATTGTTGGCAGCTCGATCTCCCACATTAAAGAGCTCAAGCGTCACTTTCGAAGCTGATGTTCCAGTCTGGCTAGGCTCTACATTCATGTTGGCATCTCCTCTAAATGACATTCTGGCAAGGTTAGAAATTGCGAATGTCTTCTCTAACGGAAATAAACTTTTAGTAACAGGAGGGGATGCTGAAGGGGTTCTCTCTTCAGTGGGATTGCTGCTCTCAGAGGAAAAATAATTTCTAGAAGTCACGTTGGGTGGGCTACCATTCCCAGGAGACGAATTAAAGAGCTGTAGGTTTAGTTGAGTTTCTTGATCTTGGCAGTCTGAATCAGTTGGAGATTGGTATGTGGAACTGCTTCTGTCGCCGCCTAATGATGGCACATCCTGTGCTGCCTTGTTAACTGCGTCTGCACCGGTATCTTTGTCCCCAGAAGATGATTTATTTTTATCCACATAAACACCAGGGTTACTCCTCTGAGAAAAGAGCTCAACAGCATTTGGAGCTGATGCCGTTAAAGTAGAAAGAGCAGCAAGAAGATCTGTGGTTGAACCAGAAGTTGCATTCAAGTCCAACTTTCTTTGATCCGGAGAACGTTGCTCGATAAATTGCTTGGCTAAGCTTGAAGCAATAAGAGGGTTAGCTACAAGATTTGCTGGAACAGGCAATGAGTTTATCTTACTCAATATTTGAATAAGATGGTTTTTGTCGGGAAAAGATGGACAAGCTGGAGCATTCTGTTGGGTGTTCCCTGGAATTACAAAAGCATAAAAATTAATTGGTTGCTGAGAGCAATGCCTAATACACTTCACCTTGTTAGCAAGTAGGATACTCTTATACCTTGTCCACCAGCTAAAACTGCCAACAAGTTGACAATATCCACATTTCCACCAACAGCTTTGTTGCCATCAACAGAATGTAGAACTGTCGATGTGGCATCCTCCGGCTGAGTTTTTCTTCGACGTCTATTATGTCCAGCAAGTCTCCTTCGGCAACTTCTTTTGCCCTCATCAAATTCCACAAGAGGATGAAACCTAAGAAAATTAACCAGCATAAATGAGCATTGTATCAAAGAAGCAGTACTTATGAGTTTCATCCTAAATATGAGCACAAAGCACTATAGGAAATTATCAGTCAGAATGCCTGTTACAGGAGTTTCCCTAGTCTGGGTAACAATGACTTGCTAAATGTTGCAACAGAAGCAACAAACATCATTGTAGGAGTACTAAAACAATTTCTACCAAATCAAAATAATCCATAATCCCACCAAAGGTCTAGTTGGTGGGATAGGGGTTCAAATGTACATAACTTTCCCCCTAGAACACACATGCTGAAAGATTTTGTCTGTTGGACCTAGAGTTGAGAGACATTGACTGAAATCACCATATAGCAGAAACAGCAGATGCCAGTTTATTGAGACATTTTGCTTCAGGCCACTACAATCCAAAGCCGAAAACATTGGCTAAGACCCTTTTGCCTAACCCGGAAAGTTGATGGAAATGCAGGAAAGAATTTCCCCAGGCTAATGCAGAAAATTGGTGAGCAGAAGCATAGAGAAATACCTGCTGCACTGCTGGCAAAACCTCTGCATCTGATTCCCCACCAGTGCTTTTGTGGCTTTGCTGTGAAATTCACAAACCTTATGGCGCCTGTGATAGTCCTTTGATTTTGAGAGATCTTCTTTACAATCATCTACCTGACACATTGGATAATTCCCACCGCTACCCGGAGATCCAGACCGAACCTTCTTGTTCGGCCTTGAAGAAGCAGCTGGACCCTCACCAGAGTTAGAGTTGGAGTTCGAGTTCTGGCCGCCGCCGCTGTGAGTTTTGCCAGTGTCGCCGCCAACCCCACCAAGCTGTAACCGAAGGCTATTGCCATCTACCACATCATCTCTGGTCGAATTATTACCTTTCGAGGTAATGGGAGTTCCTAGAATCTGATCCCCATGTCCTAACTTACTAATAGGAGATGACGAGGCCACAGAAACGGTGCCTAGATGGAGCAGATTAGGTTCAGCAGGTCTAGGCCTGGCAATGAATCGGGTACTATCCCATTCCCAGTCCTTTGGGTTCCAACCATCCCTGGGACGATGATCTTGGGGATGCAACTGTTGCTGATAATTTATGCTACTATAACAAACACTACGCTTTTTGCCAATCAAACCCCCATCACAGAATCTGCCTGCTATATTCTGGTGTATGAATAAGGGGGAAGCCACTTGTGTACCCACCTCTTCCATCTTTCTCACTCACTCTCTCTCTCTCTCTCTCTCTCTCTCTCTCTGTCCTTCTCTCTCTATATACCAGTTAGTGGTAAATACGCCCCAAGTTTGCTGCTACAACGCTGAAAAATCACAACCTTGAATTAATAAAATTACCAAGTTACAGGCACAACCCATCAAGCAAAGAGAATGGAAGTCCAGCACATGAATCAAGGGATTCAATATTTGCGTTTTCTTTTTAAAATTTCGTAAAATAATAAAAGGAGTCACGCAAAGACAAACTCACATCTAAAAATAAGCAATGGGGTTTGCTAAACAGAAAAGAAATTAGGTAGGCAAATAAATAGGATTGATTGATTCAGTTCATCCAATACACAGAAATCTATCAAAACTCATAACAAGGAATCTCTTCAAATCCCATCAATTACTAACATCAACACATGAAACACAGAATCAGACAGATAAACTAAGAGATTAAAAAAACGGACCTTTTGAGCTTCAGATACAAACCCAAATCCCCATTTCAGAGAGAAATAACAGCAGCAGGTGCTGAAACTAAGTCAATAAACAAAGAACACCCATTAACTAGCTGGATCTCCCCACTCAAGGAGAGAGAAATAGGGTCAAAAGGGAGAAGACTTAAACTAACCGACACCCACATACACAAAAACAAAGGAAAATAGAGAAAACCCACAAATTGGGTAGAGCTGGAAGGTGGGCAGATCTTCAGAAAGCTCAGAAAGAGGGGTGAGATCTGAGGGTTATGATGATGATGAAGAAGATGATGATGAAGATGAGATTAGGAAAGGACAGAAGGACAGAAAGAGGAAGAAGAAAGACTTGAAGAGAGAGAGAAAAGGGGCGATGCTCAAATATTAAAAAATTATACACAGTACGAGTAATTAGTAAATAAAAAGTATAAAAACCCCACCTCTTTCCCGGCGACTTTTTCTAGCTTTTTAATTTTTCGTATCTAATCTATTTGTTTATTCTGATTTTTAACTTGATCGAAGTTCTGTTCTATTTCAGCCTGTTAATGTTTCCTGCGTGCTGGTTTGTGTCCTGGGCTAGTGTACCAGGACGGGTCAGTATAGTAAAGCACATGATAAAGGTTTCGGTACTCCGCTTCTAGCTATTTTAAGAGGTAACTTCTTCTTTTTTTCTTTTTTTTTTTCCCTCTCGTTTTTTTTAGTTGGAAAGAGTCACAAAAATGGGTACAATATAATAGGATATGGGACGATTAAACTTAAGAATTAGTATATTTTAACCTCAATCTTAAGTCTTAACTATCATATCAAGATCTCATTGACTTGGATATAACTTCTTGAGATAATAGTGTATGCATCTTATTAAATTAGTATTGTATCTTTTTGCTACTATATATTTCTTCTATCCTATTAAACTTGTTAAAATCGATCAAATAAGATTCAATTTTATTATTTTTAATTTTAGAGGAAAATATACTGAAATTGAGGCCCTCAAAATAATAATTTAATGTAATTTTTTAATAGTTTGTAAATAAATATGATTTTCATATATATATATATATATATATATATATATGTATGTATGCTAGTATGAATTTTACCCCAAAAAAACAATACTCAAAGTATGCCTTCTTTGACCAACTTTGATGACTTTGATGAGACATAGGAGAGGTTTTCTGGTGCATGATATTTTGCTATGATAATAGAGTTACCATTGTCCTGGAAGGAATATGCTCTTCCACACACATGCTTTTATCATTCATGAAACTCGAACCATATACATTTATAATAAATGAACAGATGTTAAAATACTTGAACTAACCAAATAATGAAAACCTAGCCCAAAAATATAAAATAAAAGAGAAAATGTAATATCAAATACTCATTTTGTTCTCAATTCCAACTAATTGCCATCCTGATTGTAATTTAACATAGAATTTTTTCTGGAAGAAGTGTGATATAAAAAGGGATTGCATTTAGTGGTTCATGACAAAATCCATGTAGAGAGGGATGTCCATCATGGAATTCTCAAACCTGTCGTAATGAGGACGGGGCACAAATAGTGACAGAAAACGAATCATTGTGTACGAAGTTGGATAAACTTTTGCTTGTCCCAATCGCACTTCTCAAGTTAAGCATCATTCATCATCCCCATCCTTGCTTCTTCGTCGCAATTTTATATGAAATTATATGCAAATCCTTAAATTTTCAAAATTTATAACTAAATAATGAGGCTAGAAAGCCCCAAACTATGTCAACTTCTCTGTTCTCAATCTGTTTCATTTTCACAGAAAATAAAACAAAGTAATAATTTGTGACTCTCTCTCTCTCTCTCTCTCTCTCTCTCTCTCTCTCACACACACACACACACACACACACACAAAGCATCCTCTCATCTCCCTAGCATCCCTCACTCATCCTTAGCTACGAGTCAGCAATCCTAACTCCATTGCTTCATGGTTTTATCTACCTTCAACCTCCATCAACACCGACCTATCCTCGTATATTGTTTGACTGTCAATGCTCTTAGATCCTCTATCCTCATTGTTGTTCTTTGGCATCTACCTTAACACGTATCTCTCCATCTTGCCCATATTCTCTATGAGGTATTAGGATATTCACGAGTTGCTGAGTTTTTTGTATTTTTCATTGCCATTGTGGATTGTATTCTTGAAAAATTTATGTATTTCCACTTAAATTGTTCTCATCTTATGTCATATGTTCTTTAACCCTAAAATTGTTGAGAAAATTTTCTAAAATTGTTCGACCCTAGAATAATGGTGCTTCTTGTCAAGACTTTAAGGGGATTGTGACCCCATTAGCAGCAAAAATGTAGGTGAGGATTTTAATTTCTTATACGCACTCGAGAGCTCGTGCTTCCAAGTACACATTAGTGACCACTTCATCTTATGTTCAAAATAAATAAATAAATAAATAAATGAAAACGAATAAACAACCATGTATTTGGTGGTGGGTGATTAAAGGAATTATTTTTTACCTTTTCGTGGTAATTATTACTTTAGTTTTTTGCAATTATAAATTTATCTTTTTTTAGGTAATTATCACTTTCTATTTTTTAATGATTTAGTTCAACTATTTTTTAAATCATCAATTCTTATTATTTTAATTATCCATTTCGTATTCTTTTTAGAAAATGATTATCACTTTTGTTTTTAAAGAATTATCTATTTCAATTGGTTTTTTTAAAAAATAGGGGGCCTTTTTCCCTAATGGTTCCTGTTTATTCTTTTACTGCTCAATCGTTTCATCTCCTCTCTCTCTCTCTCTCTCTCTCTTAGTGTTCGATTTGATCAAAGTTGATATTTAAATCTTGATCATTACTCAATTACTTATATATTGTGAATTTTGCTTATGGTTTTGGGATTGGACTAATATTGGCTTTGTTTCTAGATATTGAAATCCGCTCTTAATTGAGAATGATCGAAAACATAGTCCAGAAAGATGAGAGAGATTTGATTCGGAAGCATTTCAATTAACTCGAGTTCTTTTTCTTATTTGAATGTACTTAATTTTGCTAGTTTATAACTCTTAATTGAATTTTTTAATTATGATCATTATTCATCGTAAAAAATGAAAATAATTATGATGGAAGAGTTTTTTCAAGTTGAATTCAATTGCCATATTTTTTGGAATTTTGGTAATTAAGTTTGAGGACATTTTGTTGATTCTAACTTATGTTGTTGTTCATTGTTGGCTGAGTTTTGATATATTTTGTTAGTTTTACATTTGTTAGGCGGATAATAGTTGGCTCATTTGTTCTTATGATTTTGTTCATTTATTCTAGTTTTATTATTTATTATTCTTGTGATGTTCATTTACTATTGTGATGTTGTTCATTTGTTCATTTATGCTGTTCACTTGCAAATATGTTCTTCTATCGAGATATTATTCCAATTGATCCTTTGATAGTTGATCAAGTTGGATCGACTACGTACTCGCAAAATTAAGCGTTTGATATTTACAATTACTAAACATTTGAGGAAGGGTTCAGTGTTCATCATCATAAGATTCGTAGCAGAGCTCGAGCATAAAAGTTGTCTGTGCATCAGTTTTATTGTTGGAAGGAAAACAAAGGCCAACTATGTAAATATGGACGAGGCTAGAACTCTACATGTGGAGGGGGGCCAAATCACTAATGTGGTGACATCAGTAACCTACATTGTCAAAACATTTAGAAAAATAAGGAAAAAGGGGAGAAAGATATATGGCCCAATAGGAATGTTTTTAATAGATCTTATGGATAATAAAAATATATGTATGGTGTCTAATTCATATTAGACAAAAGTAAATATCCTAAAAAACAAATAAGATATCTCATAGTGTTATTGACTATGGTGTCTTTAGGAAGGTTGTGTCTCTTCATTTGAAAATCATATCTATTTAGCCTGCCCTTGTTGTCCCATCTATAAATAATAGTATCAAAAGATCCATAAATATATGTACACACACATACACACACATCAATCGACACACATCAATTTAAAGTATTTTAAACTACAAGAGTTAGCAATTAAAAGTTTTTAAAAATATAATAATTTATCATAAACACTATTTAAACTAAATTAAAGAAGGAATCAATCGATAGAAATCAATTCATTAGAACTTTATAATACAATCTTTTTATTGATACTGATAAACTAAATAATGTTATCCATCTTGGAAAGCATTAAACAAGACAATAATAATATGATTCCATAAACATGATTTTAACCCATCTAATTAAAGTATTCTACAACAAAAAAAAAAGACAAACATGGGAAGATCAATTTAACACACGACAGCGGGAACAATACAACAGTACCTAATTGAATTTTAATTTGTTGAATCAATTAAAGGTCATGGAGTATACTGCCATATTGGCAATGTGAATTGTAGAATTCTAATCAGTCAATCAGTTAATTATAATGGTTTGTTGTTGTAATGCCCCCAAAATACTAATGACATAATTTATGAAAGGCTGCAGCGGAAGACTTAATGATAGAAGGCGCTACCGCAGTCCTGATAAGGACAAGGCTGACTGAAACAATTTTATCTTGCAACTCATGTTCACAATCACAATATCTATTAAATTGAAATACTCCAGGACCAACGTCCATAATAGTTCAACTTTAATACAATTTACTTAATCATACCATGTGTTAACTCGCATTCCACACTACACAAGTATATTGAATATAGACGCAACGTGACCCTGAGGTCAATCCCGACATTCATGCTATGCTGAATCCACTTTGAGCATCTGATGACTTCCAAAACGGCTTGCTAAATGGAGAAACAAAATAAATCACTTAGATTAAACTTGTTAGGGCTTGCTATCAACTCTTCCAAATAAAATTTTCCCCACCGGGATGATTAAATGCGATAAATATATTTGAGAAAATCTTTAACATAAGGTAATTAAATAAATAAACATAATTTAGGAATTGGACCCAAATTTTGGGCCCAATGAATTGGGCTAAAATAAATGAATTCGGGCCCAAGTTTTTGCGTAGCTAAAACTTAAAATTTTGTGACGTTATGGAAAATAATTTGACGCTCAATCATAATTATCGAGGCCTACTATCGATTTACCTAAAATTTAATCAATCAACAAAACTTGAATTAACAATAAACAAGACTTGAATTAACAATCAATGAAACTTGAATTATAAAATGGGATCCAAGTGAAATATCCCCCAACCAGGATTATTAAATATGATAAATGAATGCAGAAAATTTAAATGACATAAGGTAATTCGATAAATATATAAATTGAGCGTAACTGAATTAATAAACATAAATTGGTTAAACAAATAACCATGATTGATTAAATCCATAAACATGATTAAATAAATATAATTTAAATAAATAAATATGGGTTAGCGTTGGGTTATTACAGTTGTAATCCAAGAAACAAAAAGTAAGTAGCAAAGGAATAAAATAAAATAAAATAAAAAAGACAATAGCTTACCCTTATAGTCTATGCTGTAGAGTGTAGAATAGAGGTTACAATGATGATTGATTTGTCAATTGGACGAAAACGAAGAGTGCTGCAGGTTGATGCCTGCCATTGGCGTCTTGAGTCTTGGAGTATGAGCGGCAATAGTGGCGGTAGAGAGGTATAAGGGGTTTTTTTTCCTAATGTTATTCTGAATCTTCTGAGGCTTGAATATAATATATATGTCAAATGAGTCATTTAGCTGCTTACTTATAAAAGCTATTGGGTCATCTTTTTAAAAACAAGAATTTGGGGGGGGGGGGCATGGTCCCCTGTGGCCCCATCAGTCCTTCGCCTCTGTATGTAAAGAATATACAAATCTTGGTGCTCATGCTAGGTGCAAAGCAATGATCCGGTATAACATTGACATAGATAGGAAGTAGATCGCATTAAGCATGGAAGTGACTAGGGGTGGCAATTTCCCCCGCACCCGTTGGATATCCATTCCACCCGACCTGAAAAAGCGGGTGAAAATCCGAAATATATGGATGATGGATGGATAATGGATAATGGTTTGATGAATTAGATTGGATCCAGGTGATGCTCCATCCGACCCACCACCCAATCCATCACCCACTTAGTCATCCACTTGTTTGTCTCCTATTTGCAATGAGTTTACTTTTTATTTTTGTCTTTTAAATTTTACTCATTTTTTTGGATAATTATATTCTTAATTTTATGATTTTCGTCAAAGTTAATATGATGAATATGATATTTATTCCTTCCGTATACCTAAAATATCTTTTTAAACTTTTCAAAAGACAAAGATTATTTTTTTATGTAAATTTGCTAACATATTACATATAAACTTTTATCACCTGTTTACAACCCGATCCACCCGTTTTCACCCGCGGATGATGGATGAATGGATGGATTAGATTAGATTTTTGGAGGATGATGGGTGGGTTGGATGAAGCGGATTAAAGCAGGTGATGGATGAGGATGATGGTTCACCCGATCCGAACCTGATCCATTGCCAGCCCTTCATGTAACTTAGCACAACCATCCTTTGAGTTGTATCAATGAGCAATATATTTTGCTTTCTCATCAGAAAGTCTCAATGGAGGGCTTTTCGTTTGTTAAGGAGCTTAGAAAATTAGGACTACAAGTGATTGGTGCATTCCGTGTTTTAACAAGACAGGTTGGCAGCGCTTGTTTTGTGGGATTTCAACTAAAGTATTTGTACAATAGCATGAGGAGTGCAATAAAAAGTCCTTTGATGATTGCAATGAAAATTCATTGATTGAGATATTCAAGAGATGATTTAAGAATGAGAATGATTTTCAGTATGATTTTGAGGTTAATGCAACTGGTTATTTGGTTGGAATTTATTACCGCGATAAGCAGATGCTAAAGGATTCTAAGCTCTTTATTGACATGGTTGTTTTTGAGGCCTTGCCGAACAAATAATTGTGACATGATCTGTGCTCCATTTATTGGCATAAATCATTATTTCAATAATATCATATTTGTTTGTGGTTTTGTTATGAATGAGAGGATTGAGTCTTTTAAATGACTGTTCTGAACTTTTTAAAAATCTATAGGTGGTAAACTCCCAAGCACTACTATAATTGATCGCGCTATCTTTATGGTTGTCATGATAGAATCAATCTTTCCTCGTTTCCATTATAGGATCTGTTTGTTTTTATATGATCAATAATTCAAGAAAGCATATTGTAGCACTTGGGGCAAAGGAAGGTTTTACGAAGTTATTTAATAAAGCTTTGATGAGTTTTGATATAGCGTCTGAATTCAATCATTTTTAGAAAAGGTAATTGCATTTTATTATTTTTTTATTATTTGTATTTGATTGAATATTTTGTGAGGTTGATTTTCATAGTTAGATTATTTGGATTTTGTTCATGTGGTTGGATTATGTTTTGTTCACTTGAACTAATGTTGTTGTCCATTAGGTTTTTGACATTATTTGTTACTTTGTTATTGTTTAATGGATTATTGTTATTTATTGGTTCATGTGATATTGTTCGTTTGTATTTTTGATGTTGTTCATTAGGTTTGACAAAATTTTGTTCCATTGAACTTCGAGTTCTGCTTATTTGTTTATTGAGTATTTTTTGTTATTTTTTGAATGGATTATTGTTATTCATTACTTCCAGTAGTATTGTTTATTTTGTATTATTGATACACCTCGATTGTTGCGCTAGTTGTGATGTAGATATTATTCATTATGTGTCAATCACTATCTTTGTATAGATTTTGAACAATTATTTGTGCGTTAATTTTTTAGTATAGTTACAAGGTATGATTCTAGAGACATTCGGTGGCTTAACAATCTTTATTTATCAAGGTACAAATGGTGCCCTGTTTTTTCAAAGAACTTTTTAGGAGAGATTTTATCTTCACAAATGAGTGAGAGAACAGACAACATTCTAAAAGGGTGACTAAGTGTGACTTCTAACTTGTGTGACTTTTGTAACTTGCGTCAAAGTGGAGGAGCAAGGAGAATAGTGTAAGTCACAAATGTTCTAAGGGTGGTATGGAGATGGCCTTTCCATATCTAAATTTGTTAAGACATGCTATATCTGTCTACACATTGAAGCTTATCAATTGCTTGAAAAAGAGTTTGTTAAAAGGACTTCGTATAATCAGAACGAGTTGCGTAGTGATCAGTCTAATAGGGTATTTCATGTGTTGGATGTGAGTTGTTTGGAAGATTATTTTGTGAAGGATTAGATGAATATGTTTTTAGCAAACTATTATTTGAACTTAGAGAGTGCGTTTATTGAATGCACATGCCAAAAGTTCACTAAGGGTGGGCATTATATGTTCACATTATTTTGCAACTTATGTATATTTATTATGTTTAAAAAGTGACAGATTGCCAAAAACTTCTTGTGATTTTTCACAAGCATGCGGTTTATCACCATAATAGTTGAGGGTGTCGATAGGTCATGTAATTAGGCTACATACTAAGTAGTCAAACATGAAACTAACTAGATTAAATCACAGTAGACACCAGTAATGATTAATTTGGTAAATGAGACTAATTTTGACTTATGTCTAATTGCATCTTAATACCTATAGCAACAAATTTTAAGTCAAACCAAATACACTGAAATCGAACAAAATGATATAAAACATTACATCGAACTTACGAAGTAGACAAAAATTTGCGTAACTATTCTAAAAGGTTAATAAAAAGTAAGCAAGCTTAATCTGATTATGCTCCACAATTCAACTAGTATAAATCACAAAAACTAGAAAGAGAGAGACAAGGACGTCACTATTCTAACAGCCAGACATCACTATTCTAAGAGCTAGGCATTCTCAAGCGAAGAAGAATAGGACAAGAAGGATAGAACCAAAATCATAGTAGAGTAAAAGCAAACTGAATAGGATATCAATGGAACAATAGCTAGAGCAGAAATTGACTCAAATACACTGAATTTGAGCCCCAAGTGAGCACTATTCCAACCAAATATTGAAAGTTCAACTTGAATTCAATAAGCCCAGATTCAATAATATCAAATTGGTGAAACTAGAAACTAGATTTGAAAACCAAAAAAATGAAACTGACAAAATAATAAAAATAGAAAGAACCCTAATCCACTTCTACTTCCCCCTCCTTCGACCTTATTGCAGCACATTATAGCCAATTTCAAGTCTAAACTCTTCATTGCTTCAATTAAGTTTCGAATTAAAATTTCCTAACGCTTGCAATTGGCAAGATGATTGATGACATGCCTTCAATGCCCACTTGATGAAGAGAGATGATAATGCAATGGCCGAATTGATGATGGCTGGGATTGAAGATGAATGAAGGACGAGAGAGAGAAAAGAAGATGGAAGATGAACAGGAAGGGGTCATGCGTTACTGGAATAGGAGGATGAAGAAGAGAAGGGGGGGAGGGGTAATCACGTGATTTAGGAGCCAAAAGAAGAGGAAAGAGAAAATGAAGAGGAGGGGAAGCTATCACACAAGCAGCGCATGGGCAAAAAGATAGAGAACAGGCTGACGCGGTTGGGCCAACGAATTGGACCTTAGAGTTATGCATCACATGTCTTGAGCCTAAATCTTTAATTCTTAAGCCTGTTTCCCTTTTTTCGATTTTTACTATTTTCCTACAAAATAAAATAAATACAATCAAAATTGCTAATTTAATAAGTGTGTACGAACAATACAAGATGTAAAAAGTTATAAAAATGTAAAACTTTTATATCGAACAATACCCTTACATAAAATTTTGCTCGTCCTTGAGTAAAATAAATAAAAAATAAGAAAAAAAAATCCTAACTCACTTTTGTTGGAATCATGGTTGCACTTAACACGTGCAACACGTCCTTTAAACGCCTGTTACTTGCAGTGGACAAGTAAAGTCTCATGAGGGTTTGCAGAAAATATATCCACAAAATATATGTAAAAGAAAAAGAATTTTTTTTTTTTGAGTTTTCAAAAACTTATGTGTACAACATAGGGAAAGACATGTACACATTCCAATCATAACCTAAGCATTAGACCACATATAAACACAATGTATACATAAAAAAATTCTTACTTCCCACCGATGACATCCGTACAACGTCTTTCACCCCAATTAAAAAATATGAACAATCCAAACTGGCATAACCTCATTGTAGGGATCATGTGAAACACTCTTACTTATGTATTTGTCATATGATAAGGTTCATTTAATTCTCTTCCAATCATACAAACTGCTATAGGCTTGCCAGAATTCTCAATTCAACACCACTCAAATGCAATATGCAACATGATAATCAAGAGAACTTAAGAAAGGTTGCAACAAGATTTAGGGTTAAAGGTTAGAGAGAGAGAATTGATATTGGAAATCAGGAGCTAAGAACGGACTGACCAATGAGCAATCAAACACTTCCAACAACTACACCCCGCATATAGACTCTTAACCACTAATGCAAAAATACGTACATGTCCACCAAAATCATTCATCTGAAATAAATTGAAATTATTAAGACTAAATACATACAACAACCATGCCGAACGCTCTTATTCACAACACTTTTTTGTTCTTTTTTTTTTTAGAATCTTTTTTTTTTCAATTTTGTCTTGAATTTATTTCCTGAGAAGCTTTTTTCTCTTTTAATTTTTTTCTCTTTTTTTTTCCTTGAAACAAGCAAAGGAAAGGCATGGAGGAACATAACATAACACGATTTCCAATTAGTCATAACAAAATACAACCTATGTAACCAAGAGGGAAATATCTCATAAGCAACTCAATACCATCCCCTTGCCACACCCAAAGAACCAAAATAACCCCCACTACATCATCACCCAAAGCTACTCATAATACAATATTGAAGTATTGCTCCTCTATACTTGGCTTAGGTAATAAGAAATGTGTTTAGACCCAAAGCTAAAATGAAAGTTCATAAGAAAAGAAAAGCGATTAAAGGCTCAACAGGTTAGCAAGGGGAAAACATTCAACTCAAATGAGCAATCTTGCAAATGTGGCTTTTAATACATAAAATGTTTCTATTACGTTATCATAATGAACATGATAAATGTGATTTGAAGAGACTCATAGCAAGTTCTAGATATGTAATCATAGAAGACACCTACATGAAAGAAAAATATGAGACTAAAATGATGAATTAGCCTTCCAGGGTCAAAATCTCACAGGTTGTCTACAAAATCAAGACAATGTGCTTAATTTGTCGAGGGTTAAGGCTGTGGCGTAAATATCACATTTTGGACTAAAATATATCACGTACTCCGTACTTACATACAACCTAATGACCCAGGTATAAGAAAACATAGTAACTTAGAATAGCACATATTCCCACAATAAAACCAAAAAAAAAATCTTTTTGTCCTTGTTTTAAATTTTTTTATTTTAAATATTTTTAAATCATGGCTTTCGCACCCTCACACTATGATTACATATTGTCCTCATTAGGAGTGAAACAAAAAGTTAAAAGAAAAACATACATACAACAAAAATTCAAAAATAAAGAAAAATGACAAGACTCTAAAATTCAAAAACAAAAATGTATATATAAAAGAAATGAAATGCACCATCTATAAACCAAAAAAAAAAAAAAAATGGAGAAGAGAGAGGAACGATTATACCCATATCAAGTGCTAAAGTACACCAAAACTATATCTTCCTGAAATGAAGGAGTTTTGGAACATCAGCCACTTCATATCGAGCTGGGAATTGATACACAAGTCAAAACCCATTAGCGCATGCAACAACTTATCAAACATGCTAAAATATCTTGGTGGAATAAATGCAATAAAAATCAGAGAGTTGGTGCTAGAAAGAGCACATCCACCATGTCAATACAGTGCAATGGAGGGCCTATTTTAAGTAATCAAATTGTCGCGTGCAAACATAAAAAAGAGAGTCATGCTCAAAAATTGGCTAGATCGGTCATCGGCCTACAATTTAATCTTCATGAACGAGCTAGCTAGGCAAAACAATGGGTCCTAAGTCCTCAAGCCTCTTAAGTTTGGCATGCTCAACAGTCTGGCTTAAATCAGAAGCAATAAGCACTAGGTAGGCTTACAGGGATAAAAAGGATGGTCAATTATGATTGGATCAAAAGAAAAGGACTCATATTCGACACAAAAACGCATGTTAAGACCTTCATGTTCATCTAGCCCATAAGGGAAAAACTAATATTCCAGAGAGAAAACATCGTCATCAAATCCCAAATTAATGGGCTCAACCTTAATCGCCTCCTCACATGACTCTTATACAAAAATATCTTCTTATTCATTAGAATCATGGTGCTCAACTTCATTTGAAATACTCATATTTAACTCACCAGCACTATCAAATTCTTTACACACCTTAAACTCAAAAGATTTATGTGAGCTAGATATAGACTCAAGGTCAGGGATAAAGACATAAGTAGGTTATTCGCTTGCTCTAAGTTAGGCAAAAGGCATTGCATCATGCAAATTAGACCTAGTAAGATGAGAGGGTTCAAAATCATCACGAAGAATAACTTTAGGTTCAAGAGATCCTAAACTATAGTTAGGCTCATGCAAATTAGTAGTCTCCCTAATCTAAATAAAGTATTGAGAAACGTTTGCCTTTATTGTCTCTATCATTTTGTCTATCAATTCATTCCAAGGTATAATGCCCCCAATCTGTACCCATCCTCATAGCCTCAACAACTTATAGTTGGTGATTTACATTGTAATAGGAGGTGTTACCATCATCCTAAAGAGGACCAGGCTAGCTTTAACACCCAAAACTTAACACCCTCACACGTGTTTTAGACATGTTACAAGATCTTACCTAGAGCTGATTGCTATACAATTAATTAGAGCAAGCGTAAAGTACAAATTGTGACACCTTACTTGAAACAAGTCAAATGACATCTAATTTTTTTTCCTACTTTTGAACTCAAGAATGCCATCTGATAAATCAACGAGCATATATGTAGGCCACCCAAGCTTCCATGGACATCACTATGAGCTTCTCCAGACCCCACTGACCGTCGTTGCTTCATTCAAACTGTTAGACTTCACAATTTCACGAACAAATTATCTAAAAATAGAAAAATACAAAAGATTCAAAAAATGACCCGAAGCCCAATACATTTACCCATATATTGTAAAGACTAAAATTCATTTTTCGGTAAGCGCGCGTATTTCAATTCATTTTAGATCGAAATCAGGGAGGGAGAGAATCTTCATAAAACTATTGCCGATTATTATTATTTGAAAGTGGAACCCAAAATGATGAGCTCATATATATATTGCGATTATTGAGTAGATGTACACCTGCCAGGCCGATCAAATTGCCTAACTTGAGGCCGCGTGGGTGAATTGATGGGCATAAGCCCTAATGATTGATAATTGGTAAGTCCACTTCATTATGTGACAAAATAATAACTGAAAATGATTCATTAAATAATTATATACTATGAAACTTTGGTATTTATGAAAAACATGTGAACTTTTGAAGGATACAGGCAGTAAACGTACCTGTTTGCTAATCTCTCCCTTCCTTGCAATGAAATGGGCAAGCTTGGGCAACTTAGTGGTGTGACCATCTTTTCTGTTTAAAGGGGGTCTTCGAGAATTAGTTGTTACTTAATAAGAACTGATAATTTGATATTATTCATGTATCAAATCATTAACCTGTATGTCTACATTTTACCATAAACCTACTTCATTTGACTTTCAATTAATCAACGTGCGGGTACATACTATCCGTAAACTACATGTGAATACCTTTACACTTCCATCTTTGTGAGCTCATTTACCCGCTGGTAACTTGTCATAACTGTGGAGCGTGTCGACCAGACTCACAGTTTTAGACAAGGTTTAAGTTTAATAATTGATCTCTGCTTCTCCGTCTTCTATGCCACCGCATAACTATACAACTTATTTTTTTGATTTATTCTTTCTTGATCTCTTGCTTAATCTTACAAAAGAACACAGATTGAAAGTTAAATTAATTCATCATAGTTGTTTAATAACTAGATCTTAAATCCAATTTCGCCAATCTCAATGCACTACATACCACCCTTTCAACCATTATGTTTCATGAAACAATATCCGTTACAATAATTTAATAAGAACTGCCCATACCTAACCACATCCCACAATATTCATCTGAAAGATATCGCATAATTTATATTTTGCATGTTACCAATTTATTCAAAACTTGAGTCCCTACCCATAGTTCATGATGGGATTCACGGACATATCCAGTCAACTTCAACAACTATTCCTTAATAATCTCCATTCTTCATAAAGATGAACTCAATTAAACCCTGTAGGCTATTCAAAATGTCACTTCTCATGGTGCTTTTCATCTCTACTCTTTCTTATTGTATACTTGAAGACTCCAATGGCAGTATATGTCTCTTATTTCTTATCCCTTGCTTTATACACTCTTCTAGCCATCATAACAACTTAATTAAAGTTGGGTTTTTCTAGGTTCACCAATTCACCCATTCTTTCCCTTTATGCACGCTAGTGTCCAATTCCCCATTTATAATTCATTTCAGCAAATTTCTTTAATGATCCTCCAGCTAATTTTCTTAATTCCACAATTCTTTGATTAACCACTATGACAATCCTAAATTATTAAATAGTTATTGCAACAATTCATAGATGGATTCTTTAACCCATTCTGGAACTTCTATCCATATAATAGAAAACAGCTTCTCAAAATATTTCATAGTTACTAGCTAATTACCCACCAAATCAACTAAATTCGACATATTAACTCATGAACCTCATAATTTTGAGAAGAAGTAATAGTATAATTTTGTAAAACAAAAAGGGGGAGGAGTTCCAAGAATTATGCCTTAAACCCTAGAAATTGGTTGAGAGATTTATGCTAAGGACTTGACTGGGTGCTGAATAAAGGCAGCAATCGGTCCTGACAGTGAACAGTGGTGGTCGTTGACCCGGAGTAGGCTCGATGGGTTGCAACAGCAACAACTGAAAGGAATAGCGCTGGAGCAATTTGAGTGATAGGTGGAGAGAGCAGACTTGGGATTACGTTGGTAAATTGCTAGCAAGGTCTGGCCCTTGCAAATTACAATAATGGTGGCTCGGCTATGAGAGCAGAGGAAGAGAGAGAGGGAGAGGGCATATGAAGGAAGGAGCAGGCATGATATTTCAATTGTGTTTCCATTGACATATGATATATGTATCCTTCTTCTTTTATTTATTTATTTACTTCTTCTTCTTCTTCTTCTTCTTCTTCTTCTTCTTCTTCTTCTTCTTCTTCTTCTTCTTCTTCTTATTATTATTATTATTATTATTATTATTATTATTATGAATTAAATTGAAATTTAAAACTTGAGAGTCTTGCAGCTTGACTCATTCGTGTTGCCCAAGACCTACATAAGAAGTTCGAAAATATGAAAATTTTGAATTGAATGTGCGCGCTCAAATTTGCCTAATTGTGTAATTGAGCAGGATAATAGTTAACCTAATTTAAGTAATATTGTATTAATCCTTTCTCTCTCTGCAAAATCAGGCTCTCCCCTCAGAACAGCTCTCCCCTGCGAAATCAGAACGGTCACTGACCATTCCTTCGCGACCTCCGGCGGCGTCCCATGGTGACCTCCGCCTTAACCGTCTTCTCCCGACGACTCAGAGGGGCGCGGGTCTCTCTGCCTCAGATTGGTAGGTCTCACCTTCAAGCCTCAGATCCATACGCTGCTTGGGTCGCCTCCAGTCAGTCTCACCTTCAAGTTTAGCCTTCATCTACTTAGATTGGTAAGTTAATCTGCTTCAATTCGTTGGTGACTGAACTTGTCCTCTCTCTCTTTTCCTCCCTCTCTGTCATTTTGGTTTTTGGTTTTTGGTTGATTCAAGTAGACTCTAGTGAGCATTTTACAACTGGGAGTAGTTTTTTGCTTTTGGTTGATTCCTCGTTTCGTTTGATTGTTGCTGGGGTTTTGTTTGGCATTTTGGTAGATTGGTAATCGGACTGTCATTTTGGTGCATTTGTTTGGCATTTTGGGGAGCATTCCTAGTTGATTCCCAGTCTTACAGGGGAGGGCATTTCAGTGCATTTGATTGTTGGGAATTCAGGGAGTAGTTGGCATTTCGATGCATTTGATTCCTAGTTTCCTTTACTGCTGGGGTTTCATTTGGCATTTTGGTTATTTGGTTAACGGATTGGCCTTCCTTTTGAATTTGCTTTTGCCCTGTGTTCGGCATTCCTTTGGGCATTGACCTGGTTTCATTTGGCATTTCGGTGCACTTACTTTTGGTTTTCGTCTGGGAATTATATTTAATTCTGTCTTTGGCCTTTCTCTGGGGTAATTTGGTTCTTTTGCTCATGTGGGTTAACCTGGTTTTGGTTCTTTTGCTTGGTTCTGTACCATGCAATCCTTATATGCTGTAAAACTAACTTGTTTTACAATTTGTGAGTGGTTTGAATTGTCTATTTTGTAATCTGACTAATCTCGTCCGGAGTTTGATTGTCTTCTATTTGTAATCTGTTTGTGGCCGCTGTTGGTGAGTCGGTACGTAGGACACCAGTTTATTACTTGCCTTACTAGTATTGATTTCATTTGTTCCCGTTTGATACTATCACTAGTAACTTTTAGTAGCATTGTTTTCACAATTCATATTGCTAGTATCATTACTGGTGGTAGTGCTATTTATTTATCTTCTCATTGCATGGGTTGCTGGGAGTTGGGTGGGGGTAGCTTAAGCCAGTGGCGAGTAACGTAATTGCGCCAGCCAGTCCTCCGGGGGGTTATGGGGTTAGGAGGGGTGCGGGTTCTTGGAAGGTGTGCTTAGCGTATTGAAATATTAGGTTTCTTACTAGCAAGTCCATAGAATTAGTCAAGTCTTTGCGTAGACGTCGGATTGGCATAGCCTATGTTCAGGAGACTAAATGGGTAGGTGCAAAAGCTAGAGTAGTTGATGGATATAAGCTGTGGTACTCGGGGTCTAACAGGGCGAAGAATGGAGTTGGCATTTTGGTTGACAAGGAGTTAGTTAACTCTGTTGTTGACGTGAGCCGTATGAGTGACCGAATCATAGCCATTAAGGTGGTGGTGGGTTCAGTGATCCTTGATGTGGTTACTGTTTATACACCTTGGATAGGTTTGTCTAACAAGGTTAAGAAGCGATTCTGGAAGGATTTGGATATGATCGTGCATGATGTACCTCGGAGCGAAAAGCTTTTCATAGGAGAAGACTTTAATGGCCATATTGGGGGAGACTCAGGTGGTTATGAGTCGGCTCACGGAGGTTTCGGTTTTGGGGTGAGGAACAGTGGGGAGGTGCTGTCCTGGACTTCGCCATTGCCTATGATTTGTTGGTGGTTAACTCTCTTTTTAAGAAGAAGGAGGATCACTTGGTGACCTTTGAAAGTGGTTCCTTTAAGACCCAAATCGACTACTTCTTGACTAGGACGGATAGTCGGAGGTCGTGTAGGGATTGTAAGGAAATTCCTAGTGAGTTTTTAGGATCTCAGCATAAGTTGCTTGTATTAGATGTGGAGTTCAATTGTGTAAAGTGGAAGAGGAGGGGTGTTGGGAACCTTAGAGTCAAGCGGTGGAATCTTACAAAGGAGAACGATGAAATTATCAGTAAGGATCACGGAAGAAGGAGCCTGGAGGCGAGTAGAGGATTCAGATATGATGTGGGAAGCAATGGCAGATTGTATTCGAAAGTCCGCTAAGGAAATCCTAGGGGCTTCTAGGAGAGGTCGTAACAGAATGAAGGGAGTCTGGTGGTGGAACGAGGGGTCAAGGAGAAAGTCAAGAAGAAAAACAACGCTTACACTGCTTTTATGAATAGTAGAATGGACGAAGAGAAAGAGTACAATAGAGGTAGATACAAGGCAGCAAAAAAGGTAACTAAGAAAGCTGTTGCGGTAGCTAAGTGCGGGGCCTATTTTAGGTTATATCGAAAGTTGGAGACCAAAGAAGGTGTGAAGGAAGAATTTAAACTGGCTAGGGCTAGAGAAAGGAGTACCAGAGACTTGGATGTCGTGAGGTGTATCAAAGATGAAAATGGTAGGGTACTGTCAGGGGATGCAGAAATTAAGGGCAAATGGCAAAGGTACTTTTTCAGACTCCTCAATAGGGAAGCAAGCGAAGACCCCCGAAGTATGGGTCGTGAGAGGAGCGAGTTGGGTCTCGACCTTCGCTTGGGTGAACCGATCAGCAGGGACGAGATTAAAGAGGCCTTGAAGAGGATGCCCAATGGGAAGGCAGAAGGACCAGACCGGATACCGGTGGAAGCGTGAAAGTGCTTGGGTGAGGAGGGACTGGAGTGGCTAACAGAGCTTTTTAATGTTATTCTTAGGACTTTAGGATGCCCAAAGAATGATGGTTTAGTACAGTCATCCCATTGTACAAGAACAAAGGAGATATTCAAGACTGTAACAATTATAGGGGCACAAAGTTGCTCAGTTACACAATGAAGTTATGGGAGAGGGTGATTGAGTAAAGGTTGCGAAAGAATATCTCGATCTCAAAGAGCCAATTTGGTTTTATGCCTGGCAGGTTGACCACTGAGGTGATCTACCTCCTTAGAAGGCTAATGGGATTGTACAAAGATAGAAAAATGGATCTTCATTTGGTGTTCATCGATCTGGAAAAAGCCTATGATAGAGTTTTACGCGACCTAGTTTGGAGTTGTTTGGAACAGAAAGGGGTGCTACCTGAGTATATTCGAGTTATTAAGGATATGTACAAGAGAGGTAGGACGAGGGTTAGGACATCAGGAGGGGCTACCGACTACTTTTGCGTTGGTATTGGCCTACATCAAGGGTCCGCTTTAAGCTCTTTCCTATTCACTATAGTGATGGATGAGCTTACTAAAGGGATTCAAGATGAGTTACCTTGGTGTATGTTATTTGGAGATGACATTATTCTTATTGATGAGACCAAAGAGGGAGTTAATAGCAAGTTCGAGCGTTGGAGGCACACACTGGAGTCTAGAGGTTTTAGAGTGAGTAGGTCAAAAACTGAATACCTCCATTGCTGTTTTAGCGGGAGGGAAGGTGCGGGGGGAGATATCATCATTGACAAGGTGCCGATACTGAAGGTTGAGAAGTTTAGTTACCTCGGTTTGATTGTTCAGCAGAATGGTGAGATTGACGAAGATATTAACCAGCGCATTAAAGTCGGTTGGCTAAAATGGAAGCATGCTACGGGTGTGCTGTGTGATAAGAGGATGCCTGTAGGTTTAAAAGGCAAAGTTTATCATATGGTAGTGAGACACGCTATGATGTATAGTTCTGGGTGCTGGGCGTTAAAAAAGACTCAGATTTAAAGGTTGATGGTCGCAAAGATGAGGATGATCAGATGGATATGTGGGTATATGAGATTGGATAAAATTAGGAATGAAGTGATAAGGGACTTAGTCAAAGTGGCGCCCATCGAAGACAAGATGATAGAATCAAGACTAAGATGGTTTGGTCATGTGAAAATAAGGAGGGTAGACGCACCAGTAAGAAGATGTGAGACTATTAACATCCCCGACGGTAACAGAGGGAGAGGTCGACCAAAGAAGAGTTTGGATGAGGTGATTAGAGGGGACCTGAAAGTTATAGGATTGACGGAGGACATGGCTCAGGATAGAAGACTCTGGCGGGATAGGATTAAGGTCGTAGATTGAGGAGCATTGTCGGCATAGTATCTTTCGGTTATAGTAGGGTAGGTTTTGTTATGGGTTTGCGTTTGTTGTGTTGTTTGCAGGTGATACTTGCTTCTGGAGAGGTCTTTATTTGCCTATCGCTGCTAAGGTATGGTACCCCCCTCTACTTTAAGTGGTTCTCTCTCTTTAACCCTTCTTTTATAAATGTTTTCACAAAATTCTTGTTTTGTGGGTTGCTTGGAATCAGCCTCTCTACGGGCAGAGATGTCGGTTGAGGTAAGGCTGCCTACATCTGGATCTCCTCAGACCCTACAAAAGCAGGACCCACACTAGGAGTAGTAGTAGTAGTAGTAGTTGTTGTTGTTGTTGTTGTAATAGTTAACCTAATTTGGGGCATTACACAAGACTTGTACGTTTAGCATCAAGATACTCACGATACGAACAGTTGTGAACATCATGATAAGAAGATTCACAACAATCGCACAAAACAGGAGGCATATTAGAGTAAGAAGAGTGGTTATAAGAGTCCATAAATGAATCCTGGTGGTAGAGATATATCAACATGAATAACCTCGTGAGTAGGGGTATCCTAAGGTCTCTTTAGCTTGTTCAAACTTATAGGTGCCCTAAGTAAATTTTTCAAAGAATTCGTAAATCTCACCTTGAGTTTTAAACAACAATCCTTATAAACCTCCAGGACACATAGGCTTCACATGATGCCTAAATTCAGCATTCAACCCCACAATAATGACCTTATGAATTTCCTATTGTTTAAAACTTTGGTTTAATTGAGCATGACAATCATTAAGTTTTGATAAATAGCTGTAGAAAGGTTCATGCTCGAAACCCTTTTTTCAGTCTTTGTTGTTTTTTGATTTTTCTGGAATTTTTTTAATACAAAAACAGAAAAGAAAAGGAAAAAAGAACAAAAACCTATAAGAAAAATAGATACCAAATCTAACAAAACCACAAGTTCTAAATTATGTAAACAAAAAATTTACTAAAATCAAGCATAACATGCACAAAGTTTTCTCTCATTTTTTTCTGGCTAAAATAATAGAGAAAAAAAAACATAAAATTGTAGAAAATTAGTTGTGGGAACTGCAAAAAATTTTGGAAATTTCAGAAAATTTCATAAAAATTCTCTTAGACTCCAAACAACCATAGAAACCTACTAAGAATATTATAAAAGCAAAAATAAGAACAAAATAAACACAGAAAAGTCAAAATAGAAAATCTAAAAAATAAAAAAGTACACATAAATAGTTTATGAAAAAAGAAACAACAAAGACTCAATTAACTAATTTATGACTCCACTTGAAACCAAATTTCATAGTCATCTTCCCATGGCAATGATTTCAATAACTTTTGGTGATTTTTCGCCAGCATACAGTTTATCGTTATAATACTTGTGGATGTCGATCCACATAGATGGCTCACGGAATTAGGCCACATACTGACTAGACAAACATGAAACTAATTAGACTAAATCGCGCTAGACATCAATAATGATTAATTTGGTCAATGAAACTAATTTTGACTTATGTCTAATTCAATTTTAATACTTATAGCAATAAATTTTAAGTCAAAGAAAATACAATGAAATAGAACAAAATAATATAATACATTGTGCTAAACCTGTGAAGTAGACATAATTTGTGTAACTATGCTAAAAGGTTACATAAAAAGTAAACAAGGTTAATCTGATTATGCTCCATGATTCAACTACTGTAAATCACAAAACTAGAGAGAGAGAGAGAGAGAAAGAGAGAGAGACGTCACTATTCTAGCAACCATGCCATCCCAAGCGAAGAAGAGCAGCATAGGAAGTATAGAACCAAAACCATTGCACAGCAAAAGCAAATTGAACATGGAAAATTTCAACAACAACACCACCTCCCGGTGTGGGTCCCGCTTTCGTAAGGTTTGGGGAGATCCAGATGTAGGCAACTTTACTGGCATCTCTGCCTCTAAAGAGGTTGATTACAGATGTAGGCAACATTAGAAATTGCAACAACAAATTGAATTTAGACTGAGCAAAATTTGTGCAAGCTCATGGAACAACAATGGCACATAAAACTAAAACTGGGAAGAAACTGACTCAAGTTACATTGAATTTGAACCCAATTGAGCACTATTCAAAGCAAATATCAAAAGTTTAACTTGATTTGAACAAATTCAGATTTAACAACATCAAATTGATGAAATTAGAAACTTGACTAGAGAATTGAAAAAAGCAAAATGAAATAGAGAAAACAATAAAAATTGAAAGAACTAATCTACTTTTACTTCCCCGTCCTTTCACCTTGCTGCTACACTTTATAGTCAATTTCGAGTCCACACTCTTCTTTACTTCAATTAAGTTTCGAATTAAAACTGCCCAATGCTTGCAACTACCAAGATGATTGATAAAATGCCTTAATGCCCACTTGATGAAGAGAGATGATAACATGCTAATGGTCAAGTTGAAGATGGCTAGGATTGAAGACGAATGGTGGACAAGAGAGGGAAAAGAAGATGGAGGATGAGGTGGGAGAGGTAACGCGCTACTAGAATAGGAGGAAAAAGAAGAAAAGTGTGTGTGTGTGTGTGTGTGTGTGTTGGGGGTTATCATGTGATTTAGGAGCCAAAAGAAGAGGAAAGAGAAAATGAAAGGAAGGGGAAGCTGCCACATGAGCAGCACATGAGTAGAGATGTGGCGAATGGGCTAACACAGTTAGGCCAACGAATGGGACCTCAGAGATCACGGGTATTGAGCTAAAATATTCAACTCTTAGGCATTTTTCAATTTTTTTATTTTTACTATTGTCCTCCAAAATAAAATAAATTCATTTAAAATTGCTAATTTAATAAAGATCGAAAAGTTTCATATTGAGTAGTATGTTGTGAAGGGTTGGTGCAAGGGCATTAAAGAATATCAAAGTAATGAGCTTATCATTCAAGATGGTATGAAAGATCCTATCGTGTGTTGTTCTATATGGAGAATGCAAGTGCTTAGAAAAATGAATGAGCCGATCATGACTAACCAAATGAATAGAGGGGCCAGATTTCTTCATGAGAAGTGCTTTAGTAAGTTTAAGGAGTTAGTTGAAATAGAAGTGGGGTCAATGCACGCTGCACAAACTATTCAACAAAATAATTTGAATTCGATGAAGAAGTATTGTGAACTATATTGGATCTTGAAAAAAAGGTAAACCAAACAAGAGATTGAAAAGTGCTATTGAGGAGTGTAATCAACTAAAAGCAAGCAAGGAAGAAGAAGGTGCTAGCACATAATGTTGCAGGTTTTGAATAATCATCTAAGGTATGTCGCCAGTAATTATGTACGATGCATGGTTCTGTTTCTCAATAAATAATTCTTAATGCAAACCTGAATAATTATTATATTATGAATAGTTTATCATGAGTGATTTTTTCATTCTGTATTGTTACTTTTTACGGGCATCTAATTTGGAAGGCAAAAACCCATAGAGATTGTACCAAAAAATGCAAATGTTGTTTTGCTATAGGTTGATAAAGTAGGGTTTAATTATTATATTTGTTTGTAATTTATATATTTTTTGAAGTTAGTTATATTGCTTGCTATTTAGAGTTTGTTGCAGAGTTTTGCTCCATGTCTTATGAAGAACCTTATTATGGGCCAAGGGTCTAGGAGAGTCCTGAGTTAAGAATTCAAGTGTTGTTCTCTTGCCTCATACTAGTAATGAATAATTCTATCATTAGTTTTGAATAATTATTGTCTTCTTGTGAACAATGTTATATATTCCTAAATCACGATGGCTTTTTAGGCTTTATTATAGTATGTCATCACTTTTTCGTGAATGTTCCTTATGAAGGACCAAGTTTTCAAGGAAATGTTATGCCTACATTGAAATTGTTATCATATACAAATCCAAATGATCATAGTGTTTGTCAAGTGAATTTCTCTTGTTTTAATATTGGGATTTATTTGTTACTCTTTTATATATGACGACTTTTACCTTTTAAAATTTCTTTTACATTGTAGAGTACGATGGCTTTAATCGGATATTGTCCCCCATTCTTTTTTGATCCAAGAACTACTCTAGGCTCTATGTCGATGATGCGTTTACCATGCCTAGTCAAACATCGTAAATAGAGCATGCACTCAGCCTTGCAATAATGATGTATGATTAGTTGATAGATTTTTGCACATTTGATAGTCTGAAGTTGGATTTAATGAGGTTTTTCCCATTAATTTGTTAGAAATACACACACACACACACACACACACACATTAAAACAAAAACATTCCAAACTTAATATTTGACACATGGTAAGATTTTACATCTTTGAGATTAATTTCTAACCTAAATTATGTTCAAGCGTATTACATAAAATAAAAAATTTTTGACTTTCATCATTATTGTTTTTGCCTTTCTAATTTTTTAAAATATATACACGTTAAAGGATTCTAATTCTAATATTAAGATTGTCTTTTTTAAATAGATATGCATAATAAAATATCATGGTAAATATTTGTCCATTCATCTTACACTGTTATTACGTTGACCATAATAATACCAAATGATAATAATAAATGGAGATTGACTTTTTGATTTTAAATTTTCTTTGAACATATATATAATATGGAATGCTAAAAGTTATGCACAATATGATGATAATTGTGAATCTTATATGGACTAGACTATTATGATATCATGTAATTAGTTTTGCTTCTTAAGCGTTTAACCAAATATGCCCTTATTGAAGCACAAGTTGTAGAAAGTTGGACTAATAACGACAATGAAACTCAGTTCATCTTTTTAGGAATAGGGAAAAAGAGCTCAACAGTATATATGAAACATTAAAAGCCAAAATTAGGCATGAAACATCATACCTTAAAGATAAGGTGGGCATTGAACCAGACCTCATCAATTGTACCGAGGTCTAGAAAAGCAAGCCTCAAATGGATTAGAGTATTGGTAGCCAAAAGCCTTGCCGTAACTGAAGGCTTTCTATCAAGTATATAGTAAAAACTTAACTTATGCAAAGCCAACAGCGGTAGCTTCCCCCTAGAGACCCTTCTTCCATTGAACTCCATTTCACGCAATTAATTTTAGTTCTGCTTTTTTTTTGGCCTCATGAAAAAATGATTTTGATGATTAATTTTTTAGAAAAGGAATTAGATAGTTTTCAACAAAGGGAGAAGATGCAGTGCATGCATGAAGAGTTTGTGGAGACAAAATATTACAAGAGTTGGTCTCAATTGACAAGCAACATCACACAGTAAAAATATGAAATATTTTATACATACAAACGTTCAAATTGTGAATTTTGCTACAAAAATTTGTAAACTATTGATTTATTATTTTGTTCAAGTGGTCATTATTCTTTTCGTTTGGCTACGTCTGTTAACATTCATATCTATAGGTAAGGTTATTCTCTATAATTGTGTGCACACAAGATATTTATTTTGAAAAAATAAATACATAATAGTTTGTATGTTTTAGTTAACTTAAAAAGTCAGTGAATTATACTTCAAAAACTATTGAATTTTTAAAGTTAAAATACATTCAGAATTTTACATAAGGTTGCTAGAGCACTACAAAAAAAGTCGCTTTTACCAACATGCGTCTATCTGTTGGTGTACAAAACTTTTCTGTTGGTAAAAGGTTTTACCAACAAATATTGGTTTGTTGCTAATGTGTTGGTAAAAACTCTGTTGGTAAAACTATTACCAACAGATAATCACGAATTGTTGGCATTATTTTTTAATACCAACAGAAGTTTTTTTGTTTCTAATGAACAAGTCTTTAGCAACAGATCTTACATTGTTGGTGTTATATGCTTGTACCAACAGATATATCTATTGGTGTTTGTTATAGTGGCGCCTAATCTTGCCCAACAAACTAATATGTTGGTATAAAGTCTTTCCCTCCAAAAATGTTTGTTGGTAATAAGTTTTTCCCCCCATGATATCTGTTGGTAGAAGTCTTTCCCGCCAACAATATCTGCTGGTAAAGGTCTTTTCGGCTAACAATATCTGTTAGTAAAATGCTTTCCTAGCAACAATATCCGTTGGTAAATGCATTTCTTGCCAAAACTTTCTGTTGGTAAAACTTATGATCTCCTGTTGGTAAAAAAAATCCGCTATGTATTAGAAATTATTGGGATTGGTAATATAGTAAACCTGTCACCATTTCCTTACACAAACCTATACTATTATCTGTGCACATTGGTTAAGATAGAAAACTTTCCCATAAAGGTTTGGGCCTTCATGACAATTAACTTGAGAGTTCACAAAGTACCACAACCATTATCCATACTCTAACAATAGTGTATTGGTGTCCAAATTATCAATTGGTAACAAGCACTTGATAATAATATTCAACAAGAATCCTAACTAAATTAAATTAAAACAATCAATTAGAAACTAAATATCTTGTTCTTCATTTCCTTCTTCATCTTCTACACTTTGATTGCATGCCCCCTCATTGTCAGGATCATTCTCTATAAATTCATGGTTATTTTCATTTTTGTTGCTTGCAACCTTATCCTCAAATGAGGAAATAATATCCTCTGATAAGCCCTGCAAAATTGCCACAAACAACACCATGTTCTCAATAAACCGTGACACATCACGCTAACTCATTAATAAAAGAGGCACTAACTTGTTATCAAACCCCCTCCCCCATAAAGAAACCAAATAACATTAAAAAGATTAGAATTAACTCAAAAAGAAAAGACCATGCGAAAGACATTTAACTTTTTAGTGATTTTGCATACTACAATCTAATTCTTACTCTGTTTCAGTCACGACATAATAAAACTGAATAGCATATACAGTCATTAACCCAAACAACATAATAGAACCATGAATACATGATAACACAGGTAGCAAGCATCCTTTTGTTGGATTCTCTCTCTTTAGATGTACTTTCAATTTTTCCTATCAATTTGAGCAGTAGCAAATCTGCCAGCTTCTTTGTTGCGGTTATTACATAAAAAGCTAAAATCACACATGTACCATTCAACACATAACGCTTAGCTCATAAGAGCATTTCGAAAGCAGAATAGTAAAAGCTAAGTAGAAATAATTCTATAACTAACAAAATACCTATCAAGCTACACTAGCAAATTAAGATTGAGAAAGTTGAAACCAAACGAACCTGGTGCTTTAGAAGGATTAGCATCATCTTAGCTTCTGAACTTTCTCCTTAGTTTCATTGTGGTCCTGCTCGATTTTGATTCTTTTAGCTCACTCGCTTTTCCTCCAAAGCGCATCTTTTAGTACAGGAACGAGGAACTTTGATGCCCATACCAAAGGTCTTTGCGTAACCATTTTTATCTTCTCTCACAACCTTTTTAAAAATGTCATCTCGAGTAGTAGGATCACATGTGTCATCCTCAAATTGAGACAACTCAGACTCAAGTGCTTTCTATCAAGTTGTCACAACTAAAAGATGAAGAACATCATATAAACATACGATCACATCAACACCACAAGATATTTTAGTGAGAAAAACATTTAAAAAACTTAAAAAGGAATCGGAATGTCGAAATAATATTTTGCTTACCTTTGCTGCAGCAGAAGCATCATCAAGCTTTGAAACCTTCTTTGGTTCACGGGTCTTAAACCACATTTGAAGCCTATCTAACTTATGGTTTTTTTCTAAATAACGCATATAATACAAAGTAAGATAAGCTAACTAGGTAAAGATGTAGTTCGTAAAGATATAGCTTATAAAATTTAATTTTATAATACCTCTTCTTCTGCACATATACATGTAAAACTATTCGTTCCCGTATAGTGAGGTAATTTTGAGTTGGCTCGATTTTTAATACCTCTTTTACTCCTTTCCTAATATGAGACCAAATAAAATAAATGCGTGCTTTTTCAATGAAGTTTAAGAAGTATACTTCAAAATAATAAAAGTGGAATACTTACCTGGCCTTTGCAAGATTCCTAGAACTGTACTAAATTTTCCCATATTTCAAGAGGTATATGTTCTGGCCTCTTGCCTATTGTTTCATCATGGATTCTTCCATCAAAATGAGTCACCTTTAGCTCAGATTTATAACCTCTCCAATAAACATGCATCTTCTGTAGAACCGTATCATAGGGCTCACGTCCTTCTGGAAAGTTTAATGATTGCTATATAATAGAACAAAAAAGTCAGGTTAGGAAAAAAAGACCATTATTTTTATACATATATATATATATATATATATATATATATATATATATATATATATATATATATATATATATATAGATAAAATGGTAAACTACTATGTGCACATAACTTTACTTCTTAACACAGGGCATCTTTCTTCTTTTGTTCCATTTTCCTCCAATCAAAATAATCAAGTGGAAATCTTCTGGGCTCTCTTGCAAGACAACCAATTAAGGAAGATAGTTGTCTTGCAGAATTACTAATTGGTTGGAGTTCGTCGTTAACATCCACAAACATAGGGTCCTTTAACACCTTTGTCTTGTCACACCCACGACCTTTTTCAGTCTTTTGGTTTGTTGCTTGCACTCACCTTCTATGTCTAGAATTGTAAATACCTTTATTTTCTGATGATGAAATCACATGATTTGTTTCAAAATTCCTCTCTACGGAATCTAATAGTCTAACATTGGATTGATTAGATTGTTGAATAATGTGCCTTGGACTACGCTGTACCCCTTGGAGTAGTCAGAACCAAAAATAGTTAAAATTGAAAACAATATACGGACAAAAGAAAATCTAATACTTCTCTAACAATGTACCAATTGAACATCTTTTTGTATGACATTGAGGGTCCTCATGCAATGGTGTATTGATTTCCTCTAGTGCAATTGAAGCATTTGGTCATGGGTTTTATGCAAGAGAACAATAAAGTAAATATTGAAATTTATGCAAGCATAAACTTTAAGTTTTAGGCTTACTTGAAGGGGTTTCTTCACTTGCACGATTATGAGAGGAATGAGATTGCCTTAGAGTGCGTCGTGACGCTGGAACACACTTACTTAGCTTAGATGTTACGTTAAGACCTCTTGCAAGCATAGTAGTAGCATGAAAAGTATTATTGTTCTCAGCAATCATATGCTGTCCTTACAAGCCTTCCCCTAAAACAAAAGGAGGTATTGTCTTAGCTTTTACTACAACATATACCCTCACCTACGCTAAGTGAAGTTAACTAATATATAAGGTTTTTATCATTGTGAACTTACTAGCTTGAGACTGATCAGAGGTGGTTTTCTCAGAGAATAAAGAGCGGCGAACAGATGAGCCCCCGAATGTTGTGCCAAGATCTGAAGAAGTGGATAGAATTGTTTGCTTCAACCTGGGACTCCTTCTTACATTAGAATTGGGATTCTTCCCACTTGAAATTAGAAAGCTCTACATCAACTTAAAATGTAGAACTTGTTAGAATAAATAATCCAAATTTAATTAGAATACACGTATATATATATATATATATATATATATATATATATATATATATATATATATATATATATATATATATATATATATATATATAGCCTACCGTTAGTCGACTTCTTGCAATCATCATCTTCTTACCGGTGAGTTTTCCTGTAGAAGCCATGTAAAACCTAATGCAAGTCCAATTAGTGTTTGTTTAATTATATAAAATATCAACATCACAATGATATCACAAATGCTCCCATTAAAAGAAAAAATAACCAAACAATGTTGAACATATAAATTATTGAAAATGCCTTTCCACACAATTCAAAATGTCTATTAGCATCACAAGTACACATGTAACTAACAAAGTACACTATTAAGAGCCGAAATTATATCATGTTTCATCTTCTTCCTCGCCTTCACTGTGATCTGAATTCGGCACCTCAACATCATTGTCTTCTCAATCTACGTCAGCAAAAGATTTATTGAATGTGACTCCGGGAATGTCATCCAACATCATGAATGTCATCTCCACATACCATAGTTGAGTTATGTGCTTCCAAGAGATCCACCTTTGGAACACTTTTGTCTTCTATTTCGAACATATCCCTTAGTTTAGTAATAATTAGTGCATGCCAATGTTTTTCTCTAGTTTCTAGAACATAGAACACTTGTACTGCTTGAAATGCGAGGACAAAAGGCTCACTTGTTCTCCAACGTGCTCTTAAATTAACAAGGGTAAATCCACACTCATCTCATTCGACACTACGAATTGGATCCACCCAATCACATCGAAATAACAGAACACTTCTTCCTTGAGGATAAATCAACTTAATTATCTCAGGTAGAATGCCATAGCAAGCCATGTCTCCTGCGTCTGTGATTGAATTCACAAGAACACCAGAATTTTAAGCCATACTCCTTGTATCAATCTTTTTAATGCACCATCTGTACCATTATAAGTGATCCTAGTTATTATTTTTATCCAACAGTCTGGTTTACTAGCCAAATTTCTCAAATCATGTACAACATTATGCTCCATGGGAAGATGTTTAGAAACCTGAGAATTACATACTTTCAGTACTTAAATTTTAAATACATACATCTATATATTACATATTACATTTTGTAAGACACTTACATTCCGTTCAAACCAATGTTGAAACCTTATTCTATGAATCTCATCAATGTTCACATTGGTAATTTGGTAATCATTTCCAATAATCTCATAATGCTCTCTGAAAGGGTAATACCAAAGCAAAACATGTAAAATAATGTATTTTAAAAGGTAAGTGATAATAAGCACCAAAGTTACTATGCATACACTTGAACTTTATCACAATTAAATAGCATATGACTGTTTGCTTGATCAATTACAGAATAATCAGGATGAATGTCTTTCGTTTTGGATAATGCATGCCAGTTTGGGGACAATATGGATAGGCCCTTATATGCTTCATCGCCATTGTCTTAGTTCCCTGGTGGTCTATTCTCCCTTGTCTCAGTGTCTTGTAAATATCTGGCGCAAAATGCCACACATTCCTCCACTACATGTGCTTCAGCAATTGACCCCTTTGGACGACTTTTATTGCGAATAGAAAATTTGCGCTTTCCTAAATCCCTACGATTATCAAATTAATGTAATATGACCTGCCATAAGCTCTGTTTATGATTTGGAATAAATATATATGGTGAGAGACGTACCTTTCTATAGGGTGCATTCCATGATACATAACTAGACCCCCAACTCTTGCTTGATAAGGAAAATGGACAATTAAGTGAACCATTGTGTCGAAAAAGGCAGGCAAAAAATGCCTTCTAGATGACAAAGTATAAGAACAATACGATCTTGCAAACTTTCAAAGTCCTCTGGGGTTGTAGTTTTAGAACATAACTCCTTAAAGAATGTACTCAACTTAATCAAAATAGCACTGAGGTTTTTATTTTGCATTTTCCTCGCAACAAGTGGCAATAGTTGCTGTATAATAATATGATGGTCATGGCTTTTTAAGCCATAGATGTTTCCATCCACAATGCGCCTCCTGATATTTGATGCATAACCATTTGGCACTTTCACTGAGTCTAGTATGCTAACAAACTCATCTTTCTCCTTTTTGCTTAATGTAAAGCATGCCGGGGGTATGTAAGTCTTACCACCATCTTCTACAGGATGAAAACTATGCCTTATATTTAAATCTTTCAAGTTAAGGTGTGACTGCAGAGTATCTTTTGTCTTGCCTCAATGTCTAAAAGTGTTGCAAGTATGTTCTCTGAAACATTTTTTTCCACATGCATAATATCGAGGTAGTGATGGACCACAAGATGCTTCCAATATGGGAGGTGGAAAAAATTGCTCTCTTTTTTCCAATGTGTCACCTCATCTCCCATTCTTTTATTTTTTTTGCTTACTGTTAGGATGCTTTCCAAAAGTGATGCTTAGTCCCTTTATCGGATCTACCGATTGATCCCCAGATGGCAGTTTAGGAGAAGGTCTTATTTCTATTTCTCCATTGAATGCTTTCTTACTACGACGATATTTATGATCATCTGGTAAGAAGCGACGATAACCCATATAACACATTTTTCTACTTCCTTTCAAATAAAGGGAGCGAGTGTCAATATTGCAATAAGGATAAGCATACTTCCCTTTAGTTTTTCAACCTGACAAATTACCATATGCAGGAAAGTCACTAGTTGTACAAATTAAGGCTCTGTGTAAATTGAAGGTCTCATTTTTGAAGGCATCATAGGTTTGCACACTTGGCTTCTACAATTCCTTTAGCTCATCCACTAAAGGTCGTAAAAAGACATCAATATCATTTCCCGTGCCTTTGGATTTGGTATAAACAATGAAAGAAAGATATAGGGTTGCTTCATCCACAACCATGGAAGCAAATTATACATCATTAATATAACTGGGCATATACTGTATTGAGTAATTATATTCCCAAATGGATTGAACATCATGCATGAGCATCATGGATGCCTTAATTTGCCATCCTGTTTGCGTTCCTCTGCGTGCCATCTCATTAAGAGAGCTATCTTAGATGACATAAAGAGTCTCTTAAGTCTAACTATCAATGGAAAGTAGCGTAAAACCTTTACTGGAATTGGATTACCAGAAGCTAATTTCATAATTCCTCCATCATCTATCGTCATATACCTGAGGTCATCGCACTTAGGGCACGTATTTATTCAGCCTTATCTTTCTAAAAAAGAACACAATCATTCAGATGAGCATCGATCTTTTGGTAGCTAAGACCAAATTACTTAATGATACTTTGCATTTTCTTAAAAGAGTTGGGCAATGATGAATCTTTAGAAAGAGCTCTTTTAAAAAGTTTGACAAAATCATCAAATGCCCTATCAATTATCCCATATAAACATTTAAGATGATACATTTCAACGACAAATGAGAGTTTACTAAACTCTTCACGACCAAGATAAAGAGGTTAACCTGCATCTTCAATTAACTTAAAGAAGGTCTTCGCCTCTTCATTTAGTCCTGATGAACCCTCATTCGATTCATGACAATCAAAAGCATCTCCTATCATATCATGCATGTCATGGTTAAATAATCCATAATTTTCATCGTTGAATGCATCATCTACCATATAATTGTTAGAATCACCATCACTCGTTGTTGGCTCCCCATGGAAAACCCAAATACATTTATGATAATCAGCATCCATCCCCTTCATGATAAGGTGACCTCTCACAATTTCTCTCTCATGGTAAAAACGATTAGCACAAATTGAAAACGAGCATGGAATCTTAGTCTTACCAGCAGAAGTTGCAAACGCATGATCAAGGAATGCATTTAAACATTCCTTGTATCCATCATCTATTCTCTTGAACTTCAACAAACTTTTATCCTTGAAGACATCCATAATGACAAGTACGTTCCTGCACATTTCAATTATCAAATTCTTACATTTGTTATTTACTAAAGCATCTCAACTTATATAATAACAAAGCAATAAAGAGGGGAGGAAGAGGAGGAGGAGAAGGGGAACAAGAATTAAAATACTACAACAAGAAACTATACAAAATATTTTACTAATTTAACATATATGGTGAATAGTTTTAACTTATTTGGGACTTTAAACTAGCAAGGTACTAAATCAAGCATTCTCTCCACTAGCCAAAGCCTTTTAAACAGCATGGGTCAATAAGAAACTATACAAAATACTACAACGAGATCTCCTAGCCAAAATTCCCAGCATTTTCTGCTAATCCTAGGAAAAATCAAGCATCGATGAACCATATTTAGCTACCCATTTCTACAAATCATATGCAATTTCAGAAAAACCAGCTAAACCCATGATAAATACACTTCCCAATTACCCATTTCTACAAATCATATACAATTTTAGAAAAACCACCTAACCGTTTTGATAAAGCTAATGACCTTCAAATATTATATTTTCTTCTGATAATCATAGTTCCATTGTCAACGCTGGCCGTAGGCATTGTACGTAACTGCTGTAGTTGTCTATATCAAAAGGCGACGTCCAATAGACAACTACGATATTGAGACATTCCTGAAAACTTATGTATCTCCTGGTCCAAAGAGATATTCCTATGCAGAATTGAAGAAGATAACAAATTCCTTCAGTGATAAGCTAGGTCAAGAAGTTATGGCACCGTCTACAGAGGGAAACTACACGATGGCAATTTGGTCGCAGTAAAACTATTGAGGAATTCAAAAGGAAATGTGGAGGAACTCATTAACAAGGTCACCATTATTGGGAGGACTAACCACATAAATATCATCACACTTCTAGGTTTTTGCTTTGAGGCTCAAAAAAGAGCACTTGTGTATGACTACATACCCAATGGATCTCTTGAAAAGCTCATCTATAAGAGGAGCAGTCATCAATCACTAGGTTGGGAAACTCTATTTCAGATTGCAGTTGGAATTATGAGAGGGCTGGAGTACCTGCAGCAAGGTTGTAACATAAGAATATTGCACTTTGATATTAAGCCTCGTAAAATTCTACTAGATGAAGATTTTTGCCCAAAGATTTCTGATTTTGCCCTCTCTAAGTCATGCCAGCATAAGGATAGTATTATACCCATGTCAGTAGCTAGAGGAACTGCTAGTTATATTGCTCCAGAGGTATTCCTCAGGAGTTTTGGGGGGTGTCTTCTACAAGTCAGGTGTGTACAGCTATGAAATGTTGGTTTTTGGAAATGGTTGGTTGTAGAAGAAATGCTGACATAAAGGATGAATATGGTGATGAAGAATGTTTCCCTAACTGGATATACAAATAGCTTGAAAAAGACAAAGAGATTGGTCTTCAATTGATAATGAAAGACATGGAAAGAGAATATAAAACAGAAGATGATCACGGTGAGCTTATGGTGCATCCAAACAAATCCTTTTAATAGGCTGACCATCAGTCGAGTAGTTGAGATGTTAGAAGAGGAGCTCGAATCATTGAGTTGTCCTCCCATCTATTTGCTTCAATATCTTGAATGATCACAGCCAAACTCTTCAATTATAGGCACAACATCATTATCTTAGGTGCCCTCTTGCAGTGTTTGTATAGAGCACAAGGTTAGTAGAACATCGTCGGTTTAAGAAAGACACAAGGAAACAATGCATAGTTCCTGGTTAAAGGTAAACAGTTGATCTGAAACAATATGCTCTTAAAATCTCTTCGTATTGTATAGAACTCCTAGTCTCATTCTCTTGCTCATCATTCATGCTATTCAAATATTCAACAGTAAATGAATTGAATCAAGTTTAAAGCAAGAGAAGGTACCATGATCTCAACCATTCATTAATAAGTACTGGAAGTGTGATATACTTTATTCAACATATTATCTGCCCAATTGTATATATAAATGTGTAACCTGGCGGCAATCATAAGTTACCTATACATTGGTAACTTATAAATATGTTCTCAAGCATTAGTTATTATTTTGTCTTTTTTACTTTTCTGAACATCAGTAGCGCCCATTTAAAAGAAAAATTTCAATATGAACTTCTTTGCTAACCCAGGTTCTAATGCATCTATGGGGGAGAAACACAAACACTCAAGGCTGAATTCAAAAGCTAAACAAGCCAGCTGAATGCAAAGGTGAGTTTAGGTGATTTCACGGTTGGAATGAACGAATATGATAGAACTAAACTATCTCTTAGATACAGAAACACCACTAAGATTGAGTTTAGGGTCCTTGATCTTAATTAGAATACAGAAATACCACCTAATTAAAAGTTAAGACTTACTTGATTACCACCTTAATCGGCCTAACTAAAGATAAGCAAGTGAAGTGTTTAAGGGAACGAAAGTACAATGCTCTCAATCTTGGTTTTTCATTCAAAATTCAGGTATCTTCAAAGTGGCCATGACTTACATATTAATACATGCCTAACAAGCGCCTAAACAAGCAAGCTAGTTGGTGAAGGTTTCCTCCTTAGGAAGAAAACGTATTAGCTTGCTAACCTATGCGGTTAGTACAAAACCAGATTACAAGCTTGCTTAACTTAAACTAATTACAACCAAAACATTAAGGAAAGCAAAACAAATGGTATGATTAACTTAATACATCCTTAACTAAGCTAATACAGCAGTATTAATCAGCAAATGAGGAGAAAAGGAGCCGTAAAGTGCTTCTCCTTTTCGGCTATCCAATCAGGTTGCAAGGTGCTGATTTTCCCTTTGTTTTCTCATTGGTTTGCACGTTTCAAAGCTCCTTCAGCAGCAAATTACTATCTTCCTAGGCTGCTTGTCTAGGAAAGGTAGCAAGCAAGCAAGAAGAGAGCTGAGGAAACCCACGGAGGAAGGAAAAACAAGCAACACACAATCGGGTTCTCCAAAACAGTTTTTAGCCTGGTTTTGTGCCTTCTTTTAACCCAATCAAAACTGAGCATGATTTTGATTTCAAGCCATTGGGGGAATCCTTAGGGTGTGTACAAACTCCCTTGTAAAGAAATCAAGGTTAAATCATGTTTAAGTAGAAGAGTTCTACTAAAACATTTTACCGTATAGATTTGGACCAAAATTGGTAGGTTGAACAAAATGGCCTGATTTCTTCACTTCGACTGAGTATAATTGGTTTTTCTTGTTTGGATCTGAAAGTTAACATCTAGGGGAATCCAAAATGTAAAAATCCAAGACTTAAACCAAAATGTAGCTTAAGAAATCACATGCTCAAAACTGGATACATTCTGATTCAACTGGCAGTTTTGATAGCTTGTGTTTATTGGCTGATTTGAATGGGTACATGAAGTCCAAATGAGCTAAAACTTATTTTGCTGGAAAGCTAACTTCTTGAACTTCAATCCCATTGTAAAATATAGGACTTAAACCTTAAACAGGCCTAAGTAATTAAGCTCTCAAAAATCGGGTTTACTGTTGGAATCAACCTATGACCTGCTGTTTTGTTCTTAAACAAAATGTGGATGATTTATTTACACTTTGGCCAGCAAAATAAGATAACCTTGAATGGTTTGATTCTTCAAATTAAGGGGCATGTAGATATCTGCATCAGGTTCCAAACTTGCTATAAGCTTATTAAATCGTCTAAGGAAGTAAGACTGCTTTATTTAAGCAGTAAAAGAAGGCGGATGGCATGTGTTGAAAAGATGATCCTCAAATATTAGGCAACAACAATTACTCTAAAGCTGAAAAATGTGGTCAGATAATAAGTACAATAGTAAGTGGTTTCTAGGTGTCCTTTTGTTGCTTATTTCTCAAGTTAACCAATCTCAACTAAAAATGGATAAAGTAAACAAACGTAGAACACCAAAGGGTTGCAATGTATGATGATTAACGAACAATGAGAAATGAGGAGCTAAGAAAGGAAAAGAGGAAGAGAGGCATAAGACATTTGTGTTATTCATATGTCTTAAATTGGGGTCTAAAGGGAGAAAAACGAGTGCAACTTTGAATTCTATAATGAGTTAAGTTCGCAGGATTATGATTTCTTTGTTATGATTCAAAATACACAGTTGCTGGAGGGTTTACCCACAATGAATTGGCATCAAAACATGATATAATATCTAATCAGCATAAAAAAAAGAAGCATCCAACATCATATTCTCCACTAGCCAAAGCCTTTAAAATAGCACGGGTCAACAAGAAACTACACAAAATACTACAACAAGATTTCCTAGCCAAAATTCCCAACATTTTCTGCTAATCCCAAGAAAAATCAAGCATTAATGAACCATATTTAGTTACCCATTTCTACAAATCGTATACAATTTCAGAAAACCCAGCAAAACCCATGACAAATACACTTCCCAATTATCCATTTCTACAAATCATATACAATTTCAGAAAAACCAGCATATCCATGACAAATGCACTTCCCAATCAATGCCAAACAATGATATGAACTAACCTAAAAGGATTTCTTCATCCAAATGACATTGTCATAAGAATCCACTCTAGCAACAGCACCAAACAACAATTTCTGAGAAACCCAATTTAAGAGAGACAGAGAGAGGTAATAAGAATTTTGCAAGTTCAAATAATCTGCACTGGCCAAAGCATAAAAAACCCTTCATTCTAATTAGCTACTGCCTTAATTCCCTTTCAAACCCAACAAATTCAATGGATTTTCAAAGACACAATACCTTTAGTGAAGCCTCGATTAAACAGTTTAGAAATTGGCCGATTACTTGCGTTTAGCCCCAATTTTCTGGCACCTATCCCTCGATTTTTTTGGCACCAAACCGTCCAGAAATTGGCTGCAATGACATAATCTGATCTTCAGAAACTTAGAGGAGATTGAAAGAGAAGATAAGAGGAGTGACATATACCTTCGAACCTTCAAAATCGGACACCACGAAAGCAGCAACAATGGTGATTTTGTAGATTCTGACTCCACGAACAGGAAGAAATCAACAGCAATGGTGGTTGATGACGAACATGAACTAGGGCTTGCGTTTTGAAGGTCAAAAACTCGAAGATCTTGAAGAACCTCCAGTCGCGATGCTTCTCTATTTGAAGAACCTCTAGTCGCGATGCTATTTTTTGGCTGATTAAAACTAAAACCCCAATTCTTTTAGGGCGTGTAGAACCTCCAGTCAAGCTATTAACTTATAAGGTCTTTTTTAATTTTATTGTCAAATGTGTATTTTTTATATAGTTATTCAATTTTTCCTGCGATAATATTCTTTCTTAATACCAACAAAAGTTCTTTTACAGATGAGTATGTTGGTAATATGGTTGTAATACTAACAGAAAACTTTAGTGTTGGTAATATGAGACTAATACCAACACACCATTTCTTATATGTTGGAAATATTAGGACCCATTCTTCCCTCCAAAATTGAAAATTTTAGTACCAACAAATAACTTAATCTGTTACAAAAACTCACTTTTACCAACATAACTTATTTTTTTGTCTCTGTTGGTGTTATCGAGTGTAATTCGTTTATATAGTTTTCATAATAGTAAAACTAAAAACTTTTCCCGTGCAATTAAAAAACTCATAATTATTACTGCAATTAAAAATTCATGAGATTTCCCATGCATCCGTATGGGTATGGGCATGCTAGTTTATTTATTCTTACATTTTAGAAAATCTAATTATTACTACAATTAAAAATTTATGAGATTTCCCATGCGTCCGCATGGGTATTGGCATACTAGTTTATTTATTCTTACGTTTTAGAAAATCTATGTAGTGGAGAATGATCACATAGTATAATGTCAGAGTTTAGGGTAATTTGCTAATCAAACCTTGGTGGACTATATTAACTTTGTCAATAAACAACTTCATAGTAGATAGTGAATAATTTTAACTTTGTAGATGAACAAAGTACTAATATCTTAGTGAATGATATTCATTTGGTTAATAAATAACTTTAAAGTCAATACTATTTATATACTAAGTGAATGCAACTGTTCTTGGAGAAAAATATTCATTTGTTAAGGAAACTCTATAAATAACACTTTTCCTTCAATATGTAACACTTTGGGGTATTAAATTCATGGTTTATGGTTTTGGGGTTTAGGGTTTAGAATTGAGGGTTAACGGTTTTTAGCGTAGGTTTAAGGGCTTAAGGTACAATATGAACTTATTTTGAAAAGACTTGAATTTGGCATAATAGTGCAACCACTAAATTCTAATTGGTATAAGGCATGGTAAACCCAATAGTAGGAGATTACGGGTAATGAAAGTAACATAATTTCAAGCATAATGCTCTGGTTAGTAACTTCCATACTTATAAAAAAGGACTAAATATTTCCACCAAAAAAAGGACTCAATGTTACCAAACATCAGCAAAGAATCATACCCCATTTTGTAAAAATAGTACCTATACGTCAATTGTTGATTAGTAATATTGAAGGCTCCTTTATGATGCAGTATATCTAACAGTTATGAATTTACCACCAAGGCTATAACAATTTGTGCCCCATGATAACCTATTAGAGGATATCCTAAATGAAAATTTCGTTAGATATGAAATTTGTCATCATGATGAGAATCGATGTATCTCCATGGTGATTTTGTGAAAGTGTTCCTCCTTCAACGGGAACACCACTAAAGAGGGTAGTATTGTGTATAGGTCCCATTTATTCTTCATATCAGGGTCATGTTGAATGCACTTACCATATTCTATCCAAAATGTTTTATTGCCTAAAAAGTTTATGACTTAACAATTGTTCATTAATGTATTTCAAAACATCCATTTGAGAATAAGTATCATATCAATTGCTAATACTCTTAATGATTTTAGACTTTTAGCACAAAGCATTCCATGGATTCCACAGGAATTATTACCCTATCATTGGGAATATAGAAAAGTAGAAATATTACACACACACACACACACACACACACGAGAAGGAGAGAGAGTTATAAAACGTAAAATACACAATTATTTACTATTCACATGAATAGTACCTATATATTGGTGGTTGTATGGGTGTTAATTGTATTTTTGTAATTTTGATCTATGGAAAGGGGGGCTTGCTTTGTGTGCAAAATTGTGAATGACTGAAAGCGCACGTGCGTTAAACCTCTCAAGTTCTGGGCTCATTTCTATGGCTAAACCCTTGTCCCCCCCCTAACACTATATAATCTTCACTTCAGTGGACTTGAGCACCGACATATTTAAGTATTCCTGCTTTAATTGCTTTGGTTTTTAAAAAATTTTTTTGGCTTAGTTATTGTGATTCACCTTTTTTCCAAACTAGATTACATGTTTCTTTCGGTTATAGAACCTAGTTTGGATAATATCCTTCTTCATTGCTATTTTTTCCTACCTTTTTCATTTTCATCGTCTTTCTTTCTTAATTCATTTGTTGTTCATGTTAGCCATGGGTTTCGGATATGATCAACTTCACGCTTGCAAATGTTTTTTGAGTGCTACTATAATACCCTAAGGTATTATTAGGAAAGGCTCAAAAGATTTAGAATGACGACTTACATCACCAAAATTATATCTCACCTTTTAGGGAGCCCACTTTTATGTAGCATTTGGTTGAAAGTAATGCAATTATTATGTAATGGAATCAATCATGTAATACAATTGTTAGTGTAATAGAATGGGATAATAATTGTATTAGAATGTTTGGTTACAAAGTTTTGACAAGTGTAATGGAATGAATTCATCTACAAACAATACTTAATTTTACACATCACGTGAAGTACTTGCAATTCAGTTTGCATTTTATTTTTGCCTATTTTAATTATTTGTAGCTTTATTGATAACTATCATCTAATATCTTATTATCATGATTACGACATTCACATGAGACTTACTTCACTCTATTTCTTCTAGATTACAATAATGTAATATTGTTCAAGTTTACGAAGTAGAGATAAGATAATGATGATGATGACGTGCGAGAGAGAGAGAGAGAGAGAGAGAGAGAGAGAGAGAGAGAGAGATGATGATGTCTAGGTTAAACTTTATCTAATATGGAGAGGAGAGAGAGGGGTGATTGGGGCTTCAAACCTTTAAAAAAATGATGTCAAAGTAATAAGAGAGGGGAAGTAAAGGAGAGACAATGGAGATAAGAGAGAGAAAGTTCCCAAATATAATAGCTTATAGTTGGATAGACTTTGATTCAAAGGTATACAATCACAATTGTTTACGAAAAGTGAAGTAATTGTAATTGCATAGATTGAGGTAAACATGATTACAATGCAATCTTGATTACATTCCTTAATGGTAACCAGATATGGTAATGGAATCACCATTATCATTTTGATTACATTATCACTTCGATTACATAGAACCAAACAAGCCATTAAGAACTCTAGAGTTCAGCGTATTTGTTGTGGATCGCTCTTAGGATAGGTGATCTCACAAGAATTTTTTTTTAAAGATAATATGTGAGTTAGTACAAAGCATGTTGCAAAGGCTGATGATAATTCGCAGGGCCAATCTATTATCCATAAAATTGTCTTTAATAATTATCAATGACCCGAGAAGTGGTACTTTGATTAATTTTTGTAAGCCTCTTGTAAACTACATAAATAACAAGCTTTTTTACTAATTAATTATTGGGAACATTACATTAATATGGTTTTTTGTTTCTTTCTATTTTTGTCATTTTCTTATTTCTTTATCTTTCCTTTTTGTATTATCCACTATGCGTTTATCAAAGTACAACCGTGAACCTTGCCTCCTTATTTGGATTTTATGAGTTTCTTTAAACGTAATCATCTTGTGGTTTTAAGGTCTTGTTAGGTGGTATAGAGAGTGTAAGAAAAGTGTTTACTTCTTAGTTGTTTGCTACATACATGGAGTTATGTACTAAGGGAGTGGTCAAATGGATGATAAACTACCTTCCAACAAAGAGATGTGAGTTCAAATCCTACCAGAGGCATGGTGGAATTTCTTCCCCTCATGTTCCCCTTCGTTCTTCTATTACTTCCCCTACCTATGGTTCTCACATGAAATATGGACCGTTAGATGGGCTTGCTTGCCATTCTTTGAATTAAAAAAAGTTGTTACATACATGGAGTACTATGCATTTGTTTGATTGTTTGTGTATAATTCTTGAGCTTTGTGATCTAGGGTTTGTTTCTTTTTAGTGTATGTATCGATCTTACAGTTTTGGGTGTTGGGGTGATTAAGGTGGGTGTTTTTACATCATTGATTTTGAATGCATTTTAGAAATATGAGGCGGTATGATTCATAAAAAACCTAGACTTTGAAAACCTTTTTTATATTATTAGTTCTTCTAGATGAAGATACTTAAATTTATTTTTAATTTGTTTGGAAGGCATGATCCTTGCTTAATCTAATTTGTCTGCAATTTCTTGCTTGCTATGCACTATGGAATTCTTAACTAATATTAGTTGAAACCAATGCAAGTTCAAAGTGCTATCATTATTAGCATGCGCTATCATTATTAGCTCGAAGTAAGGTCTCTTCAATCGCGGTATTTACTCATGCATATACTTGTTCCAATCTAAAGCAATTCTCTTTCTAGCTATTTTTGGTCCATCTTCAGCATTAGAAATCTTCTCTAAAAGATTTAGGCATTTCTTATCCCATTTTCTTCCATGCATTTTTTGTTGCATACATTGGCTTTGCGAAATTACATATCTTAAGTTCCTCTTAGTGATGAATCAACTAACATAAACTAGATATGATCTTCGTGTACAAAATTTATATTGCAAATTGAATAGGTTTTTTCTTTCATATGGGTTCGTATATCTATTTACACATTATAACTCTATGTAGATCATTTCTAATGAGATTGTGTTCTCTTTGTTTAAGTACTATGATGATTGTTATTGAAGTAGGAAAGTTGTTTGAGTTAAGAATTGAACTTATTTCAAATGCATTTTCTGCATCTCAAGTTTTGCTAAATGATTGATCTAGAAACATCAATTGGATAATCTTTGTGAACAAAATTTACATTGTGAATCTATGTGCACATTGGATAGGTTATATCTTTTATTTATGTTTGTGAATCTATATTGTGTAATCTCTTTTGGCAGTACCAAGATTGTGATTACAATAAGTTAGATGTTAGAGTTGCCTTGTTAGTCTCGAGAATTGAACTAATTCTATTGGTTTTTGGACTACAATTGACTAGGATGTGTTTTTCATGTCCTAAGTTGCTCTAATTTATTGATTTAGAAGCATTAATTGATATGATCTTTGTCTATAAAATTTTTATGGTGAATTTGTGTCTACAATGTATAGGATCCCTCTTTTATCTATGTATGTGAATTGATGTGCTTATTGAAATTCTTTATTAATCTTTTCTAATGAGATTGTGTTATGTTGTACAAATTCGTTCATATTACAACAATTGTCAGTGAGGCTAGAAAGACATTTGAATTACCTTAATCTTGAGAGTTGAACTAAAGCATTGGTTTTAGAACTATAATTGACTACAATACGTTACTTTGTCATACATTAGGACAACATCCTTTTTGTCATATGATATTAAGAATCTCTATAGTTCTTTTATGGGTGATAGAGACCTAAAACTAGGAGATATACTCAAGTGACTGATCTTAATATCATCTATGTCAATTTTTGTTATTTTTGAAGTGTTGGTATTCGTAGTTCCTGATCTTTCTCGACTAAGTGTTAATGTATGATGTGTCTTGTTCATAGTTCTAAGGCAATCTACTATTAGAGTATAAAACATATTTTTAGATCTTTAACCTTCAATTTAAATTTTTAGTGGACTTGGTCTTTGAATATGGTATTAGAGTCTTTTTGAATAAGGGGCCTCAAGTTCGAATCCGAACAACCCTCATATTAACTATTATACAAGGTAAGGAGAGGCCTCTATAGTACATTTAATTAGTGACTTACGAGTTAGTTTGACCATCGAATGGGTACTCAGTTTGGCCATGACTTGGAAGTCAATTTTTCCCAATTCATTTAAATAAATTAAATTAACTAAATGGGCTCACTTTAAAATAATCGATTTGAATTAATTTATTTTGATGTTACACATATTATAAAGTTTTTTGTGCCTACACATGGTATCAAAACCTTTATGAACAAGAGATACTTCTTAAGTTAGAATCTCATTAACCTATGCTTAACTTGATTGTTAAAGGCCTTAAAATAGGTTTTATATTATGATATTTACCATATATCTCTCTTTCCTTTCCTTTATAAATAAAAAACTTGGTTCCCTTCATAGTCGCTGTCTCTTAATTGTAGCCGATGCCACAACCATGTCAGATGGGATAAGATAAGTGGTTGAAGCGAGATATAAGAAGCTTCCGGTAGAAGGAAACAATAAATTCATTACACAAACGTTATGCGATGAGATGTAAACTCTATGTCAGATTCAGAGCTTGTTAAGACATTAGAATCTATCTACAAACATGTCGCCAAGTCCTTCAAGTTTAGTCCGGCTTCTTCTAGTTCCTTCCCATTTATTGCAACTCCTCCCAATTTTTCATAGTTTTTTCTAAATAGTTTTCTTTATAATTGTTTCCATCTTATTTAAGATTCATCCTACTCCTTTCAACTATTTCCTACTTTCAACCCTTTCTTTCTTGCTAAAAAGAACAAGCCTAAATGCATCCTAAATAGATAAACATCTTGGATACAAATATACACATAAAGGTGATATATAGTTTGGGATAGATCTTTCAACTCGCATTTGAATTATTTTGATACTTTAATTTCAAAAATTAACTCTGAGATACCCTAAGTTTTAGAATAACTCTTGTTAGGCCCCTAACTATTTGAAAATAATACTGAGGTACCTTATGATTTCGGACAACCAATTCTAGGGTGCCTTTCTTATTATTTGATCCAAAACTTTTAGAAATTTTCAAATTTGTCCCAAATGGGGTAGTTTTAGTAATTTTGCTATTTTTTAGGTTTTTAAAGAAATATGCTTGTTTTAAATTATTTAACTTCTTATAATGACTTTATTAGTACTGGTTATCATGATCTATTACTTATATCAAAAATATTATATTTTTTGTGATTCTAGGTTCACCATGCTTAGCAAGATAACAAAGCTTAATGAGAGAGTTTTGACTGTTAGTTCAACTTAGTCAGTGTCAGACCCTAACATTCCTCTAACTTTCAGTTTACAGATATTGCTAATCTCAATCACACCTATCTTAAATTAGGCACAATATAGATCTGTTTTATTTCCTTCTTCATACCACATTCACTAATTAAGTTTTATAATTTAAAGGACATGAGACTTTAATCAAGAAATTATAATATTTAAAATGTAAGGTTCGATTGAATAATGTTTCTTACTGGAAAACTTCTTTTATTGAAAGCTTAAAAGTAGAAATATTACAATAGAAATATTAAAGAGAGACTTAAGCCACTAACATTATCAAAGATGCTTTCTCATAGGGAAATAGAGAATCCTGACCTCTCTTTTGCTCAAGTATGCTCTAATGACCATATCCTTCTTATCACTCAACCTCTCCTTTTATAAAGGAGATGAACTATATAAGACACCCCAATGGCTACAGTACACACACTGATATTTTCACATGACTACAGTAAGTTGCATTACTTTACTAACTTAAAACTTGATAAGATAACACATAATGGCACAAAAAACTTTTCAGAGTACTTAATGCTAACAAGACTAGTCATCCATATTGATATTCTACATGCCTTTATCTCCAATGATATTTTTTAGTCCATCATTATCCAGATAGTCATCAAAATCTTCAACACGTTGAAGATGCTATGGATCCCCTTTTTCAAATAATTCGTATAGATATTTCTTTCCTTTTTTCTAATAGAAATTTTTTAGTTCCAATCTCAAAAAGATAATCAAAGACATCTTCTGAAGTATCTCCTTCTACCTTCATATATTTGCTGAACTCAATATGATAAATGAAAGTAGTGTTCCTGCAATGCATTAGAGTTTCTCCTTGTTCAATTAATGCTAACATTTGATGATAAATATTATAAAAACCAATGGCTCTTGCTAAAGTAGGCACACTAGTTACTTCTTGTCGTTTTAGAAACCATTCTTGTCGTTGATCATTAGGATTTTCTAAATCAACTAATTAAACATGATAATAGGCTAGTTTGGCCTTTCCATTTTCATGCTCAATTACTGCGCTATGTACCTTGACACACAGACTTCTGTTGTATGGAATTTTTGGACGATTAGGAGATATAAGAATTTAAATGGATCCTTTTAAACATGCATTATTAAAACTTAGTCTCGTGAAGAATGGCTACTTCGGATCTGGGATTGCCATGAGATAAACCAGTATTCTATATTCCCCGGCTTTCATGATGGGGTCATTTGGAGATATTAAATTTGTTGGGAATCTAATACCGCTGACTCCAAATCTATCAAGGAGAAAATTATAGTACTATATGACTCCTAAATATCATAGGAATAATAGTAATAGTGGTTGATGTAGGTTCCGTACCAGTTGTTGAACTATTTTTCTTGAATATAGGAACTTGTTTTTTCTTAGACATCATAACGACACCTTAAGTAATTTATTTGTAACTCTAAAAGGTTGAATCTTTGTACTACTCGATAGGCATAAGACAACAAATCAAAGCGTGATCTACTTTTTGTATGAAATTTCATAATGTCCATAAGAATTCCACTAGAAGGAGAAGCCCATTCTAGCAGTCATGACATTTCATTTTGGATTTTCTCATTTTCTGGCAGGAGTCCTTCTTTGATGATCACATTGATAAGTTCATGAGTTAAACTAGTTACCATAGAATTCTTGATCCTTGAATATGTTCAATAGAGAAAGAAAATTGGCTAAATTATAATTGCCAATAGGAGTTGTCTTTACACTTGCATATTTGATAGATTTTTTTTCCACAAAACTAAGTATTCCTTTGCAATCAGTTCGAGTAAGAAAAGGTTTTGGGGCTAAAAAGGATTAAGAACTTTTGAATTCCCCTTAGGACTATAGGGGTTTCTTTATCCATCATAGGATAGTTACATTGTACTTTATTAAAATTTTCATTGTAATATTTGCAGAGTTTTCTGCTTGTTTGATTTTTAGTGCTACACTCCAGTGCTTATTGCTGGCATCTTTCTTAAGAAATAGATCATCTCCTTCATTAGGTAAATTAAGAATAGAAAAATTTTGCACGTCTTTTTAAAATTTTGAACAATTTTTGAATCACTAGGGATCCATATCCAACTTACTTCTTTCTTGAGTTTATGTTGTAATGGTTTTTTCAATTTAGCTAAATTCTTAATGGAATGTGAAGCATCATCCAAGAAATCTTTCTAATTGGTTCCTATCTTCAATCTTCTTTGAAAAATTTTCTATTTTTTCTAAAATATGCTTTTGTAGGATGATTTGTCCAACTTTTATCTCTAGACCTAAAAACTCGATTTTTGGTTCAGCATAAATGCACTTGTTGTTACCAAGAATAATACCATGATCAATACATCTTTGGGTGACAAGAAGAACGTCATCTTTGTGTTGTTCTATGTTCTTGGAAAAGACAAGAAGATCATCGAATATAAACTAGACAGCAATGATTAAGATGTTTGAAGATATTATCCATTCTTCTTCGGAATATTTGAGGTGCATTTTTGTAAGGCCCGCCTTCTTTATTTTAAGTTAACCTGACTGACTTGCTTTTTACGCTATAGAATCGTATTTTATAATTGATATGAGTTAAATATTTATTGATGTGCCAGTGTGAGCGATAATTTTATTAAAAAGAATTATTATTTCTATTATTGATTTTAAAGTTAATTCGTGCTATTTGTGCCTCTAAATTGTACCGATAGTTTAATTTAGTCGTTTTTCGAGTACGATTAGGTTGTCAACCTTAGAAGTAGTTCGATGTTTATTAAATTGAACCTCAATATTTTTAGGAGTGAAATAATCAATGAAAGGTCATTTTAGAGATTAGATTTAGAGTTCGGGATACGAACTAGACTAGCGGTACCAATTATAAATCAGCTTAAGACCCAAAAAAAAGAAGGAAGAGTAAAAGCGGCAAAGCCCCTTTCTCCTTCTCGGCTGGGGGCACGAAAGCATGACGGAGGGGTTCTCCAAACCCAGCCCCGCAACCCACACTAGGGGAGAGAGAGGAAGAGAGAGGGGGTCGAGAAGAGAGAGAGGGGGAGCGAGTGAATTCAGGGAGAGAAAATGGAGGTCGAGGCCGCACCTGGTCGATGCCGGCAAGGCCCCAATGGTGGGTCCGAGCATTGGCGACCACCAAGAGCCGTGTGAGTCAAGGATTTGAAAGTTAGGGTTTCGGGTTTGGCAAGACATTCAGACTAGGGTTTGGTCAGTGACTTGGATGTGTAATCGGTACTCAATTGGTGCTCACTGAGTTGGGGTTTAGGCTGAACTCGAAGATATGCGCGGTTTGGGGGCCTAGTTGAGCACTCAGTGAGCAAGGGTCGAGGATTGGGGTTTTCCAACACCCGAAGTCGGGCCCAAAGACCTTAGAATGGGTCCTTAACTTGGAGTCCAGGTGGGTGTTTCTCGCCTCCTAGGTATTAGTAGTTTCGAAATTGTTTTAACCTTTAAGTTGCGATGCACGTTAAGTTTAGTTAGTTTATGCATGAAAATGACTTCGAATCGTTAAATGTTAGTTTAGTTGATTAATATTCGAAAGTCACTTTGAATCGATATATGTTAGTTTAGTTAGTTCACGCTTGAAAAATAGCTTCGAAATGAATGATGCATGTTTAGAATCGATTCAAGTATATTTAGTTAATTCATGCCTGATTAATAGCTTCGAAATGAAATATAGGCACTTAGAATCAATACAGGTTTATTTAGTTAACTCATGCCTGATTAATAGCTTCGAAAGCAAATGTGAACACTTAGCATCGATACATATTTATTTAGTTAATTCATGCCTGATTAATAGCTTCAAAATGAAACATGAACACTTAGAATCGAATTACATGTGTACTTAGTTAATTCATGCTCGATTAATAGCTTCGAAATGAAATGTGAACACTTAGCATTGATACATATTTATTTAGTTAATTCATGCCTGATTAATAGCTTCGAAATGAAATATGGGCACTTAGAATCGATACTTGTATGATTAGTTAATTTATGAGAATCGATGCTTGAATAATTAGTTAATTTATGCCTGATTAGTAGCTTCAAACTAACCTAATAGTGCTTCAAATTGAGATAGGTTAGTCTAATGAACTCATGCTTATAAGTAGCTTTGAAACAATCTATGTGTGCTTGTAATTGATTCTTGTTAAGTTCGTGGAAGCTATGCCTAAAAATGACATGTCACTTCTGTTGTGAAATACGAATGCTTTAAGACTCATATTTGATTAGTTAAGCTGGTTCGTAAGCGTTATTTCAAGTTAAGGCAATAGATGTATATGTATATGTATATGTGGTTGTATATATGCTTTTGGTAACGCACCGCTGGATGGTGCTACTTGCTCAGGTAAGTGCAAAAGCCCTATTACACGTTTCTTTATAAGCTTTCATGATAATATGCTATGGTTATAGAATTGAAAACCGAGATGGCAGTCGGATGGTTTGAGGTAGAACTATGAGTGGTTCGAGGTTTCTGTGGTCAGTTGCTATGTGAGGAGGGAGTCTGGGTTGTGATTAACCGCAATCGTGTGGATTACGAGGCCATGTGTGGCTCATGCTGCTAAGTTGAATTATGAAGTATCTAAATGTGTACATGTGCACCCCTACCCTTTCTATGTCATTAAGTTTGATTATTTGCATAAGGGTGAGTTTTGAAAAAGAAGGATTTCAAGTTTTAAAATGATAGTAGCCATAATTATTAGTGCATGATGGCCTATTTTAACTAAATAAATATAGTTTTGGGAGTGAACGCCCTTGAACGGGGAAATCCCTAAAGAGTTTCACAAAGGCGTGAGTTGTATGAGAAAGGATTTCACTGTGAGAAGCAGCAAAATTATTAGCTGTTATGGTCCATACGATTTAAATTGGCTAAGATAATGTGCTTCGGACAATGTGATATAAATGATGTTAGCCTAGGGGATAAGTCTTGGTACTAGGAAATCCTAGAAGACCCTGACAAGGGTAATGGTCCGATATGTTATATGTAACCGTCCTGGGAGCAAGAGCTTAAGCGTGAGCGTTAAGCCTCACTATGGGGTTGAGAATAGATCTCACCCAATCAGCACCATGTAATGATTTTATGCCAGATGTATTTTCCTAATAAACGAAGAAAAGCAGTGAGCATTATGCTAGTTCAAGTATTTCAGAAAGAAAGATTTTATGGGTCATTAAGAGGCCAGATGAATGAAATGTGAAAAGCTTATAAGGGTCAGTTTGCGACCGATACGAAAGAGATTTCTTTTAAAGAATATGAGCCTTAAGAAGCTAAGGGAAGAGTTTTTGTGAGCCTCAAGAGGCTAAATGAAGTATTTTCAGTAAAAAGAAAGAAAGCCTTGTGAGCATATTTCATGCATACCCTATGAATGAGATTTGATTGAGACTTGAAACATGTATGTCTTATGCATATCATATGAATGAGATGCCAAGAAAAGTATGATTATGAAAAGAGATAACCTTATGTGCACATCATATGATTGAGTTTTCATGCATAGTTTGAATGGAATGCTACGAAGTCATGTTTATGAAAAAGGAGACTCCTATGCTTAGCCCTCGATGCTTGCTTATGTGCTTAAGTGCTTGTTAGTTAAGGAATTTAGTCACTTAGGGGCCTAAAGATGAGTTTGAAGGCTAAAAATAAAGTTCATGGATAGTGATCCTTCCTTGAGGATTTAAGAATACCTAATATGATAGTAAAGTATGAATACGTGATATGTGACTATTGAAGATATTACTGCCTGCAACGGTTTTGGTTTTAAGGGGGTCAGGAGACACTCACTGAGCGTGTAGTTGCTTATCCCACTACTCTTTCCCCTTTTTTCCAAGGTTTTCTTTATGGCAAGTAGAAGTCAATCATTTATGCCAAGATAGGGTTCATCCTTGCTTGAAAGGCGTCGTGTGTATTCGTGTTGAAATGGCCTTACATGTTGAACAATGTAGTGTAATGTACTACTCAAGTTGTAATTGTCTGTAAGCTAGGCACTCTATCTCATGTAATGCACATTGTTTATGAGTCACTCTGTATAGCCGTATGAGCCAACCATCTAATTAGTTAGATGTCTTCTGGGTCAAAATTAATTATGTTTTGGGATGTAAACCCCAATACTCCGGTTGTGTGAACCGTTTAGTTGTATCTTTCATTTCTTCTTTATTAATGAACTATATTGTTTGTTGTACTCCGAGCGAATTGCTCGTTGAGCTATGAACTCTAGCGTGTAGCCATTGAGCCTATTTTAGAATATTTTGCGCTTCTGTTGATTACAGAGACTTATTATAAGGCTTTTAGCCTGAAAATGGTCAGTTTTTAGGGGAAACTCTGTCTGTTTTGCCCCAGAATTTAAATAGAAAGTTAAGAAAATATAACGCTCCTGGCCCTAGGGGTTAGGGGTGTTATAATTTTTTAAACCAAATGGCATTACTATCCACTCATAATGTCATTAAGAGACACTAAAAGTAGTCAAACAAATGCCTTTTTCATTCTTTTTTATATGCCAATATCCACTATTACAATCCATTTCCAAGAATTAAGAGGCTCCTTGAACTCTGTTGTAAAGAACTATTTTGTTAGGAATATAATAATAATCAAAGAATATATAACTATCATTAAGCTTTTTGTAATTGATTACGATTGTAGCTTTTCCTCTTTTTTTGGGTATGATTTCTCACCATGAAAGTGAGACTAGTATGACGACTCTAACTATTTGTAAGTAAATCTTTGTCCAAAAGTTCTTTAATTTGTTTACCAATTCTTGGATATCTTGGTGTACACAAACCATTTGTTTGACTCGGATAATAATGTTGGGATTTAACAAAGTAATCTTTGCAAATTCTTATCCTTGTTCCAAAATATAAGAGGAATATCACAATAGATTTCTTTACATAATTGCTTTTGTTGTTCACCAATGTGCTCTTTAATCGATAACTCTAGCAGTGAGATTGTTGGTGCTAGTTCACATTGTGCAGGAATTACCTTCTCACAACTGGCTACATGTAAACTCAATCTTCTAATGAATGTATACTTTATTTAACCTATCAATAAGGGCCAAGTGACCATTTATAATATGATTTAGTTTCTGGTGTGTGTGCATGAGAATACAACCTTTGAAAATTATTTTCAATAATTATATCATAGGAGGGTTGATCAATAGCTCATAAAACTGGCATAATGATTTGGCTCATCCTATTTCTATGGATAATCCCTCTATGGCTTCATTATGGCTCCTTATGCCATTATTCACTATCTTACTTGTTAATGATTCTTTGCTTTTTCCACACATATTCTAAAATAGAGATCTTTTTTTATCAAAATAGATAGAATAACCACTATTGATATAGGCACATAATTCATATCTATTATACCCCTCTAAACATACATTTATTAGGATACAGATGCTATTAGGATTAGTATTAGTAACTTAATAGCATATTTCTATAGTTATATTTTTTTACTAATTCATCCTCATAGATTGACTAACTAACAATCCTCATTTTGTACACAATGACTTTTCTATCTAGACTCATGGTTCGATCTACATTGTCTTGCAGGTTCAAAACTCATTCCACTCATTTCACTGGCCATACTAATTGTTCAAGATCCTTGTCACCATTATGATCCTGTTCTCATGCTTTTTAGTAATTGGCGTTTAATGGTAGTTTTTTTATGCCCATTGATTTTTATTACATTTTTCTAATTGATTTTGTCGGACTCACAAATCTCGATATCCATGACCTATCAATCTTTATCTCCCACAGATTAGACTTTATCCTTTGAGTTTTTTCATTAGAGTAGGTCTTGTAAATTTTTCTGCCTCTATTATTGTTATCTAAGTTTTTGGGTCTATGGTATTTTATCTAACTTGTAGATTATTGTAAAACCCCTAAAATTTATATTTATAATTCTCAAAAAATAATTAAGTTGATTTTTTGAATTTTAAGAATTTATCGCTAGTCGCTTGAGTTCGTAGATAATAAGTTTAGCATCAAGCCTCCGTATAAATTATAACTTTGTATTGAGTCCAAAATTTTTATTTTTGAACCAACTCAATGCTTTATTAAAGAAAATATTAATCCTATTCAATAAAAATTCAGTTTTGTTAAATAAGTTTTGCCTCCTAAGTTTTAAATTTAAATTTTGAATGTCTTGGCACTTTGAAAGGAAGAAAAAGAAACCCACCACTTGCCTAATTTTCAACCCATAAATTTGTCTCTTCTCGTCCCTATCAGCAGAAAGCAGGGAAAAAAAAACTTTTTTTTTCACGCAAAACACCTCCCCCCCATGTCACGTTTTTCTATCTCTCTCTATCTCCCATAAGGCTCACCCTCACTCTTCCTCTGCTATCTGCTCTCCCACCGCAACCACCAGCCTCCCACCTCTACCACCACCGCCACTGCTACCATCGCCACACTCTTTCCCCTCTTTCTTGTCTTATTATGATGAGTAAAAGCAGGACTAAAGTTCTCCTTCTCCTTCTAAACTTGAATTTAAAGGAATCAAATTTGATTCAGTCATTAGGCCCTAAGTAATCCTGTCAAAGTATGTTTTTGAATTAAATTTTCAGATCTTAGAGTACATGATAAAGAATTTCCTTGCTTTTGAACATTAATTCAAATAATTGAAGGCAAAACCTATTTTTCCCTTCCTTTATTCCTTTCATTGTGCTTGATTATGGTTCTTCACATTTAGGGGGATAGTATTTAAATGTTAGGGATGACTAGAGATTAATTTTATGGTCATTAGATTATGGGCATGTTGAATGAGTCATAAAGTGTGAATCAATTGGAGACCAGACATGAACCTGCACTAGACACAAATTTGAAGAATAAATTGCTTTAATGCACCAGGCTAAAAATCATGAAAACCATTAGGGATGTAGATACATGAGTCTAGTATTCTAAGAATTTTGAATCACTAATTTTGGGCTTAAAATGAGGCAGAAATAAATTTTCTCCCAGGACTACACAATTTTGATATGGAACCGGCTAGGTGGAAAGAAGTGAATTTTTGAGGCATTTTTTTAGTTTCTTGTGAATGTTTGTAAAAAAAGGTTGTATTAGAAAAACAGGCCTTTCAAAATTGGGTTCAATCATCCCAATATGAGTTTTATAGATGAAGTTATGGTCTCTTAAAGTTAGATCATAAACTGATTTGGAAGTATTTCCAAAAACCTAATGGGTTAAATTTCAATAAATGATTTATTTGTGTAAATGAGCTATAAATTGCTTGGGTTCTTGAAAATTAGTATCCATGGGATATCTATCATATTCATATGGTCGCAGTGGTTGCATTGACTTCTGGGTTGAAGAGATTGGTTTTTGCGTATAATGACACCTTTAAATTAGTACATGTCGTGACTTTTTAATTTTATTGTTTAGATGGAATACTCTAGTTTGAGCTCGAGTTAGGTGCTTATGCTTATTCGAGGTAATGTCTATACCCTGACTCCCCTTGGTTGCTCTTTTGAAATAGTTTTGGATGTTTATAAATAGTTATGTAACATTGTATGCCAATGAGATCCCATGTGTAAAACGTGAACTGTGATATATGATTTTTGATTCTCTAAACATGTACTGTGGTGTTGTGATTGAATGTTTACACCCTCGTAGTTCATGTCTTAAAAGTGGCTTGCAAGTTAATTAAAATTTTGATTAAGATGGATGGGCTTACTGGGTGCCAAATGAATATCTTCATAAGATATTAAATCCTTAAGTGAAGGACTAACGCACGTTCATAGGAGGATGCCTCCTAAGATTAGGGTACGTTTACCTTGATGCAGAGACTAGTTAGTCTCCCAAGGTTATAACATGCAGTTTTTTAGGTACGTGTCATTGTAGATGAACGTATGCCAAGATTGTTTTTGGTAACCCATAAAGTTGTTCAGCAGAAGGCTATGAGACCCTCTAGTGGGTCACTCGACAATGAAATTGACTTGTTTCATTTTGGATAATGGTTAATGTTTGAAGTTTGAACATCTAGAATTAGTTGAGAATCGAACTTTTCGAAATGTTTGAATATTTTCCTCTTACCTCTGAATGCTTGAAATTTGTTAAAGTAGATGTTTTACGGTTCGGGGCAGACATTATTGAGCTCCGTCGCATTGTTCGAAATGTTTTATTTTCAGGCACTAATATGTTGCATAGGGATGGGTTGTGAGTGAGGCCGAAATAAAAGCTCAAGTTGAACCTCTATTGGCATTAAATAAATATTATATGTTATAATTGATTAAGTTTGAGCGTATGACTTTTGACCATTGATGTTTGTCTGTTGACGTTGGATTATTTTTTTGACTATTTGAATAAACACTCTTTTGCCTTTTATTTTAAATGAAATACGACAGTGATGTCCACTAGGCTTATTTCTGCTACATTAAATAGGATAAAGATTAGCACAGTACTGAATTAGAATTTTCGGGATGTCACAATTATTTTCCAAAATATCTTTAGTGGGTAACTGCATCTTTTCATATCCATCCTAACTATTTTTATCTTAAGAGATAGGAAGTTTTTGACAAATGCATCTTTTAGGCTCACATAATATCCAAGTTGGTAATTGAATCCTACTGATCGATTATACAAATTAGTCTTCATGCTTTTGATAATTTGGTTATTAAACTTGGCATGTCCAATATCACATAGTAAAGCATAAAGGTTAATATCTTTACCATAATATTGCAATGAAGTAATTAGAACTTGGAAACTTCTAACATGAATATACCTATACTTTCTGTCATTGTTATGTTTAAGGATGTTTTACCAATTAATGAGATTAACTTCTTCTACATCATACTCACAGTCTTTTATTTCTAAATTACCTTTTATCATCTCACGTCCATACTTACTCTTTAATTAAAAGATGAATTTTATATAGATTATGTCTTCCTGAATTATAGAGAGGATCCAACCTCTCTTGACATCTTCATTCTCATTATCTACAACAAATTCTTATCATTGAAGATCGTTAAGACTAATTGAACTACTTTTCATCATGTGAATAGTTTCTTCATAATCACTTTCTTTATATTCACCCTCTAATATAATCTTAACAATTCCCTTATTGTTTTTTAGGGCTAGATCTAGTGCTTCTTCCTTAGTAAGTTCAAAATAATCTAGACTATCCAAAAGTTTTTATAAGCTCGTTACTTCCTGGTTTTGTATTCGTTTGCATGATGCCTACTTCTCAGCATGCCTAGCACTTACAATTGTTTTCCCTCGCAAGATAATAAGCAGTTTTTTTTTAAGAAAATCTTCTGTTTTTTAGTTCTTTTATATTTCTTTCCCATTTGCCTATTAAAGCTCTTTTTCTTATAAAAATTTCATTTTCTTCTTTTCTCAAGTTCATTTCCCCATTGATGAAGATTATCCCAATAAGGTAGACATTGTTTCTTTATTTTTTTGGGTTTTGGAGACAAGGACATTGATCATGGACCCATTTTCCTAAATAAGAGATTCTTGCACCAAGAGAATCATTGAAATCCGCTTTGTTAAGACATGCAATGTATTTTTCGTTGATTACAGAATTGATCGAATACAGTAATTTATCATAAAACATACCAAGATTGGTTTCATTATACCCAATTTTGTAATAATATTGACTAAATTCAGCAATATAATTTTTTAGATATCTCATAGGGCATAAGTCTACGTCATTAATCTTTCTTTGCCGTTCTCTAACTTTTCTTCGGAATCAAGCTTGACTCTGATAAATTCAGTGTTGATTTCCTTATATAGTTTTTTGAACATAATAGCTGGTGTTTCCATCATTCTTAATACGTTTTTATCTTCATCATCTAATGAGTCATGCCAATCACTAAAGTGCTAGGAAAACTATGCTCGATATAATTTAGAAAATTTCTAGCAGTTCATATAGTATTCAAGTTTAGGAGACTATTCACACCCCTTTTGAGCTCCATCGATATTTAAGGTGTCACTCATTTTGCTAATCATGGTAAGGCTAATTTCTTCTCTATTTTGCGCTTCATCGATATTTAGGATGTAACTCATTTTGCCAATTGAGGTAAGGCTAATTTCTTCAAAGGGTGCCTTTCCGTGGGAGGAACCCAAAGGAAAAGTTGGTGGTATGCCCTGCTAGAACGTATCTGGGTCTTATAACATGGGTATTTCTTCTAATTATCAAATTCTTCAGGTTTAGGAATAACATTGTTAACTAGATTGGATTCAATTTCGTCAATGCTAAGTTCTTCTGCAATCCCATTGATTTCACCATCAACTACCAATATTCCATATTTTTTTCATCTAGTTTTCTCTTAATTTCTTCTAAAGGAACAACCTTAAGATCCTTTAGCTTAATTATGTTCATCTGCTAATATATTTATTCTTCTAAGTGGACATTATTAGTGTCTTCAATATCATCATATAATACTTCTTGTTTTTCTACTATTGCACCCATGATTTTGTTTAATTCCTGTAGAATTTGTTTTTTATCAAACATATTTTGTAACTCCTTAAGATTATACTGCTTATGTTCCATCCTCTTCTTCTTTCTTTGCCTTTTCTGTGATTTTTTAGTTGATTTTTTCTTCCACTTCTTTTCCGATTTCTATACCTTGTAAAGGAAATAGATTTTTGTTTTTTAGATTTTGGAAGGATATTTATGCTGAAATGGAGTAGTAATACTTAAATCAAAATTTTCACTATATCTAAATTCGTTGATTAAGGAAAGCTGGATTATAAACAATTGCTTCTTTATCTGCTTAACTTTAATCTTAATTTTTGCTAATTCAGCCTTTAATTCTAAAGCTATATCAGTGATATACTTTATTAGTGATGCTACTGAAGTGGTTCCTTTCGATGAGTGCACAATATTTGAATAATTAGGAGGAAAACAATTAGATGACGATTTAAGCATTAAGCACAATTAAATAGCTTAATTAACTATTAATTAATGTAATTATCTAAATTATTTTCAGTCACGTGGCTCTGATATGAGATGACAGAGGGTTTTGAGTACTACTTAAGAACATAAAATCACATGCACAAAATTAAAATTTTTGAAAGTAAGTTTTTAAGAATTTGGGTAAAATATACAAATATGAAAAATTATGGGCATTGTACATGAAATAAAATAGTAGAATTAGATCTGAAAATAGTTTGCATAAAATTTGAGGGTTTTTCTATTAGTTACCCTATAAGTCAATATACCTTACAGCTATTTTTAAAATTTGAAGATTCTTAAAATAGTTTACACAAAACTTAAGGTATCTTTGTATAGTTAATTGCTTTAATTTTACTGAGAGACACTCGAGGCATGCTTTTGTAGTATCTTGGTCTTGATAGTGAATTTACAGTTCTTTTGTCAACTCACTTAACTATTTGAAGGTTGAAGCCATAATAATGTCTTGTAAATACTCACACAATATAACTCAAAAGAAATTTAATTATAAAAATCACATAATCAAAGTTCATAAATATAAAAATAAATCTTTAATAATAATTATTTCCAAGATTCAGGTACAAAAATGTTTCAACACCTTAAGAATATAGCAATATAATCTAACGAAGAAGCTTCATCATATTAAGATAGATTATGATATATGTGCCAACTAAATACATCACTAAATATATTCAAAAATCAAAATGGCAAACATAAATAGGTTCACTTAATGTGAAGACCGTCAAATTTTGAGTTTATAGAAAACTGGAGCCATTCCCAACATGTTAACCTGATAACAAGCATTTCTTAACCTAAACTTATATAATTAACCTCTGTAAGAAGAACAACAAAGATCTAAATGTGAGGATAAACTCTCATAAAAGTAACGAATATAACATTTGGGCTCTAATAATCAAGTATGGCTAGCTCATCAAATTGGATAATAGTACAGGCGCAAAACATCCTATATCCTAAAACCAAACCAACTAATTAACATACAAAGCTTAGGCAAACCTAATGAAACACACCAACTTACTACAAAAGCCAACATTAAAATACAGCAAAACCAAAAAAAAAAAAAAACAACTTGAATAAGTGATAATATACAAGTGAAAAGCGGCCAATAATTTCTTGACTACATAAAATGCATACCTGTAATTCAAAGATGGTTAAGTAATGGTCAAAGAAAAGCACGCTTAGTGACTCAAGTAATAAACACTCGAACCACATAGAGAAGACGTACTTGGAAGCAATCTCAACATTGAAAAACCCACAATAATAACACGTACATTGATAAATCTAGAACAGTAACACATTAAGCATAAGGGATATTGATAATTAACAATAAAAGACTCATAGAAGCATATAGACTTGGAATTCAACCGAACATGCAACAATGAAGTAAATAATCTAGTTTATCCAAACCAATATGGCCTTACAATTAAACCCACAACAACAAATCTAACCTCAGAATTAAACAATAATTGATTTATATCGGCAACAACAAAAAAGAACATTATATTAAAACTCACCTGAACTTGAAGTAGAAACAACAATATAGCCACAGGTGAAACTCGACAAACAACTTGAAAAATAAGAGCAACTGCCTTCAAGCCCCCATGAACCCTCCTCTAAGAACTAACCAATAGGAAATAGTCACCTTAATGTACAAGAGCGATCATGGCAACGAGACAATTGCAACCAATACAAGTGTACAAACTGTGAATCTGGGAGCAAGTTGTAGGATGTCAGTATAATTAGGTAAAAGATGATTAAGTTAAACAAAACTGAAGGATGGGTCATATTTATTGTTGATTTATTAGTTTAATCTCAGCCCATCCCGTCTACCCATGCAATGGGAAAAAAAGGAGAAAGAAAAGAAGATTAACAAAAAGGTAAGGGAAGTTGAAACTCGAAACCCAACTATTTTATGCTTTGGCTCTTTTCAAACCAAAGGAAGTGTGAGATGGAAAGAGAGAGAGATAAAGCGAGTTGCATGGCATCACCAACAATGGGGAAGCTAGCAGTTAGCCGCCAAGTCACAAGCAAGTAGGAAAGGCTAAAGAGCGAAGGACCTTGGGTGTATAGTGAGGAGGGAGGAACGGAAGGTCATTTGGGGCTGAAGCCTAATCCATTTGAAAAGTAATTGACTGCCACAAACCGTCATCATTACCACCACTGTTGCGAGCTTAATTCGAGACCTGTGATCAAAGAGACACAGGCTTGATTCAATTCTCATCAAATTGATCTTACGGTTAGTGACAGTAGGTAGGCCGGGTCAGAAAGGATTAGCATGAGTTTAACGCCAATTACACACAACTCTTAAGGTTTAATCTGTCACATGAGGTGGATGGTTATTTCCTCTCTAAGTTAATAGTATGCTCAAAATTAAACTTTTTCATGCTTGCTGGAGTGACTTGATCAATGTTTTATTATATTTTTTAGATGTTGATTGAGTTTGAGTCTAGATGTTGATTGAGTTTAAGTCTACAAGGATGGGTGGGGTTTAGGTGAATATGTTAGAATGTCACTACTCTGATTGTGATTTCAATTGATGTTATCATCTAAGAGTAAAATATGTTAGTAATGTGTTTCTCTTACTTAAATTACTTGGGTGATATTTTGGCTTGTCTAAATGCTAAATAGTTGTTGATATTAGGAGTATCATCATGCATTTGTCTATTTGTGTGATACCTTCCAATTGCGGTACAACATGCAAGACTATTTCTTGGAATTTGGAATAAGTTGGGGACTAAACTGAACATTATATTTATGTGAGTTAAGTTGAGCTAGGTTCCTGCATATCATTTCACATTGTCTTATATCAATCTGTATGAGTTGAAGCTGTTCACTTCGAATCAAACAAAAATTAAAGATTAGAATTAGAGCCATGTAAGTATTTGTTTGCAATGTGTTAAAGTTTGATGAAATCTAAATAGCATGATTCCACAATATGTTTTATCTTACTTTATATAGAAGAGATGTTGGTACCTACATGTAAAGTGAGACTTTTGAAAATCCAAAGAAGTTGAAAGCGTTCCTAAAAGAGGTAAATACTTTAATTATGATACATATGGGATTTAGAAATGCATTTAAAGCTAAGTAACTCCTTGTTAGGAATTCCTTTGAAAATTCTTAGTTGCAATGTGTTTTTCCTTTTAACATTTTGAACAAAAATTTAAATTATAAAAGGATCTGAGGTCCCTATGTTTGGTAAAACTATCCTTGGAAAAGAATCGTTTGAAATAATAATGCTCAAAATGAAGTTTAACCTTGTATAGGAAGAGCTAGTAAGAAGGTAATAGCCATGGAATGGGGGACGAAAGGATCCCTATTTGGAATCAAAACCCTGATCCTTGTATATAAGTTTCTTTACACGCTAATATGAATTTTTTGGTATTCTGATGAGGTTGTTGTGGCTTTTCCTCCCATTAGAATCCCAGGATCTAAGGGCACTAGATAAGCAATTTACCTAGAGGATTAGGCCATGATTTGTAAAAGAGGCATATGAGTGGAGCTTTAAGAAATTTAAAGGCTAATGAACTCCTTGATAGTACAAGTAGAAGCGACATTATTCATCAATAAGGAAACATTTTGTTTTGGTTCTCTAAAATGATGAAATTAGATCTCTCATGACTTTCGCATGTGTTTAAATTTATTATTAGTAGACAACTTTAGAAATCTTCGTTTTCAATTGAATGTCTATTGATAGAATTTTTCGGTGGTGAGTACGGGTTTTGTTGTTCACTGGGATAAAAGGCGACTTACCGTCGATTTAGCTATATGAGTGATCTCAATTTAATTCAGTTAAATGAATTTAACATGTGAATCTAACAACTCTTAAGAAAATGATTTTATGAAGCAAATGAACATTAATCCTAATCTAACTAATGACCTCTAACACCGAGAAAACATATAACACATAGAAAATGGGGGATTCAAGCACGATATGGCCCATCAACACATCCAAATTTCACCTTAAAGATCACCCCAAGATAATTTGACTATTAAACTAAACTATACTAAATCCTAGCAAAAGCAATGAAAAGATGGGATAAGAGTTACCAAAGCGTTCTTAAGCATTCTCGATCAAGAGTAAGCGATAGCATCATCTTCCTTACCTTGATTGAGCTCAATACCCATGGAACCATAAGTCGCACTACCTCTACTAACCCATGGTTTGAATAGAGGAAAGAAGAAAAGGGGAAAATTACTAGAGAGATGTTGCGTTTTGAGGGATGGATTAGGCTTTCAATCCATCAAGAACCAAACCCCGTCCTCCCATAACCCTCAGGCATCAAACCCATGTTTGGGGGTTGGTGATGCTCAAAAATTGAGTCTTTGCAGAAATTTAAGAGAGAGATAGTTGGATCAAGCATTCATGGAGAGAGAAAACAAGAAATCTACCATTAAATCCAATTAAAGGTTAAACTTTTGTTTTGCATCAATAGAGGGGAGAGAGAGTTCAACCTAAGCTAGCTACAGAGAAAGCTGCTAAAAAAAACGAAGAATGACTAAAAATTCCAAAGTCTCCCCTTTACTCTTACATCATTATCTTAATTAAATGAAAACGAAATTATAAAGTCTGGCATTGCCATGCCCCTTGGCACGAGGCACCCGTGCCAAATCTCTGTCTGCGATCCTGCAAATCTGCTTCTTGGGATGCTCTTTCTAAACTTGTGGCACACCTTTGGAGATTGTGGCATGCTACTGGAACTCTTCCCCTTTTTGAGATGGGCTTCGCTTCCTTTTTGGGTTTTCTCTCATGTTACCCGACAAACACAAAATTAGACTAATTAACTAATTTTAAAGATTATTTTGGAGCAAAAATCTAATAATGAGTGTCAAAAATTTGTCTAGTTGAGAACTGGACGAACACCCCCACACTTAGATTTTGCTCATTCTCAAGAAAAAATGAGGACTTCACCTTTTTGTAGGTGGTATGGTTGCATTTAGCATATGCAACAAGCCCTTTGAACTGCTCGGTTCCCCAAATGGTTGAGTGAGGTTTTGTGAGGGTTTTCAAGTGAAATATCCACAAAAATCATTTCAAAACAAAGAAAATCTTGTTGGTTTTTCTAAAACATGAACATATATACAAGTAATTGCGAAATTATATACACGACTCAGACAATTACAATACCCTTATAACTAAGTCACCAAGCTATATACAAATAGAATGTACAATCAGAAGACATCCAAGTCAAAAGAAGCATCCCGACTCTCATTTTCACCGTACACTCAACATACAATGATATGTACACCTGGGTGCATGTGCTAATGTGTATTAGTCCTTATGAATAACATTGCTAACATCGACACGATCTCTATTTCTTTGCCTTATTTGCTCCATTTTTCCTTCTTCTTTTTTTCCTTTTTTTCAACAATGATAATGCACACACCCTAAATCCGCTTAAGTTATAACTATTCGGGCCTTCCCTGAAAAAGGGATTTATTAGATTGTGTAAAACACTTATTTCATTGCCTAAACAGATGCGTAATCAAGTAAAATAGCACATATTCAAGTCAATTAAAGATATGAAATAAATGTAGTGGCTCCGAACATTGGTGCCTGGATTTTTTATTCACTTCTTTTTTCTTTTTTTGGTTTTTCTTTTTTCTTCAATTTTTAAGAGCTCAAAAGGCATTTTCGACAAACAAAGAGTTCACATGCTAACCTAACAACAAGACCCTAAAAATTAACGATAAAGTGAGCAAGGTAGGCACAAATTACACATATGAGACGGGATTATTATGAAAAATCATATCTACATCTTAACTAGACATCTCATCATGTGAACTCTATTTAGATATAACTTAGTGACCTAGGAAAGCACACAAAACCGCAAAAGAAAAAGAAAAGTTTTTTGGATTTTTTTAAAAATTTTTAAAAAATATGTACAAATAGGGTGTGGAGGAGGAGCCCCCTGGGTGTTGTGTTTGTGGTGGTGGTTAAGGTGCAAAGCCATGCTCTCCTTAAGGCTCCCCTTGTTGTTAGGCCTCTTGCCCTTCTTCATCACCTTCTTCATCATCATCCTCACTGCCCTCCTCACCTCCCTCTTCACCTTCATCACTCTCGCCTGGCATTACCACCTCTGTCACTATCACTCGATCACCATTTGAGTTTCGCTTATTTGAAATGGTGGTGCGGGCCACTTCTGGAATGATGAGAAGGATTTCTTTATGGTGGGGATACTTGCTAATACCACCCTTTGTATCAATGATAGTCATATGGGCGAGGGTAGCTATATCCAAACTCCCATCCAAAAAATGAGGCTCGAGGCTGCCAAACTTCCCCCCATGCCCCAAAGCTTAGGCTATTGTAGTGATCGTACCCCCCACACCAATAACTCATCGGTAGCCTTGGCCACCTCCGCCAAGTGGCGAATGATGAATGCTCCAGTGTTGGCATGGGTGCCAGTTAAGGCACACCAAATTAAAAATTAACTTCATTTTCCTACAAACATTGTGGCAATTGTTTCTCGTAAAAATAATGTTAGCTATCAAACACAGACAGATGTTTACATTACAAATACCTATGGCCTTAGCCTTCTTAGGATCGTACACACGGGGTCGCCCAAACCTGTCTGTATACGATTTCCTTTTGAAGCAATTGATGCTCAACCAAACAGGATCGGGGCACAACCAGCTCGATACATCCCGAAAAGGGTTCGAATGCACTAGTAAGTGAAGTAAGTGATTAGATTCTCTCAAACTCAACCTATGGTCTGAATTAAACGCACAAAAGGTAATAAGGATCTCTTGACCTCTATACGAACCAACCCAATCCACATTCAACAAACTCAATAACTCAATAACTAGCCGGTCATAGGCCACACATTTAATCTCCACATATTCTAACCAACCTAAATTGGTCAATAAAGTCACAATATCATCCAACATCCCCAACTGCCTCAAAGACTCTATGTGCCAAAACTTTTGTTCACTTGTCTTTCTAGTACTAAGAATTTCATACTTGGTTCGTTGTTCATCATTCACAAAAGTTAATCCTCTAGTACTAGGAGGCAACATTAATGGGTAAGAATCTTTCGTACTTTTCGTGTATGAAGGACCTTGAGATGAGGATACTTTAGATGACTTCTTGGGTACAGAGGGTCCCTTGGATGATTCACCCACTCTTTTCTTGCCCATCTTGCCAATAAAATGAATATTCAAGCCCCTCGAGTGTACAAATGAAGGAAAAATGCGAGCTTTCTTTCTATACTACCTTCAACCTCAACAATAGAGGTTAGGATTTTAGAGAGAAAAAGTTAGTGTGTTAGAGATGAAAGGAGGTGAAATTAAGAGAATTTGTGGTGGAAATGGGGAGATTGAGGTTGGAAGTAGTGAATTTGGTGAAAGATTTGAGGAATTTGGGTGAGATTTGAGCAGTGATGAGAGGGAGAGTGAGGAGAAGAAAGAGTGCCAAGGTAGAGAGAGAAAATTGTAGAAAAATTGATGAAGAAATGAGGAGGAAGAAGGAAAATCGGTTGGTTTAGTGACTTTTTCGAGTGCCTGTCGTACCAATTATCTGGAACCCGTCATTTTTGACTGCTGAGGGGCACGGTCGTGCTCCTTGGCACGGTCCAAATCTTTAGAAGTTGTTTCATTTTTCCTAAAATGTGGCATGCGCACACCCCTTGGCATGGGGCCACCTTGCCAAATCTCTACCTCCCCCTTCCTTGTTTTTCACTCAACTTGTTCCTAAGAGTTTCTTTTTCTAAATTTTCTCTCTTTTTTTAGTCCTTTCTTTTTCTTGAACCTATCTTTCTCTTTTTTTTCTCTCACTCATTTTGTTCCTTTCTCTAATTTTTTTTCATCATTTTTTTTCAAATTTTCAAACTTTTTTTCACACTTTTTCTTGATTTTTTCACTCTTTTTTTTCTCTTTTTTTCAAACTCACACTTATGTACTCCATGCACATTTGTACAAAGACTTCCCATATGACTACTCGAAGGGAGAAGGTTCCTGAAGGAAGATGCACTCCACGTCCTCTTCACTCAGTAGCTCCAACATGTGCTACCACCTATGCCGATTCACCTTAAAAACTTGGTCCTTGGTGGGGTCCCTAATCTCAATCGCCCCATGGGAAAACACACTAACCACAACATAAAGACTAACCCACCTAGATCGTAACTTCCCGGGAAACAAGTGAACGCGAGAATCATACAATAGCACTTTTAGCCTGGAGAAAACTATTTTCTATTAATGAGCTTGTCATGGAAGAATTTGGCGCGCTCTTTGCTCAAGCGAGTGTTATCATATGCTTCCTGCCTAATCTCTTCCAATTCATTTAAGCTAAGCTTCCGCTCCTCATTGGCGACTGTCAAGTCAAAATTTAGGACCTAAATCGCCCACCAAGCCCGATGTTCGAGCTCAATAGGCCGGTGACGAGGACTCCTAAAGACCACCCTATAGGGCAACATGCCCAAGGGGGTTTTGAAAGTCGTCCGGTAGGCCCAATGTGCATCAATAAACTTATCCGCTTAATCCTTTCTATTACTATTCATGGTCTTTTCAAGAATTTGCTTGACTTGTCTATTCGAAACATCTACTTGACCGCTAGCCTATGGGTGGAACGGGTTGCCATGCGATGGAGGATTGAGTGCCTCTTGACGGGTGCATCAAAAGACCTATTATCAAAATGAATCCCTTGATCACTAATGATGGCCCTAGGCATTCCATACCTAGCAAAGATGTTCTCTCGCAAAAATCTCACCACCACTTTGGACTTATTCGTCCTTGTGGGAATGACCTCTACCTATTTTGACACATAATCCACACACATAAAAATATATTCATTCCCAATGGAATTCGAAACGGGCCCATAAAATCAAGACCCCACGCATCAAATATGTCCACAACAATGATAAGGGTGAGTGGCATCATGCATTTCCTACCTATCTTGCCCATTTGTTGACAACATACACATCGTTTACAATATTCATAGGCATCTCTAAAGAGGGTCAACCAATAGAATATGCTTTGAAGAACCTTCACAATGGTTTTTTTCCCACTAAAGTGTCCTCTATAAGATTAATCATGACAAAAGGAAAGGACACTCTGAAAGTGCCCATTAGGGATACACCTTCTAAGGATTTGGCCTGGACAATATTTGAACAAATACAGTTCATCCCACACGAAAAATCGGACCATGAATAGAAAATGATCCCAATCGTTCTTGTTCCACCCCCTAGGCATTTCCCCAGTCACTAGATAGTTTACTATGTCAGCATGCCATGACTCCTTTTGAACCCTAAATAATTGTTCATTAGAAAAACAATCAGAAAAGGGGGGTCCATTTGCATCATGTACCATTAGCCTAGATAGGCGATTGGCTATCGGGTTCTTGGAACCCTTCCTATCTTCGATCTCACGATCAAATTCTTGTAAAAGTATAATCTACCTAATTAGCCTAGGCTTTGCATCCTTCTTTTCCATGAGACGTTTTAAGCCGGCATGGTCAGTCAAAACAATCACATGAGGTCCTATGAGGTATGGTCTAAACTTTTTAAGTCCAAAAACCATCACCAAGAACTCCTTTTTAGTCACGGTGTAATTTACTTACGCCTCATTCAAAGTATCACTCGCATAGTAAATTACATGGAGCTTCTTATCGATTCTTTGTCCTAAAACTACACTGACCGCATAATCTAATGCATGACATATGAGTTCAAAAGATTCTCCCCATATGGGAGAATGTAGGATAGGTGCAGTAGTGGGTGCCTCCTTAAGCTTTGTAAATGCCACTTCACACTCCTTAGGGAAGTGTCTCCTTAGCTAGGAGAGAAAACAAGGCTTAGCAATCTTGCTAAAGTCCTTGATAAATCGCTGATAAAAATCAGCACACCGAGAAAGGATCGCACATCTTTAACACAAGTAGGGAGGGGAAGGTTTGCAATCAAATCCATTTTCACCTTGTCTACCCTCGCTAGAAATAATATGGCCCAAGACAATTCCCTTCTTGACCATGAAATGATATTTTTCCCTATCAAGGATCAACCTTTTATTCTGACACCTTCTCAACACTTTTCCCAAAATTAGTTAAGCAATCCTCAAAAGAGTCTCCGTACATAGAGAAGTCTTCCATAAAAATCTCAAGACATTGCTTAACTAAATTAGAAACAATGGAGATCATACATCTTTAGAACATGGCCGGGGCATTGCAAAGGCCAAAAGGCATCTTCGTAAAGGCGTAAGCGCCAAAAGGACAAGTGAATGTGGTCTTTTCTTGGTCTTCAGGGGCAATAGGAATTTAAGTATAGCCAGAATATCCATCAAAGAAACAATAGAAGGCCCATCCAGCTAACCTGTCCACCATTTAGTCCAACAAGGGCAAAGGAAAATGATCCTTCCTAATGGTGAAGTTTAGCTTTCGATAATCAGTGCGTACCCTCCATCCGGATTGGATTCTTATGGGAATGAGCTCACCCGGTCTTTTTAGCAACGACTTGGACGGGGCTCACCCACTCACTATCCGAGATCAGGTAAATAATGTCATGATCCAACCACTTAAGGGTTTCCTTCTTTACCACTTCTTGAAGGGTGGGATTCAATATTCTTTGTCGGTCTCGGTAAGGTTTGGCATTGTCCTCAAGGTTTATGCGGTGTTGTACTATAGTAGGACTAATGCCATGGATGTCTCCTAAGGTCCACCGTAATGCTTCTTTGTTTTCCCTTAACAAGTCCAGGACTTGACTCTCTTGGTCTGAGTTCAAATCATTAGCAAGTATCACAGGAAACGTTTCATTCAATCCTAAGAATGTATACTTGAGCGTGTTGGGAAGCGTTTCAAATCAAGAGAGGTAGATGACGACACACTAGGAGGTTCCTAATGAGATGAAAGGGGAATAGAAGAGAGAGATGTAAAAATGGATGCATGTAATGAGTCGTCACATTAATCCTCAAATGCAAATGCATCATATTCGGGTTCATACTCTATGCAAGATGACTCATACACACACGACATTAACTTTTTTTCGCAATCAACTCCGACTTCCTCCAATGTAAGGTCACTCACCCAATTAAGGGATTGGTGATCAATATCATCAAAACCCATTGGTTGTTTCTACACATTGAACACATTTAATTCCACGGTCATTTTTCCAAATGTCAACTTTAATTTCCCATCTCTGCAATTTATAAGTGCATTTTAGTTGGCTAGGAATGGTCGACTAAGGATGATCGATATTTAATTTTCAATACACAAGACACCCTGGGCCTATAGAACTACCAAATCCACAGGAAATATGAATTCCTTTACTTTGATTAATGCATCTTCAACCATCCCTCTAGAAAACCTAGTGGAACGGTCGGCTAACTGAAGAACCATTTTTGTAGGATTAAACTCCCTTAAACCCAACCTCTTATACACCGTGAAGGCTAAGAGGTTCACACTAGCACCTAAGTCAAGAAGGGCCCGATGAATGTTATGATGACCAATCACAATTGAGATTGGGGGGCATCCCGGGTCCTTATATTTAATTAGCACTTGATTTGAAATCATGGAGCCCACATTAGAGGTCAAAAATGCCCACTTGGGAACATTAGTGGCTCTCTTAGTGGTACACAAGTCTTTAAGAAAATGAGCATGGGGGCATTTGTTGTATCGTAAAGGGATGTTGATCTTAACTTGGGAAAAAGTCTCCCTAATCTTGTCAACATGGGATTGTACCTATTTTCCTTTCAACTGGTTAGGGAAAGGAGGTGGAGGTCTAGCAAGACCAGATAAAGGAATACGAGAATCCTTAGGAGAGGTAGAATCATTGATTGTGTAATACTTTGAGTGTGGCTAAAAAGAATCGAAGTGACTACTTATATCACCAAAAGGTACACCTTTCTTTTCGGGAAACTCACTCTTAAGAACTCCACAGTTAAGCGTGCTTGCTGGGGAGTAATCTTCGGATGGGTGACCTCTAACCGTGACGGGAGGGGGCGTTACAGATGGTATCAGAGCTGACCCACGACCTTGAGCTGCGCCAGTAGATGGAGAGCCCATGGGCAGTCACCTAGCAGGGCAAAGATACTGAGTGTGGACCGCCGGACAAGAGGACTCGTAAGTCGGTCGGACAGTGAGGCACAACGAGGACATTGTGCGCTTCAAGTGGGGATGATTGTAATACTTTGAGTGTAGCTCAAAAGAATCGAAGTGACTACTTATATCACCAAAAGGTACACCTTTCTTTTTGGGAAGCTCACTCTTTAGAACTCCACAGTTAACGTACTCGCTGGGGAGCAATCTTGGGATGGGTGACCTCCTGAGAAATTTCCCAGGCAGCATGTGAGCGAAGACGAAGCATGGAGGAAAGGCTTGTGGTGATCTGTGGGGCCAGTCGACGATCCTTGAAGTTGTTATTGATAAGACCTGCAACCGTGACGGGTCGAGGCATTACAGATTGACTCGCTCTCCTTAGGGTCATCCATATCCTTAGATGGGATTGGGATCGTTGGGGAGGCACACATATCATCACCTTCAGGGGAAGGGCGAGAACATGACGGGGAAGGGGATTCATTCACATCTTGCTCACCTACATGGGTGTCAACTTTTTTACCCGACCGTAAAGAAATTATGGCATTCACTTTCCGAACATCATTGGAGTTAAAGGAAGAGGAAGAGCTTCCTCTTGGGTTTGGCTCAGGTTGACTAGAAAAACCTCTTTCTCCATATTAGATGTGGCTAATTGAGCAAATTGTTCACTTATTGTCTTCATTATTCTCTCATTTGACTCATTAAGTTCTCTAATTATCCTCTTCATGTCATTGACTATCTTGTTCACTTTATCCAATTCATTATACTTGGAGTGGGATATGATTGAGCCACATATGGTTGAGAAAGAGGGGGGCCCTAGGAGCATTGTATGCCCCTGGGAAGGGGGGCTTTTGATAAGCCGAAAATGATGAGTTTCCTTGCGGACTCCCACCTTAATTGGTGGGCATCAAAGCATTAGGTCTAGTCCATGAAAAATTGGGGTGTTTAGCCCACCCCGAATTGCAAGTAGAGGAGGGATCAAATTTCGGCCTTTGGAAGGCTGGATTCACTTGAATTTGCTCTTCGCTAGTAGCCAACTATTTAGCGAACAAGGGACACGCACTTAGGGAACGATCAGTGGCTTGACATTGAGAGCATGAGTGCATTTCGGGAGAGGGATAGTTACTTGGTGTTTAGGACAACAAAAGACCCTTTAACATGTTTTCCAAGGCGGCAAATCTAGTATCAATGTATGTAGTATCCGCCACCGTATGACATCCTCCCCTTTGGCAATTAATTCTAGCCCTAGACTCTCATCCCTAGTAATTTTCCATTGTATGGTCTTTTCAGCTAATTCCTCTTGGAAACCCTAAGCTTCGGTGTCGCTTTTATTCAAAAACCCTCCTTGACACATAGACTCCACCATGGTTCTAATGGCTTGGTCAAGACCCTCATAAATAATTTGGCATAAATGCCACCGTGGTGTGGACATGGAGCAAGTAAGTGCTTAAACCGTTTAAAACACTTCCAAAAGGACTCCTTCTCAAGTTGGACAAAGTAGTAAATCTCATTCTGCAACTTGACCATTTATCATTTGAGAAATGTTTTCCCAAGAACACTCTAAAAAACCCACCGAGTTTTGAAATTTGAAAGCAAGAGGGATTGGTTTATCTCGGTGGGTAGAAGATTTGATTAAGGCTCCTTAAAGCCGGAGGAGGAGGTTGGGGAGGCCCTTGCACTTGTTCCTCCGTCATCTCTTTGGGATTAAGTGCTATGGTCGGGATTGCACGAGTGTGGGGAGGTCGTTCAACACGAATCGGTCTTCTATAGCTAGGTGATCTAGTCCAAGCACTCATGCATTCTCATTTTTATAGTTTTTTTTTTCGAATTTTTATAGTTTTTTTTTTCAAAATGATAATAGCCAAAAACTATGTGCAACAAGTAAGTCTAAATCAAAAGCAAATCAAACGTTATCATCCCTGGCAACTACGCCATTTTGTTGATAGAACTTTTTTGGTGGTGAGTATGGGGTTTTGTCCTTCATTGGTATGAAGGGCGATTTATCGTTGATTCAACTATATGAGTGATCTCAATTTACTTCAGTGAAACGAATTAACATGAGAATCTAATAACTCTAAGAAAACAATTTCACAAAGAAAATGAACACTAATCCCAATCTAACTAATGACCCCTAACACCTAGAAAACACGTAACACGTAGAAAATAGGGGATTCAGGCACGACATGGCCTATCAACACATCCAAATTTCACCTTATAGATCAGCCCAAGAAAATTTGACTACTAAACTAAACTACATTCAATCCTAGTAAAAGCAATGAAAAGATGGGACAAGAGTTACCAAAGCGTTCTTAAGCATTCTTGATCAAGAGTAAGCGATAGCATCATCTTCCTTGCCTTGATTGAGCTCAATACCCATAGAACTATAAGTTGCTCTATGTCCACTAACCTATGGTTTGAATGGAGGAAAGATGAAAAGGGGAAAATTGCTCGATACATGTTGAGTTTTAAGGGATGGATTAGGCTTTCAATCCATTAAGAACCAAACCCCATCCTCACACAACCCCCAAGCATCAAACCCATGCTTGGAGGGGAATTGATGATGCTCAAAATTGAGCCTTTGCATAAATTTAAGTGAGAGAGACTTGCATTAAGCATTCATGGAGAGAGAAAACAAGAACTCTACCATTAAATCCAAGTAAGGCTTAAACTTTTATTTTGCATTAATGGAGGAGAGAGAGAGAGTTCAACCCAAGCTAGCTATAGAGAAAGCTACTGAAGAAAACAAAGAATGACCTACAAATTCCAAAGTCTTCCCTTTACTCTTACATCATTATCTCAATTAAATGAAAATGAAATTACAGAGTTTAGCACGGTCGTGCCCCTTGGCATGGGACGCCTGTGCGAAATCTCTGTCCACGATCCTCCAAATCTGCTTCTTAGCATGTTCTTCCTAAACTTGTGGCACACCCTTGGAGATTGTGGCATGCCCGTGGAGCTCTTCCCCTTTTTGGGTTGGGCTTGGCTTCCTTTTTGGGTTTTTCTCTCATTTTACCCTACAAACACAAAATTAGACTAATTGACTAATTTTAAAGATTATTTAGGAGCAAAAATCTAATAATGAGTGTCAAAAATTTGTCTCGTTGGGAACCGAACAAAGTCTTTTAGGCATGCTATGCTATTTGAACAAACAACCTTTAATAAGCTCTTATTTGAGTCTAGCCGTTCTAAAGAGTTTGAATCATGGTTTCCACATTATATGCGACCGACATATACATATACATATATGTAAGATATATTATGTGTGATTTTGTGCAAATGTTTTTGGTCTTAGGAAGTGAGAACTCCCATTGAGGAATGGTCGCTACTTGCTAACGCTCCCTACTTTTCCTTTTTCCCAGATTTTAGTGGTTTAAGACAAGTATATTTCAAGTTATACAGGTAAAACATAAATGGTTATCCTATTCAGATATCCTAATAGCCCAAAGCGTGAATATGCATACATTTGTAAAGGATAGAACTTAGAGGTTGTTATTTTAAGCATTACTTAAGTACTATTTGAAATTCATGCAAATATACCTTAAGAGCCAACCCTTTTCTAGTTTCAGATTTGTAGCACATAAGGAATTGGCTAAGCAGGGAGTGATGAGAAGAGATGCAAACTCTTTTGCTCTGAGTGTTTGACTCGTTAAGCTTTATTTGCATTGCTTTGATTTTTAAGTTAACAAGTTGTTTACTCTAGGCGTGTTACTCATTGAGTTACTTTACTCAGGCGCATAGCCATTGAGTTACTCATAGGGCTTTCTGTTTTTTTTCCGTTGTAGTTTGATAGGTACAATTATGCAGTAAAAAGTTCAAGAAAAGAAAATTATATATTCAACTTTTACTCGAAACTCTGTTCAATTTTGTTTTAAAATATAAGAATCTCCCAAAATTATTACCCTAGGGTCTAGGGGTATTACAACAAATAACCAAAGATTGGAACCTCAACTATAACATTCTGTACTTCTCTGAAATCAACAAAGCACACATTTTTCTCCTTTTTTGTTGTTGAAAAAAATAGGACACAAACCAATATATAAATCCATCTATAAGCCTGATTGGAACCCAAAAGCGACTACTAAGACAAACACATGCATGGGCCAGATGATCCTCATGCCTGTACGGATTAAAACAATAAGGGAAGTACTACAGAATGGAATATATGCATAAATTGAAGGTTATGTAAGTTGTAAAAGATATACAACAAGAAAAGAAAGAAACGAAAATAAAAGGAAAGAAAAAGAATAAAAAATAATAAAACTCTAGTATGAGACATTAAAAATGAAGCGAAGAAAATAACTTAGAGGCTCGAAATTTTTCCTTTGCTAAGTACTTGCAAGTAGTGTTGAATCTTTGCTCCAACACATGTTAAAAGTTGCTAATTAAACTAGAACCCAATGAGAGTTCTTAGTTAAACCCACCATAATGAAAATAAACATAAGTTTTTACTGTATTTTTGTTGTACAAGATCTTGCATGCACTCCCTTTTTTTTCTTGTTCTTTTTTCTTTTCTTGTGTCAGTTTCTTCGATATCACTGCTCTTGCTGCTCCATCACTTCTTCTTCCTCTTTTTCTATCCACGTCTCCGTTGAAGTAGTCAACTGTATCTTTGTCCTCATCGATGGCGAACTGACCTTTCATCGCAATCCACTACTGCATCCTTTTTCTTTGATTCTCTGGTAGTGAAAGAAAAGCTCCAATGACGGAAATTTAACTAAATTGGGGCAAATTTCCTTCGATGTGGTTTCCATTTAGGTCGCAGAAGCTGAGGAGAGAGAAAATGGATGATGTCGAGAATATCTAGTTAAGGAGGTCGACATATGTTATTGCATCAATTACCATTCGGAATAGAGTGAGATTGGAGGCAATGGCGAAGGGACATAAAGTTTTATCGTAAAACAATGATTAGTTGTTTAGGAAAATAATAGTTTCTTATTCACCAAAATTTTTCTGAATTAAACTTGTCCATCAAACGATGATCTTGTTCACCAAAAAATGACCTATCATTTACCATAAATTGTTCAGTAAACATTAATCTATTGTTCACTAAAAACAATGATTACTGTTCTATTATTCATCAAAAGTTGTTGAATAGTACAATAAAAATATTAGATACAATTTAAAATACTAACTACTAAGAATTAAAAATCGTTAAAAGAAATACGCCAAACAGAACTACTGATTTAAAAGTCTTCTATGTTCACAAACAACAAACATGTTGTTCACTAAAAATATTTGAAAATTTTTCCTCACCAAAGAGTATTCTATTGTTCACAATATTATACACCAAATGCGCATTGTAAATTATTCTCCAAAAATATATTTTATTGTACACCAAAAGTATAGTTAAACATTTAGTATATTGTAAGGCAGGTTTGAAGTAAGAAAAGAAGAAGAAACTAGTTTAACTGGAAAAGTAATTAAATGTAGGAGAGAAATATATAAACCTAAAAACAATATAGAAACATATAAAAGTTTTAGATGAAGATTCAAGCTTAAACCAATGCAATACTGACCCAACACTTCTACCTGTACTATTTGTTTACTAATTTTAAGTTGGACCCATACCTAACCTGGATGCTTTGGGTACATGAAGACTAAACTCTGAGTCAAATCCTTTGGATCTACTGAGTTCATCGGTTCTGTTGAAATTGTTGAAATGTAAACCTACTAAAAACCACCAAATAGGGGGGCTGTTGAGTTAAAGGATGAAAGCTCAAAAAAGCCCTACTTCCAAGGTTTAACATCTAAATTGAGACAAAACCATACACAATATGACTATAACTCATAATTTTCTTACGTCTTATTTCTTACATATTATTTTAGGAACTTTCGGATTTCTTCAAGGATGACGTGGGATGAGAGCGGGCTTATGTGATGGCGAGGGCTGCTTGTCTAATGATTCACTCTGCGAGCGTTTAGCCTACGAAAAGCCTCTCCGACGGTCAAGTTAATAAGGGGTCCCACAAAAGAGACAATATAGAGAAAGTAATTGATAAAGGATGAGCTTTTTCCAGAGCATATGATATTGGTTTTCGGTATTAATCATGGGCAATGAATGATTCCTCTGAAATCCTCCTTTTCCCGAGGTGGGTAGGTGGCTATTTATAACTCCTGTTGTTAGGGGTAAAGTTGTAATTTCACATGAGGTGCTTCCCTAATAGGCTAAAAGACAATTCGCCTGGTAAGGCCCATGAAGGCCATAGATAGCCATTATGGCTCTGGCTTATGGTCGTGACTATAAGGTCCCCATTAGGGTCCTAGGTTTTGCCAAATCATTTAGGCCTTCACATTTTACTAGCACGCTTGACCGAATAAGAGTACAGGTAGAATGTGGAGTGAGTACCAGAAGGAATTATTACCTGCAGGTTTATCAAGGGCAGTTTTAGCCCAAAAAACTTCTATCATCCCTAGACACCCGGGCCTCAATTTCGGTGTTAGGGAGTTTCCTAAGGTGTCATCATTCCCGAGGTCTGAGTATAGCCTTGGGAAGTTCCCCCTCATGTATATAAAAAGGGGTTGTTTAGCGGGACTGCATGGCTGTTATTAGCTGGCTATCATCTTATTAGAAGTTCCACCATCATGGTTTTTGCTACTATCTTGATACCAAGGAAATGGCTCTGTATGTGTAGGAAACCATCAACTGGCACTTGAGAAGTGCGACCCGCCCTCCTCAACCACTTCCTGATAGTTACCATGACTGGTGCCCTTACTTTATCTTGCCCGATGCCGAGGAGGCCGCTCGTGACTTTCGTATTGCTGAATTGGTTCAAGCCACCTTTTATGTTATGGTTTTTAATGAGGCCCTGGAGCTGGGCGTCTTGAGCAGGGGCATGGCCGCAGTTCTAAAGTCTGCTCTCATGGGTCAACGATGGTTCATCTTTGAGGGTTGACTGCAGCGAAATAGGGATGGCATCTTAAGAGCTCACCAGCCTGGTCCCATGGCTACGGAAGCGGGGCTGGGGCCTTTAAGTGGCTAGCAAGAGAGCACCATGTCTAACGAGGCTCTCCTAGAGTTTAGTGATGAGAACAATTAATAGCCTTAGGCTCTTTTGTGACGCTATTTCGCCCTTTTTTCTTGTTTAGCCGTCATGTAATTACTCACGCTTGTAATGAAGAGTGACTTTTTCACTTAGTGACTCCAGTTGTCATTGATACTTTTGTGTGCTTGCTTTAGAGTTGTGTTTTTCAACCACTAAGAATTGTGGAGGAGTTCAGGCATATCATAGGAGTCAAAGCCCCTCGGGGCCCCCGTACATAACGGATAGCTTCGGATCATGCTAAGAGAGCCTTGGCCCCTTGGGGTTAAAGGTGTAGCGATCGGCCTTAGGCCGTGCTTTAAGACCCTTAGCCCCTTGGGAGCCAAAAGGTGTAACGACCAACCCTAGGCCATACTGTGAAATCCTTAGCCCCTTGGAGGCCAAAGGTGTAGCGATCAGCCCTCGGCCGGGCTATGAGACTCTTAGCCCCTTGGGGGCTAAAGGTCTCGCGATCGGCCCTAGGCCGTGCTGTGAGGTCCTTAGCCCCTTAAGGACTAAAGGTTTAGCAATTGGCCCTGGGCTGGGCTGTAAGACTCTCAGCCCCTTGGGTGCTAAAGATGTAACTACCAACCACAGGCCGGGCTGTCATACCCTTAGGTGCCATGACCAGCCACAGACAGAGCGCTAAGACCCTTAGCCCCTTGGGGGCTAGTGTTGCAATCGGCTTTCGGCTACGCTTATGAGACCCTTAGCCCCTTAAGGGCTAAAAGGTGTAGCGGACGAACTAAGGTCGTACTGGAGCATAACGCGGGATCTCTATCCTTCTGGCAAAAGTCAGTACAAGATAAGGTGGCTATATTATTTTCTGTTTGTTTTGTTTATTTAATATGTGTGTGCCTTTTATTGCCGCGTGTTGTGGCTTGGCTGGCGATCCAGCTTTGTTCTACCTCTGGTGGTGTGTCAACTTCTCCCCCCTCTCCTCTATATAAGAGGGATGCGGGTTCCTGTGGAAGCCACACCGAGTCTCTTCTTTGAAGTCCTTAGAGAGAGAAGCGCATTTGTTAGAGAGAGAAGGTCTGCCCCCTTTCTTGAGTTTTCTTTTACCCTTCAAACTCACTGAATCTTCAACCTTCCTTCTTTCACATCTGCAAATGAAGTTATTCATCCTCAATGTTAGCCTTAAACCTCCTTCAAACTCTTGCAGGTACGTGCTTCTGTGCATCCTTTGGAGGCTTCTTTTCGTATTATTAAATAAGTTATGTCGTCGTCATGTTCACCGAATGAGGCCGTCTCTTCATGTTCACCTATGAGACCATCCCAAAAGAGACGGCCAGTCCTTGTGAGGAGGGCCGTCACCCCCAATCTCCTAACCTCCAGGCTAAGATCCATGGCTAGGTGGTAGCCTTTTTCCCCCCAAAGAATCAATTTAGGGAGCTAAAACAAATTCCCTATACTGTGGCCATCTATGATCCCAGACCTCACTCTTGGTCAAGCTGCAAGTGTTGCTCCACCCCCAGTGTTCTTAGTATTGAAGAGAAAGTTGTCTATCAAGCTGGCCAGAACTGAGACTACCGTGAGGCTGAAGACTATTCCCGAACTAATGGCCGAAGGATATTCAGCAGGTAATTCACACTATGCTTCCGACTCTTATGAACAGACCATGAAAGTTTGTTCCACTAGCTCCAGCACCTCTGAACGGAGGGGCGAGGCCCATTCGTCGAGTTCTCCCTCGTTGATTTCTACCACCAAGAGGGCTTGTCCTCAGAAAGGGCCATCCCAAGAGGTCGTCGTGAAGTGTATGTACTTCCCACGAGCACCCGAGCATTCAAATCTTGGAGATGGGCCAAGCATGCATTTCCCCAACCCTAAGATAGTGCGATCCTTAAAGAGACCGACATTGGACGAGGAGTATATCCTCCATGTAATTTACAAGTTCGTGATCCCCAATCCTAATGCCATGGTCAACGGGCCACCCCCGACGTGTACAGTAATCCACCGGGTGGCCCTCTTTTGCGGCCTTAGGTTCCCATTGCATTAAGTTATCGCGAAGATTCTAAACAAGTATGGGTTGGCGCCTGCACAGATTATGCCATTAACTTGGCATGACGTCTGCGCCTTTATCACCACTTGCGAGCTATGTAGGTTGACCTGCACTCGGCAGGCCTTTGGGTTGGTGCACATAGTGCAAAAGCTACCGAGGGAGGCCGGGGAAACCGGTTGGTACAGTTTTAATGACCGAAATACTTTCATAACAGCCATCGAGAAGAAGTCGAAGCAAAAAAAACTGAAAATATAACTTTCTCTTTATGCATTATGCGACCGGTTGGGCCGACATTCCCGACTGGAACGATGGCAAGTCGGTCCGAAACCCTTTTGGTGAACTGACCTCTAAGGAAAAGGTTACCACACGGTACTTCCAGTACTACATTCGGGAGGATGACCGGTCGAAGCCCCTCCCCGCTTTTATGTCGTGCATAGTAAACGTGGGCAAAGGGCTCGAGCGCCGGAGGGTAAAGTCGAGTGATAGGAAACCTTTCAACTGGCTCCCCAAGCTATCATATTTCGAAAATGATTTTTTCCTAGCAGCCGCCGGCCTCCTGATCCTTTAGAAATATTCGCTACAAAATGTTGCTTAATACTGAAAGAATTTCCGACGAAAATTTTCCTGATTTCCAATGGAAAAGGCAACTTCCGATGGAATTTCCGACAGATTTTTTCCATCGGGAAAATGCTCGTTGGAGATTCTGCTCTGATGGGCTCCAACGGGTTTTCCTACGGATTGTTCCCGTCGAAAATTCCGTCGGACAGATATGTTTTTTATTAATAATAACATGGATTTAAAATTAATAATAACAATAATATGTTTTTTGAACTAATTATACATATATATGCGTATTTAAAATTAAAAAAAATCACCACAAACAAGATATATAATAACTAGCAAATACAAATTTTTTACTGAAAATTAAAAGTGCTAAATTTAAAATTATTCATAACATCCACAAGCGGGGCGGTGGCGGCATGACGGAGGCGGCGGCAGCGGTTCTAACGTTTCACTCCATAAACATTAAATCAATCACAATCAAACACCAACTAAGTCAAAATTTTCATTTTTAAAGAGCAAAATGGGTGAGATGGAAGAATTTACCGGTGGGCTATGAAAGGCGATAAATTCCGTCATCGATCACCGGCAATCTTCACGGTTCTTCCTCTACCTTGTTCTCCCTCTTCTTTGTTTTCTCTCTCCTCGCGTTCGCTCTCTCTTCACGAACTTTTCTCTCTCCTCGCATTCGCTCTCGCTTGGTTTTATAGAAAATCCGGAAATGTTTTTGGAAAAACTCTGCCAATTTCCGACGGAAAAAACCCCGATGGAAATTCCGTCGGAAATTTGAAATCCGACGGAATCCGTCGGAGATTCCGTCGGAAATTGGCGACGAGTCCGACAATCCGCTTTCCCAATACTTTTTCCGTCGGAGATGAATACCATTTTTGTAGTGATTCTAAGGGTATTTCACATTTCCCTTGTGTGTCGTCCTTCCCTTAGTTCTGACCTGACTTTCCTTTCCTTTATGCAGAGCAAGCTAGGGCGACGCCCTCTTGCTTCTAGAGCAGAATGCCAATCCTTAAGAAGTCGCTGCTGAAGTCGCCCAGCGCCGGGTCCCAAGCAGGAAAGGTCAATCTCTCACTAATTGCAATCCCGCGTGTCCAAATGATTTTTGACATTTTAACACTAACTTGAGGCATCCTGACAGGTGCCCAAGGTCATACTATGCGGCCGAAAGCCCCCAACCGTATCTTTGAGTCTTTCTCGATCGGTTGTGCATAAGCGCCCGCGCTAGCAGGAGGGCGAGACTGCCGCTCCTTACCCCCTAAGGACCGACCAACCCTAACCAGGGATCGACGAGTCCAAATAGTCGCCTCTATGGCAGGCGTCCTAGGAGCAGGGCGGTGGGGCTGCCTTCGGTGGGGTTGGGAGGCCACCTTCTTTAGGGGGTTCTTAAGGGAGCTAGCAGGTGCCCCAACGATAGGCAGGGGAGGCGTTTACGAGCAGGTTCACTAGAGCCATTGACTTTTGGGAGGCTGATCCTCCAGTTAAGTCTGAACTGGTATAGCCTCTTGCTAGGTCATGGGATCTTTTGCCCTAGGCCTCTCCCAACATTCAAAGGGTTATCGAAGAGCAGGTGGCCATCGTTGAGGTAAAAACATCTACCCTTATGTGCTTTTTTTTAAAAAAACTTTTTCCATCTCCATTGACCTTTCATGTCAGCTTATCTTTTTACAGGCCTTCACCCGGGCACTGAAAGCTATAAGTTCAGCATCTTCCACTGCTCTCTTAGAAGAACAGATCTATGGCCTCCAGGAGGAACGACAAAAGGCTCAGGACTCAGTGGCCAAGCACAAGCGCCGCTGGGAAAAATTAACAAAGGACAAGGAAGCTTGGGCGGCTGAGAAGAAAGAGCTGCACTATCAGTTGGAAGATGTTCACATCAAGGTGGAGGTCGAGAAGATTACGGGCCAAGAAAATGCCGCTAAGGCTGAAAACTACGGGTATCAGCGCAACTAAGAAGTACGGAGTTCTTTCGGGAATTCCTGGAGATCTTAGCCCCTGACGAGTTTTAGCAAGAAGGGTAGTTCGAGGCGTACGTTAACTACATCAAGGATCGCCATCATGCTCATGAGGCAGGTGAGGACTCTAACTAGGTTGAATTCCATCTGACAGCCTCCGAGGATAACAAGCTGAGCCTGAAGATACCGCCCCACTAGATGGGGAAGGCGTGGTGAATAATGATAGTGACGATGAAGATCCGGCCCTTAGAAGTTAAAGCTTTTAGTCATCTTTCTTTCTTCCTTCCTTCTTTGTTCTTTTGATTTTCCTTTTTTTATTGGTGTTTATACTTACTCGAATATTAATGAAGTTCTTTTTTAGCTACCTCTGTTGTTTAATGACTTGTTGTTTTACTTTACATTTTACATGCCTTTGTACAATTTTCCATTTAGACTATGGATCTCTAGCCCCCTAAGTGAAACGTCAAGTCAAAAAGGAGAAATCCCTCGACAAGAAAGCAGTAGGAGTTCCGTTATGAAAACCTTTAGCCTCTCGGTGGCTAAAATGTATAGCGACCTGCCCTAGGCCATGATTATGAGAGCTTTAGCTCCTTGAAAGCTAAAAGGTGTAGCAATCGGCCATAGTCTGAGCTGTGAAACCCTTAGCCCCTTAGGGGATAAAGGTGTAGTGACCGGTCCTGGACCGTGCTTATGAAACCTTTAGCCCCTTAAGGGCTAACAAGTGCAGCGACCAGCCACAGGCCAAGCTATAAAACCTTTAGCCCCTCAGGGGCTAAAGGTGTAGCGACCAGCCCTAGGTCGTGCTTTTGAGACCTTTAACCCCTTGAGGGCTAAAAGGTATAGGGATCGGCCACAGGCTGAGTTGTGAGACCCTTAGTCCTTTGGAGGCTAAATGTGTAGCGATCGGCCATAAGTCGAGCTGTGAGATCCTTAACCCCTTGGAGGCTATAGGTACAGCGACTAGTCTTATGCTATGCCGTGAGACCCTTAACCCCTTGGGCGCTAAAGGTGTACCAACTGACCTTAGGCTAAGCTATGAGACCCTTAGCGCCTTAGGGGCTAAAGGTGTAGCTATCATCTCTAGGTCATGATGTGAAATCCTTAGCCCCTTGGGGGCTAAAAGCGCAGCGACTGACCCTAGACTGTGCTTTGAAATCCTAAATCCTTTAGGGGTTAAAGGTGTAATGCCCGGCCCTAGGTCGTGTTTATGAGACCGTCAACCCCTTGGGGCCTATAATGGTGTAGTGGGAACCTTGAAGAGAAAGATGCAGCTTGACCGACAATGTCCCTGTTCATTGTTATTGCAAAATGATGCACACTTTGTCGACCATACAAAAGATACAAGCTGCTAGACATGGTAGTTGCGCAAATTACTGCTATACCACGTCCTTGAGATAAGTGTTCCTTATGGGGTTGTGAGTCAGTAAGTGTCAGGACTCACATGCTCTAGTACCTTGTAGGGACCTTCCTAATTGGCTATGAGCTTACCTGTTCGCCAAATTGAGCCACTGCCTCCGTTCGCTGTAGCAGCAGGTCTATTACACTGATGGGATAGAATTTTACTAACGGATAATGGACCCTTGCCACACGTAGCTTGTAAAGTGCCTCGCAAAGGAGAGCATCACCTCGGATAGAAGAGCGTAAATCGTGGGCTTCCTACGAGGCTGCATTATCGGGTATCTCTTGGAAAGTGGTGAGGCGATGTGTGTGGAATGCTACTTCAACAGGGAAAACAGCTTCGAAGCCATAAGGTAGCAGAAAGGGGGTTTCTCCTGTAGCTGTTTTTCTGTGGTGTGGAGAAACCATAAAACGTCATATTGTCGCTATTTTTTCTGTGGTGTTGAGAGACCATAAAGTAGCAGAAAGGCCCTAAGATGTTCATTCCTCAAGTGGCGAATCGTAAGGAACTAGCTATAGGCGTTAATGGGGTGGTGCGCCCCCACTGTACAGGAGAGAATTTTTGGAACTTGTCGCACCTGCGCTTTAGGCTCATAGCATCTTCACGCAAAGAGGGCCAACAACCAGTTCAGATAGCGGTGATTATGAGGGCTTGCCCATCGATATGTGAGCTGCAAACTCCCTCGTGGATTTCCTTAAGGACCTTTTGTGCCATCTCGGGGTTACACAATGCAACAACGGTCGAGTGCAAGAGCATTTATACAGGATCCCGTCGTATAAGATGAACCGGTTCGCCCGTTTCTTCACTTGATCAACTTCCTTATTGTCCAAGTTGAGCTCATGTCCAACCAAAGAACTTCGGGAAGTTCGATGCTTCTTCTTGACATAGTTTCCCACAGGATTCGCTTCGGCTTCCTGTCCTCTGAGGAGTTGGCCAGCTTAGATAAGGAATCCGCCTGAAGGTTCTTAGATCGTGGTATATGTGTCATCAAAAAGTTGGCTAAGGCCTGTGTTTTGATCACCAGTTGTGCCTTAAAGGCGATGTCATATTTAGACAGCTCTATCACCCACATTAGAAGTATGCCAGAGGCATCTAACCTTTGTAGCACATTTTTTAGTGGTTGATCGGTGAGGATAGTCACGTTGTGAGCTTCAAAATATGGGTAAAGCTTTCGACTTGATAGCACCAAGGTGTAAGCAAACTTCTCAATCAGGGGGTAGTTTAGTTCAGCTCCGGCTAAGGTATGGCTCACGTAGTACACTAGGATATGCTCCTTAGCCTATTCCACTACTACGACCACACTTACCGTCTATTCAGAGACTGCCAGGTATAACAGGACCGTCTCCCCTTGCACCGGACTAGCTATCTTGGGCAGGTGAGAAAGATATGCCTTCAGTGACTGGAAAGCCTTGTCAACCTCCTTATCCCTTACGAAGTGTGTGCGTTTTCGAAGGACGCAAAACAAGGGTTGGCACTTGCTCATCGATTTTGACATGAAGCAGCCCAAGGCTGCTATACTTCTGGTTAATCGTTGAACTTCTTTTATATTTCATGGGGTTCTCATATGTAGGACTACCTTCACTTTGTTAAGGTTTGCCTCTATCCCCCAACCACTAATCATGATACCCATGAATTTACCTGACCGGACCCCAAAGACGCACTTTTTAGGGTTGAACTTCATACCGCACTTTCAAAGAATTTTGAACGTCCCTCATAGATCTCTGTCATGCTCTACGTCCTGTATGCTTTTGATAATCATATCATCCACATAAACCTCCATGGTTTTTCCGATGAGAGGTTCAAAAATCTTATTGACGAAGCGCTGATAGGTGGCCTTGGTGTTCTTCAGCCCGAAGGACATTACCTTGTAGCAGCATAGCCCCCAGGTTGTCTTCTCCTGGTCCTCGAAGTATAGAGGAATCTCGGGATACTTGAGAGAGCATTCATAAAGCTTAACATTGGCATAACCTGCCGTGGAATCCACCAGTTTGTCAATCATCGGCAAAGGGTAATTGTCCTTAGGACATATCTTATTCAGATAAGTGAAATCAACGCACATATGTCAGGAACCGTTGGGTTTTTTGACGAGTACCACATTTGAAATCCACTCGGGGTACTGGCATTCCCTGATGAAGCCCGCCTCTAGTGGCTTTTGTAATTCTGCTGTTGCCGTCGTAGCTTGCTCAGGTCCCATATGTCTTTTCTTTGAGACCACCGGTTCATGGGTGGGATTCGCGTTCAGCTGATGCTTTATCACCACAGGGCTGATGCCAGACATCTCATTGGGGCCAAAAGCGAAAACGTTTTGATATTCTTGCATTAAACAAATTAAGGTGTGCCTAAGGTTCCTGGAGCACTAAGTCATGATCTTTACGAAGGGACTGGGGTCCTCTATTCAAAAAACAATCTATTTGTCCTTTGTCAGCGAGCTCGTGGAGGGTCTTCTTCAATTCCCAGCACCTAACGGTGCTATGACCGTTTTGCTGATGAAACTTACAATACTTCCACGCATTGTATGGTTCCGGTACCGCGGTCATGGGCTGCGGTTTTCTCAGCATGGTATGTCCTTTCACGTCCATCAGTATGCTCCTGGGGTTTGAAGTGAAGCGGGAGCCCCAGGTGTTAATTCTTGGTGTTTTGTATCCTCAGCTGGCATTCCTATCACCTTAGGCTTTAGCCTTATTTGAGCTGTCTGCGTTTTCAGCACAGATTTCGGTTGCTCAAATGAAGTCTGCGGCTTTTCTCAGAGCCTTGGCCAAGGAGGTTTCCTTTTGCTCGGTCAAGGAGGATTTAAACTGCTTGTTCTTGAATCCATTCAGGAAGGAGGTATGTGCTACTCCATCCTCCTTATCAGGAATCAAGACCACCTCCTGGTGGAACTATTTCACAAACTCTGCCGTGGTTTCCTTGGCCCTTACTTGATTTTAGACAGATGAATGTTAGTCTACCTCTCCTTACGACTAGTGACGAACTGGCTGACGAACTGATCTGCAAAGTCCTAGAAAAAGAGACTTTCCCTGGAGTCAAGCCATTAAACCAGGATTGTGCCCCCTTTAAGAGTGGCTGGGAAGTACCAGTAGGCAATGTCGCCCACATCTTGGACATATATCTGAGCCTTATACATCCCCAGGTGTTCTTCTAGATCCGTGATCCTGTCATGTAGTTCCAAGGCAGGCAACTTCACTTTCCCCAACATGGGAGCGCTGATCGCCTATGCACTAAAAGGTATGGAGAAAGAGACTGGCCTTGTATGACCGGTAATCGCTGACACCTTGACGGGAATCTCTAACTGCCATTCAATCTCAATGACCGATGGACTCCTATGAGGGAGGCTGGTCCTCGACGGACTGTGTCAGGAGCACCTGAGGTTGTGGGGGCCATGGTTGCGAACGCCTCGTGCGGGCGGATAACGTGTGTGCTCCCTAGCTGACGGGTGCTCAGGAGTGCACCTCCTCCGAGAAGCTCCTTCCTAAGACCTTGGGGTTTGCTCTTGCTCTTCAAACCAGGCCATGCACTGGGAGTAGGTTGCGTATGGTGTGGATGCAGTCACAAAGTTCGCGAGTCCCCCTCAGGCCACCTAGCGGGCCTGTTGTGCTTGGATGACCAGGCGAGCAGTCATGGTTTCTCTTGTGGAACCATTCATTCCTCTCAAGTCAAACAACCTCTCTTACTTCATCACTTTAACGTAGTGACTCAGCAGGAGCGTACTTGTGGGACGGCTTGTATCCTGCAGTAGGTACATAGTTGAAGGTAGGCAGCGGCCTCATGGAGCTCACGGCCTCCATGGTTTTCTTTACATGTTCAGTCACCTACAATAGGATGGTGTCAGTCGTAGTGGTTAGAAAGTTCTTCAACTCATCCACTATGACCTAAGCTTCCCGCTCAGGTGTTCGCTGCCCGACCAAGTAGGGATTTGCCCGTGAGCTCTTCGAAGCATCTTGTACTTCATGGGCCGCCAGAGCGTCAGTCATTGAGGCCTTATCTCTCTTGGACGCAGGCATGTGGCGTTACTTACTAGTATCGTTCACTGCTCTATCCCCACAAATGGCACCAAATCTATTTCGGGAACTTTCTAGTTTCTTCATAAATGACGTGGAATGAGAGCTGGCTTACATGATGGCGAGGGTTGCGTGTCTGATGGTCCACTTCACGAGCGTTGAACCTACAAAAAGGGCCACCTTGAATTAGGATCCAGGGAATACCTCTCCGACGGTCAAGTCAATATGGGTCCCACAGAAGAGACAATACAGAGAAAATAATTGACAAAGGATGAGTCTTTTCTAGAGGATATGATTTTGGTTTTCGATTTTAATCATGCGTAATGAATGATTCCTCTTAAATCCTCCCTTTTCCCAAGGTGGGTAGGTCGATATTTATAGCTCTTATTGACAAGGGTAAAGTTGTAATTTAGCATTGGGTGTTTCCCTAATGGGCTAAAAGACGGTTCACCTGGTAGGGCCTATGAAGGCCATAGATAGCCATTATGGCTCATGCTCATGGTCATGACTGTGAAGCCTCCATTAGGGTCCCAAGTTTTGCCGAATCACATATCAAAATAATAAATTATCATAATATAATCTTCAAAAACAAAGTCCATCAATGCTTAAGCATAATAAGTAATTCTTCTGTAATAGGTAAAGCCAAATTGCGAGGTTTCATGGGTTTATAGGCTACCTTTCTATTGTAGTGCTTAGTGATTCTTGCTTTATAAAGCTCCATCCTCAACAAAAGCATCTTCCCTTACTTCTAACAATAAGTCCAGGAATTCCATTTGTGCCCTTTTCTTTTATGAGGCTCAAAGCCCTATACCCTTAGATTGGTTGCGAGAACTTTTATAAGTATTAGGGCTTCTGCATCATACGTGAGCATGAAGGGTGTATGATCAATGGAAATTTTATCAGTTGTTCTCAGGGATCAAAAGATGCCTGGTAGTTGATTCACCTAAGCTCCTTAACTCCCTTAGATTTTTTCATCAATACTTGGATTATCTGCTTATCAGTATCTTCTACTTGTCCATTAGTTTGAGCTTTTATAACTGAAGTGTTGTAAATGGTGATTCCAAACCCCTTGCAATATTCCTCAATTGCCTTCCTAATGAATTGCCTTTTGATGTTATTGTTCTTGACTTAGGAAGTTTGTACCTTGTGATCACATTTGTCCACTTAAAGCCTATTACTTTCTATTCTGTGATTGTTACCACTAGCTCAACTTTCAACGACTTTATAAAGTACTCTATTGTGATAAATAAGAACTTTCTCTATCCAGGTGCTTGTAGGAATGGTCTAAGAATGTCCATCCTCCGTCTTGGAAAGGTACAAGTTCTACAACTATAGATAGATTAATGGCTGGCGCATGTACCTTGGTGGAATAAAATTGGCACTTGTTATATTTTCTAACATAGGCTAGTGCATCTCTGATTGGACTAGTAGAATCCCGCTCTTATTAGCTCACCTGTTAGACTCTACCCATTGCATGTCATCTATAATCTCCTTCATGAATTTAGTCCGGGATGTACTCTACTTTTGCATTAGTCATATACTCTTTTAGGGGTCTCACATGCCCTCTCTTGCAAAGTTCCCCCTAATATAGGCTAAAGCATACTACCTGTCTTCTGAGCTTTTTTACTTCTTTTGGATTATATGGGAATTTTCTTATCTCTAGATAATCTGCAATACATGTCATCAAGATTTATTTATCTATATTACACGTATCTTCTCAAGGTCTCTGCTTTTATGTCTCTCAATTTTCTAGAAAAATGATCTTGAAGAATCATTTTGTGCTAAGTTTGCCAACTTACTTAACGCATCTACCTAATGGTTTTTTAACCTTGCGATGTGAGTCATCTCAAACTTAGGGAAGTCTTTGAAGGACGTCTGTACTTTGGTTAGATACTTGACCATCTGGGTTCCCTTAACTTCAAAATCTTTGATATGGCTAACCACTAGCAGTGTGCCACTAAAGACTCTGACATTCTTCACCTTTAGGGTCTTACATTTCCCGAAGCCCACTATAATTGCTTTATACTCTACTTCATTATTAGTGGCCAGAAATGTAAACCTTAGGGCATGCTCAAATTTCTCTCCTCTGAGAGATGAGAATTAGGCTAACACCTAATCCGATATGTGTAGAAGGCCTATCTGAATCGAAAATTTACCAATGTACCTCTGGCTTCATCCCTTTATCCTTGAATCTGCACTCAACTAAAAAGTTAGATATGGCTTATGCCTTGATCGTTTTTCTAGGTATGTATTCTACATCAATCCTAGACAATTCTACTGTCTAAGCAGCATCTTCCCTTAAGAGTCATACTTTTGCTTCATCTCCTTCAATACTGATATGTTAAAACCTTAATGGATATGCCTCAAAGTAAGGCCTTAACTTTCTAGCTGTTGTGACCTAGGCTAGGATTGACTTCTTAATGCCTGGATAGTCGAATTCTGGTCCCGTCATGACATGACTAACAAAGTAGCCAAGAATCTGATCTTATTATCTTCCCTCACTAAAACTACATTGACAGCCACCTCTAATGCTATTAAATATACCACAAGATCCTCTCCAAGGCTAGGGATGGATAATGATGGTATCTTAGACAAATACTATTTGAATTTCTTGAGGCCCTCTTCTATCTATTTAGTCCATCTATAGTCTATGGTTGACCTCTAGCACTTGAAGAAAGAGAGGCACTCCTGTGTAGAATTGGAAACAAATCTTCCCAAGGCTTCTATGTAGCTTGTCAATTTCTAAACCTCTTTCACAATCCTAGGGCTTTGCATGCCTAGAACTACTTTTACTTTTTTAGGACTAACTTCAATCCCTTGCATTGATCATGAACCCTAGAAACTTACTAGCTGATAACCCAAAGGCACACTTTTTAGGATTTAGCTTCATGTCATACCTTCTCAAGGTGTCAAAAGTCTTCTTTAGCTCTAGAAGGTGTTGATATGAAGTCTTAGAGTTTACTATAATATCATCCATATATTCCTGCCAATCTACTCTTAAAAGAGCTTGTTAACTAACCTCTTATATATAGCATTGACATTTTTTAGCCCAAATGACATTGTTTTATAACAATACAATCCTTGATGTCTGATAAAAGTTTAATGCTCCTAATCACACTGCCACATTGGTATTTGATGAAAACTTGGCATCCATGAATGTCAATAACCATTTCCACTAGTTGAATCTACGAATCAGTTAATCTTCGACAATGGGCAATAATCTTTGAGACAGACCTTATTAAGGTCTATATAATCTACACACATTCTCCATGAACTGTTAGGCTTTTTTACCATTATCACATTTGTCAACCAATCAGGATAATAATGCTCCCTGACATATCTAACTTCCAGCAACTTATGCACCTTTTTTGACATTACTTGTTCATATCAGGGGCAAGCTGTCTCCTTTTCTGCTTCATATGCTTCACCAGAGGATTTATGGATAGTCTATGAACTATGATCCTTGGATCTATTCCTGGCATCTCTTATGCTATATAAGTGAACACATTTGTACACTATCTCAGCAAGGATGTCAATGCTTCTTGGTTCCATATATACTCCAATCTGTATAGTTTTAGACTGGTCCTCACCCAAACATACCTCTTGTAGTTGACCCTTCAGTTCTAGCTTGGGATTTTTTTCATCTCTATTGTCAAGTTTAAATATTAAGATCATGTTGATGTTTGGTTGTTGCACTGCCTATTTGTTATTCTTTTATAAGGCCTCCTCAATTTCATATTCTGTGTGTGAGATTGCAGCCTTCATGGTGGCTATGTAACACTCTCTTGTATTCTTTTAATCTCCCGTGATCCTACTACAGAGCCAATATCTACTAAATATTGCATCTCTTCATTGTAGGTGGACAATATTACTTTCAAAGAGTTTAAGAGTGGTCTTTGCACTATTATGTTACAGGTATAAAGCACATCCGTGATAATATAATCCATGATTACTTGGCTGGTCTTTCACTTCTGGGCCCTCACCTTTTGTGGCAACTTGATCATCCCTTTGGGATATGTAGTGTGTTCTATGAAACCCATGATGGGGTATAGTGCTAGATACATATCTTTATCTTGCATACCAAGTTTGACAAAGTATCCATAAAACATGACATCTATAGAACTAACTCATGATAGGGTATAGCGGTAGACACATATCTTTATCTTACATACCAAGTTTGACATATCCATAAAGCATGACATCTATAGAACTTCTAGTATCTACCAGTACTTGACTAATCTCCTATTTAACTACTATGAACTTAACAAACAAAGGATCATTATAAGGCTAAGTAATAGGGCTAGCACCTTCAAATACCATCCTAGGAAGAGAGTTCACAGTTACCTCTTTTAGTCCTGGGCTAATCTAATCCAGAGTTCTCAGATGACTCTTTCAAGGCCCTATTTAGTAATCCTTCTAGGGGTGGTCCCCTAGAGATTGTCTATATTTTGCCTTTAAGGGATATATCTTGAGAATAATATTCTTCTAAACTCCTTTCCTTTGAAAACTTTCCCTTCCTTTTAGGTCGGCTCATGAGAAAATCATCTGGTTTTCCTTTCTTGACGATATTATTGAGCACTCTATCAATATCCTAGCAATATTATGTTTCATGCTCATAGTCCTTGTGAATCACATACCACTTATCCTTGTTCAGGTTCTTAGGCCTCTACTTGAGAGGTTTGGGGGAATCTATAGGTATACAACCCTTGATTTTCATCAAGATCTCACTCTTGATGGCATTAAAAAGACATTGTATCTTAAAGGGCTTTTCTTGCTTTCCTTTGTGATTATGCTTAATTGACCTATTTTTATCCCCCTTAGATGCTTCTTGGGAATTGTTGTTCCTATCATGGTGGTCTCTACTATCTGTACTTTGAACAGCTGCATATATGCCTAACACCATTATTGAAAGATGTTATAGCCACATCTAGCGTAGAGTTTTACACAAAGAGTGTCTCTTAAGTGAACCTCTCTAAATAATCAACAAGTAATTCTTGATTTTTCTGTGCTAACTTTATCAATTCTACAATTGCCTTTAGAGTTCTTCTACTTCCAACAAAGTGGCTTCTAAAACTAATGGATATATCCTCCCTAGATCTAATAAATTAAAAGGGTAGCCTATTAAACCAAGCTTGTCTTACTCCCCTGAGGGTAGCTAGGAAGTATCTGCACATCATCACCTCTGAAGGAGATGGTTGCTGATAGATTTGAGTTAAATAAGCATCAAGATGCTCATGAGGGTTTATGGTTCCCTTGTATTGTTCTATCTTCTGCACCTTGATTTTTGCTAGGACTTCTACACCTCAGATGTTACAATTAAAAGGTGTCTTGATCTGTGAGCAGTTCATTAGTGGAATGTTATTGGGATGACACTACTTTGATTAAACTAGAGCTCTATTGTTGAGAATCCTCTTCATCTTCTTCCTCTTAGTGAGACCAATGTTAACTAGACTACTTTTCTACATGGATTTTGCTTGTTCAGGCCTTATACAGTTCAAAGTCTTCCTTAAGTCGTTGTCTCCCATCCTCCAGTATCTACGAAGTGTATTCCCATGATCCTTTTACTGTGAATCATCTGGAAAAAGCTCCTTATATGTCTTTGAAGTCCCTATCCTGTCTTTCACAGTTAGTCTCCTAGGGTCTACTTTTTCTAACTTTCTTTGAGAAGCCAGGAAGCCATCTATTTTTTTAGCATACAAGATATGGCTTTGTTAACCTTTTATCAACTCATCCATTATCTTCCGAGGTCACGGGCATACTAGGGAGACAGATGTCATCTAGGAGGAGTTGTACCTTGATGGTCTAAGGCATCCTCCACAATGTGATCTTTTCCAGAGGTCCAAAACCAAGAGTCCTAGTTCCTAGGATCCTGACACAAAGCGCATACTAGCATCTAGGCATGAGCAACATGATCAGGTACCCAGTCCCATACCTAGAACTAGTTTGGACCCAGCGGGTCCAAACCTAGAACCAATCTGGATTGATTCTGGTTTCAAAAATTAAGAATCCATTATAATTGGTTCTAGCTTTGGGTCTTAAAATCTAGGACCCATAATCGATTCCAGTAACCAGTTACCCAACTTTTTAAACTTGTTTTGGGGAAAAATGGATTAAGTGGACAATGGCACTTATTAGCTAATGGTCTCTCCCCTCTTTCTTCCCTTCTCTTTCTTCATGATCCACGAAGGGATACCCTTGGCTAAATAAAGGCATAAGATTTGGATGAAGTCCCAAATGTTTGAGGAAGAACAACCCTCCCCCTAAAAAAAAGTAGCATTTGGATGACAAATCCCCAAACAAAATTACAACTTCAAGCTAAGATCAAACCCATAGCAAAATATTTTTTTATGGGTTTTGATTTATTAAAATTAGAATCAACAACAATCAAAAGAAGATATATTTAGGATAAAGGTTAAGCCACTACCTAAATGAACCAAACCACCATTTAATCTTATAAAGCATAAGCACCAGCACCGAATATTGAAATAAAGGGAGGACTGACATTTTACCTCTCTCTATGAAAGATAAAGAAAATGAGATTTTTGTAGAGAGATAACAAGCAACAAGTTTTTGATTCCAAAATCCAAATATGAAAATATTACAAGGAATCAAGCTACTAAATAGTAGAGTTCCCTCCTCTCCAAGCTCTACACCAACCAATAAAAGTATAAAGAAAACAACCAATGAGATGCTAGTTAGTTGTGCAATTAAAAAGAGGACCACTAGATAAATACTGGGCTAAAATTTGATGCACATGTATTACCTCGGTGGCATCCTTCACCATCCCAAATGGAAGAACTTTTAGGAAAAGTTTCTAGAAGTGTCTACCAACTTCTCACAAAAGTTGACACCCTAAGTCATTCATTAATTGCCCCTATCAAACTATTAATTAAGACCATGCATTTCTAGACCTACACTGTGCCTTCTTTGATTAAAGCTACATATCTCACTCAATACTTGGAATATGAAGGTGATCAATATTTTGTTGAAAAATAGACATATGGGGCTATTCATCCATGTGTAGTTTTCTAAAATTCAAGCTTGTTTGCCCATTCAAAATGGTGGTATAATTTGAAGTAAAAATTCTGACCGAAACTAGGATAATGAATATGAAATTGCTTTGTAGGATAATAATCTAATCTCCTTATTTATGGCTACTGATTGCCTTTCCGCCTATATAAACTTACTTAGACATTCATCTAAGGCCTCAAGTGGGTATAGTTATCGGAGGATCTTCCCCTAACACTCCATTTCCTAGAGTAATTAAGGGAGGCCTGTGCTTCGATCATGCCATGCTTTGAACCTTAGTGTTGATGAATTGCTCTGAATTAAACACCCCCTCTTGAAGAGGATTTGCCCTCAAATTCTTGGCTTCCATGAGCTTTTTGAAGGTCTTGATGTATTCATCACATGGAAGGGTATGCAAAACTGGTTAACCGATTTTTCGGTTCAAAAAAAATTTTGAACAATAACAGAACTGAAAATTTCGGTTAACCGTTTTTCGATAAACTGAAAATTTCAGTTCGTCTAAAATCTAAACCGCAACTGAATCGAAAAAGATTCGGTTAACCGATTTTTCATTTCAGTTACCGGTTAATCGTTCACAAATAATTAAAAAACATATACTTTCTTACCTAAATTTTTCATTTTTTATGTTTAAATTTTTTTATAAAAATTAAATTTTCATTACCATTTATAAATAATAAAAAAAGTTCACTTTCTTACCTAAATTTTTTATTTTTTATGTATAATTTTTTAAAAAACAAAATTATTTTCGGTTCGATTAACCAAATTTTCAAATCGTCCAAGCCATAACTGAACCGAAAACTGAAAATTTAATTGGTTTGGTGAACCGAACCGATTTTTTTGAAAAAATTATTTGATTAACCGATTTTTTAATTTGGTTTTCGGTTTTGGGTTTTTTTGCACACCGCTAATCACATGACAAGTCGAGTTCATTAGGTTAAAGAGAGACAACAGTAATGGTTTGACCAAAATCATTTAATTCTACTCCCAAAGATGGTTTACTTAGCAAAGGATTCCCAATAGTGAGTTCATGCATGAACTAATTATGACTAGCATGAGATAAAGGGTTCACTTCCTCACTTGCATTTGGCTCAACCATTAATAGAGAAATTTAAGGGTTGCTCTCACTAGTGGCATACCCATCCCGTGTTTCACTCTTGTAGAGGCTTGTCCCACTTCCCTTCCCTGGCTTGATTTTGTAAGGTGTGGGTACAGGTAAATAAGTCAAAGTAAGGCTACACCCATTGTGCTTGAGTGACTAAGACCATCATAAAAATCACATGGTTGTCATATAACCAATGCCCACCAAGCAACAAGTGACATGCATCCATAAAGAGGACATTACAAAAACGTCACCATCATAAGGACCAATGGAGAATGAAAAGGGAGTTCATTCTGAAGTGGTTACCTCATTGCTTGGCTCTAACCACTGAAAGGAGTATGGAGTAGGATGCTCCTGGCTGGTGATTTGAAACTTGTCAAATGAGTATTTTAAAGGCCACATTGGTACAATTACCACCATCTATGATTAGGCCACAAACCTTGCCTCCAATGGTGCACCTTGAATTAAAAATTTATTCCCTTTGGCTATCTTCATAAGGAGCCTTTGTGAAATGCATGTAGAGACCTCTTAATCAACAACAATTCACGCACATCTAAAGTGACCAATTAGGCACTTCATCTCTGGCCTCTTCTTCACTAGATTCTTCCTCAATGTCTCAAATCTCTTCTACCTCGCTAATGATAAGGGTCCTTCTATTAGGACAATCATCTTGAAATAACCAAAACTATGGCGTTTAAAACATTTCTTTTCTTCTAATTTCTTAGGTGGCTCACTAGCAATTCTCTTACCCTTGTCGAGAGCTTTTACTTCTAGGGGTGGGGTTTGAATCTAATGTGAGTAAAGGGGCTTTTAGTAAAGGAGGCGTGAAAAGACTTCTACCCTTAGGTTGCTTCTTAACTTTGATTGGAAGATTACACCCATCATCAAACGAAAGATAAGATTGGAAATCTACCTTGTTAGCAAAATTAGGTGATAAACCCTTGATGAATCTAGAAATTTTGAGCTCGGCCTCTTCATCCAAACCAACCCTCATTTGGAGTTTTTCAAACTCCCTAATATACTCTTCCACCTTAAGATTCTCTTAACTAAGAGAGGTGATCTTAAGGTAGAGCTCTTGCTTATAGGAGAATGGTAGGAATCTCTTATCAATGTGCTTCTAAACCATGCCTTCATCTTGGACTTAGCTTTCCTTTGTTATTCCTCTTCAAATCCTTATACCAAAGAGAGACATACCCTTTCATCTTAAGAATAGCCAATTTGAAAGACTTCTCTTTATCATATTCCTTAAGCTCAAAGATTCTCTCCATAGATTGAACCCAATCTAGGTAGCTTTGCATATTGAGATTTCCATCGAATTCGGATGCCTCAATCTTAAGATCCTTAAATTTATCCCTTGGATGCTTCTTCCTCTCATTCCCCTATCCTTATCATCAAAATCTTCATGAGAGGATGAGTAGGCAATATCAATGAGGCTAACATTAAGCTCCTGGTTACGGTGGCCTCATCATCAGGTGGGAATGGACCCTCTCACTTGTTCAAGCTCCCTTGTGAGCTTTGTCACTTTGCTCTCGAAGTTCAAGGATGGCCCTATCTTCTCATTGGTTTTCTCAAGTTCGAAAGATCCTTTATTGCCCATGGTAGTGCTAGGAATTGAGGTACAGGATGAAGTAGGGGAACCATGAAATGTAGGGAATACCACGAAGGGGTTGTGGTTGTCACTAGAAGCGAAAGTTGAGGAGTGTAGTTTACCACGATTCATAAAGACTGCCATAGTCAGTGGGTATGGCAACAGATAGTCCACAGTCAGCTCTGGTTGTGGCCAGTTTACGGTTCGTCGAGTTTAGGATTGTGTTTGGGTTAGAGATTTGTGTTTGAATATTTTAAGGTTATTTATGGACTAAATAAGGGGATTTAGGGAAGAAGATCTAAAGGGGAAAATAGTAAAGAAAAATGGCAAAAGTAAGTAAATCAAACACAAAGATTGAAGGTCTTATTGCTTACCCAACACGAAGGAACTGTTTGTTCCTATACTAATCGATCCATGAGAGGATACCCTTGGCTATATAAATGCATAAGATCTAGATGACAATTCTGAAATGGATGAGGAAGAACAATAATCCACAAAAAAGTAGCCTTGGATGACAAATACCCAAACAAGATT
>JAKOGI010000592.1:0-122500 GCA_029747015.1 Carnegiea gigantea | reverse complement strand
ACTCACATGACCAGACCTATCCTCTTTCCCTAATTTTCTCTCTCTACCCCTTCTCTCACTGCACTGCCTGATATTTCAGCCTTCAGCCCCATTCTTCTCTCTCTCTCTTCAACCAACCCAGAAAACGACCCCTTAATCTTCTCCACCTTCTGCGCCCATAAGCTGCCATTAATGGTAAAATTCGTTTAGAAGGGTTCCTTGCTGAGTTGACTGTTCAAGGGAAATGAGAAGGCCCAAAGGCGACCCAACGACTCAATTCCTTGAATCGTGCAAAGTGGGTAACAAAGAATCCGCCAAGTCCAGATTTTATGGAGTCAAAGAACGGTTACAAGGGTGCAAAATTTGTGTATCAATTGAGGGTTGGGGGAAGCTAGAAATCATCAGTCATTAGCCTTAGTTCAATTGAAAATTAGCTCTCCAATTATTTTCATTCCTTCGTTCAGATTTAGTAGTTTTCTGGGTTTCTTACCATCGTTGGTGCAACGACCTGGGGAGCCATTGTTGAAGGTTTCAAATAGTCAAATAACGATTCGCTTCTCTTAATCTTGAACTTTTGTTGAGATCTTTGGCATCAAATTGAATTAATTTGCAAGTATTTTTGATCCGCATTTTTATCATTTAATGCTCTGCTTTGTCCATTCTCATGCTCTATTTTTTTTTTTTTTTTTTGCCTTTCATTGCTCTGTTCTGCTACCTTTCATTGTTTTGCATTGAGTGTTGGCTAATTTCACCTAAGTTGTATTTTTTTTTCCTTTTTTGTGCTCCTCCTTTACATTTATTTTCGTTTTGGTGTTATCTCTTTTACAACCCCTAATCCCCTGGTTTCTTTTCTTTTGGCTTTTAGCATTCACTAGTCTGGGCCCGTGCTTTGCACGGAGCATGTTCAAGTGAGCTACAGGATTATGGTTTAGCGCAAAACATAAATGCTGATCTGATGCAATAGCAATTAGAGAACCGTAACACCACATAGATGTCTTCCAATCTAAAGTAACCAACAAAAAAAAAGTGAAAATCACCAGAGAAAAATAATCATGAAAAAGTGTCATACTGCCTCTAGCTATGCTAGACTAAGAGAGAAGAGGCTAAAAAAATGACAACAGTGAATCCATGATTATACAAAAGAAATCAGTGTTGTACGGGGCCATGTTTGGAATGAAACTAAAATTGGAATTGCAAAACAGCAAAGAGCATATAGGTGATAGAACCTATGCCAACATGATCACAAAGTTCTTAACATCCAGGACCCAGCATTTACTCACACAGCCCCCCCAACCACCTCAATGATAAATCCGAAGCAAGCGATTCATCATTTGAAAGTGTAAATTCTGTGACATAACTATTCTTTTAAGAGAGAGAGATAAGAACCGTTAATTTTTTTTATTTTTAAAATGAAGAGATTGAGTTAGTTTTGTATGAGAGCGGTTGAGGTAGTTAACATTAGTGGATTAACTATTAATATGACACACCCATTATCCTTGTTCACTCGTCAAATTCGTGAAATCCAACACCGCCTGCCCTGCAAAGAGGGAGAGTTATGTTGAGAGGAGGATATTTCTTGAAAAAATTTGTGCATATAACGTTGAATCTATGAAACGAAGAAAATTAAACACTAAATAGAGTAGATCAAAAATACATAGAACTGCTACTCTTGCACTGATAACTGGCTACCTTGTTGAATTGGTTTGTTAGTATTCTATGTATAAACAAAGCAAAAACCTAATTAGAGCCCAATTTTATCGAACATGTGAAAAGAAACCAACCCCAGAAAACTCTAGCAAAATTAATTCACATTCAGAGCTGGGGTAAAGTTATGAAGGAGCTCATTGAAACCTTGAAGAAGGAGATGATAACTTCAAAACAAAATCAAATTTGATTGCTCTCATATACCAATTTTCACACAATGATCCCAATCGAAAAAAGGAAAAAACATCATAAACTATCGGAATATAATTTTTAAAAGAAAAAATGAAATAAGATCTATACTTTTATCTGCGACATATCTAAGCAAAGACCATAAATAATTGATATATCAAACAAATGAAACCTGAACTTAACAATCAAACCTAGATTTGAAAATTGTTATGTATTATCATTTGAATGCTTCACCAGCACATTGGAAGGGAACCCTAGGGCCAAAACTGCAAAATCGACAAAAACAACGTGATTTAAAGATTGTCGTGAACCGTTAGACGCTGATAGAAGGAACATGGTTGAATTTGAGTACTGTGTTTCCTCCCTGCAAATCATCCTCTCTATACCCCATTCGCTGCCAATCACCTAATTCTAACAATTTTTCGATAATTAGGCGAGCAATTTGCCCTTAGATCAGAGAGAACATGACACCGTCATTATGAAACTTTTAAATCTCTTGCTCATGATGCAATCTTCCTCCTCTAGAATTCATTGGATTTCAGGCATGGTGGACCAAAGAGTGTTTTGATCACATATTAATTGAACAAAGTCTCCTCAGTTAAAAAACATGCTCATATGGAAATTCATAGCCAAAACCTTAAAAAGCAGTTTCTTCAAATTAAAAATGAATTAGTTCATGCCCATATATAGACCATCAAATTTAATGAAATTACTAGCATTCGTGCTATAGCTTTATGACACCACTGCAATAGATGAAAGACAAATAAGGATTAGGATTGTCGGTAGGATATACAACTCATATACAATGCATAATAACAAAAAAAGGTACAGTCATGCTACCAACCCTTTGTCACTAATGTTGTCTTATATGATGCGAATTTTTTATGTTCCAACTTTGAACCACCTTTTCTAAAGCATAAACCAAAAAAAAGTAATATATGAAATTGGATCCAACAAACAATCATAAGTCAAAATCAAAAGGATTATAGCAGCAAAAGTAGAATTTCAGAAAGTGACTATACTGCAAGCAACTGAACTATTGTTAGAAAGCAGAAAATGAGAGGTCCAATGGGCAAAAGAGCTATTATACCACACTTCGCAGTGATTCCTCTATCCGGGCATAGTTCTCTCGCACACATTCTTGCACCCACTCATCTTTTAACAAACACCTGGTGGGAAAACTGTAAACTTGTTAGAGATAACAAATACCCATTGCAGTAGACATAGAAATGATCACTAATTTAAATAAATAAAACCAACCATGTTGATAAGAGCTATTATACCACACTTTGTAGTGATTCCTCTATCCGGGCAGAGTTCTCTCGCACCCATTCTTGCACCCACTCATCTTTTAACAAACACCTGATGGGAAAACTGTAAACTTGTTAGAGATAACAAATATCCATTGCACTAGACATAGAAATGACCACTAATTTAAATAAATAAAACCAACCATGTTGATATTATGGACTTAACCCATTGATTTCGCTGTTGGTTCTCCTGAGATTCTGGGTTTTCCTCGGGTATCAAACCTCTCCTCTGCACCATCAAATCAAAGGTTTTTTTGGGGAAAGAAGTTAAAATTTGCTGAAAGAAATTAAATGAAGTTGCTTAAAATGATTAGGGTATGCCTACTTGAAAACGGCTAAAATCGCCATACATATAGAGTCGAAACAACTGCTTTAGAGTCGAAGCAGAATGGGGAGATGAGAGTGGGAAGCAACTGCTTGGAAATTTTGGCTTAAGCAAACACTAATAATTTGCTATTACATTGAATGAAAGACGGAAACGAGAAACAGAGGGTACCAGCGGTGATAAAAACGGCAATAGCATAGCATGCAACATTCTTGGGTTTCTCATTTTCATGGCCTTCCGCATTTTGCCTATCGCCGTACGTACAAGCATCAATGATCCATGAATGAAATCTATGTCAAGTGAAACCTAGAGAAAAGAAAAGAAAATAAACTTATCAAGTGAAACCCAGAGAAAAGAAAAGAAAAGAAACTTGAAATCTATTTTGGGGAAAGAATGGGAGAGATCACCCATTATTAGTCTTTAGTAGCCTTCTTCTTTGCTCGATGGTTCTAGAATGAGGGACAACAGGGTGATAGTGATAGCGAGAGAGAGAGAGAGAGAGAGAGAGAGAGAGAGAGAGAGAGAGAGAGAGAGTGTTGAAAGGAAGTTACTCGATTATTGAGGGAGTTACAGAAATAGAGGATAGAGAGAGATAGTAAGTGGGGAATTGATGGAGTAGTTTTCAAATTTTAAAATTAAAATTAATTTTTTATTTATTTTGGTGAGATTAAATGAGAGTGCTAGAATGAGGGAGGGAAGGATTTTCAGCCCTCAACCCATTTTTGCATTTATATTATAAAGATTCTCTAAACCCCCGGCACCTTTTGTCTTGTTTGTTTGTTTTTTTTATTTCAAGAATTCTTTTCTTTTTCCTTTCTTCTTTGTTCTATTTTTTTTAATTTCATGTTTATTGTGCATCAAAAGTGAAAAGCTTTGGTTTTTTGCTAATTTTGATACTATTGTTTTTTTTTTTTTGTATTATTTAAGTTATTTCTAGTGAAGTCATTGTCTGGCAAATCATAATATTAGTATTGTAACTCTTTTAGTCATTAGTTTAGTGAATGTCTGATGTTCTTGAGTGGAAATTATAAGTTTAGTTATTAAGTTTTGTTTAGTAGAGATATTTAGAAAGTTGTGTAAATTGTCTTTAGCTCCAATTTATCTCATCGTTTTATTTTATGTTCATTTTATTATTATTTTTTTTATATATATTTACCTAATTTAGTTTAATTAGTGTAAGCTTAATCTTAGGTCATTATTTTCTTCGGTCTTATTTAGTTGGTTTAGCTAATTAAGTGGTAATATTTAATACTATCACCTTCGTGGGAACGACCCGTATTCGCTGGATCATACCAAAAGTTGACACCGTGCGCTTGCAGCTTCTATTTTACATCAACAAGTATTAGCGTCGTTGCCGGAGATGGTACGTATTCAATCAACCCGCTATTTTTGTGACATTTGTGTCTTTTATTAGTTTATGTGCTTTATTTATTATTAGTTTTTATTTATTATTTACTCTCTTTATTTGAGTAGTTTTTATTTAGATCACTTTTATTTATTTTCTTGTGTCCCAAAAAAAAGCCTAAAAATACGATTGTGAGACTTACATGATTGTTTGGGTTAGGGAGCCTAAAAAAAGAAGACTGATTAGGATCGAACCTGAACCTGAACTTGAAAAAATGGTTGAACAAGAAAGAACTGAAAAGGCCTTGAATGAGATATTTTACCCTCAGCGTTCAATCTTACCTTCATGCTTTAATCTACCTGCCTTAGGTACTAATGTGAACCTGAAACTGGAACCACATTATATTCAGATACTTCCTAAATTCACTGGACTTGAAGATGCTTATTTATTTTTAAGTGAATTTGAAGAAGTATGCAATATGATACATTTTCATAATGTGAATACTGATGTGGTTAAATTGAGATTCGTTCCTTTCGCTTTAAAAGATAATGCCAAGAGATGGATGTATAGTTTGCCTTCTAACTCTATTTCGAATTAGAATGATTTCGTTAAAGTTTTCTTGTGAAAATATTTTCCTAATGGTAAAACCGTTAAGTTAAGGAATGAAATAAATCGGTTTATTCAGTTTGATAAGGAATTTTTTTGGAAGTACATGGAAAGATTTAAGAACTTGTTAGCCTAGTGTCCCTACCATGGTCTTGAACAGTGACGTTTATGTGAAATTGTGTACGAGGGTCTTGACCAACAAACTAGGACCATGCTAAAATCTATGCGTCAAGGTGGATTCCTATCCAAGAGTCCTACCACAACTTGGGAATTCTTAGAGGACTTAACTAAAAAGACAATGTAATGGGAGACCACTAGAGATGATAGTCTTAGTTCTAGAATTGCCAGTGCTAAGGGGGGTTTGCATGCAGTATCAGACTTGAGCTATATAGAGTCTAGATTTACAGCTTTAGAGAACCAATTAAAAGGGCTAATTATTCAGCAGCCTCATGTCTTTCAAAGTGCTACCATTACATGTTCTCACCGTCAATCCCCAGACCATACCTTAAGTGCTTGTCCCCACTATGCTCACCAGTTATCAACTGGAATTGAGCAAGTGAACATGGCCTACCAAAGGCCAAGAAACGACCCTTTTGCACCAACCTATAATCCAGGGTGGCGAAATCACCCGAATTTTTCCTGGAGCCAAGGCCAGAACTTAGGAGGTCCTAGCACACAGACCGGAATATTCCCTGAAAACACTTCTATCCAACCATATCAAGCACCTAGGCTACCTCCTCCCCCTGTTGCCCACACCCAATCACCTCCTGGCTATAATGAGATTGACAAAAGATTTAACAATCTAGAGAGATCACAAAATAGCCTAGAGAAGGTAATGAGAACCATGGCAGAACAGTTGTCTCAACTGGTCTCAGCCAATAGAGAAAAAGGAACATTTTCTAGTCAGACAAAGCCTAGCCCGAATGTAGGTTCTTCCTTAATGCGTCCACCAGTCCAGGATAATGTGAAAAGGGTTAATGCAATAACTTCACTTAGGTCATGATGTTTAATTGATCATAATTTAGAAGACCTTGTGGATGTTCCTGTTCATTTCTCTCCATCTCTATCTCCACCATCTCCCCCTAATAATGACTCTGCTTCTAGGGATGCTACTGATGGCACCCCAATTGACCCTTCCCGACCTACTGACTTAGTTTACCCCGAAGAGACTAAGAAAGATGAGTCTAAGAAGGGAGATGATACATCTCAACCTTCGACTGTTGAGAGGGTTCATAAACCTACTGCACCCTTTCCTAGTAAGCTAAGAAACAAGAAGGACCAGACATATGTTGATAAGATTAGAGAGACCTTCTCTCAAGTCAAAATCAACATTTCTCTTCTAGATGCTATCCAGCAGATGCCTCCTTATGCCAAGTTCCTGAAAGAGTTATGCACCACTAAAAGAATGACCAATGTCCCTAAGAAGGCTTTCTTAGCCTCAAATGTGAGCTCAATTATCTCACACCAAATCTCAGCCAAATACAAAGACCCCGGTTGTGCTACTATTTCCATTGTCATAGGGGACTAGACTATTCATAGAGCATTGTTGGATTTAGGGGCCAGTGTTAATTTGCTTCCATACTTGGTGTATGAAGGCTGAGGTTGGGAGAGTTAAAACCCACTAGAATGATTCTCCAGTTAGCCGACCACTCTAGTAGAGCTTCTAAGGGAATAGTTGAGGATGTTTTGATTAAAGTGGCTGAGTTCATATATCCTATGGATTTTGTTATGCTGAAAACCGAGTCTATTGCTAACTCTGAAACCCAAATACCTGTCATTCTTGGTCGAACTTTCGTAGCTACTTCTAATGCTTTGATCAATTGTAGGAATGGTATGCTAAAATTGTCTTTTAAAAACATGACTGTTGAGTTGAATATCTTTAATCTGCAAAGACAACCTACTATCTTTGATGGATTGGATACTGTGAATTGGCTTGATGTGTATGCTTGTGATGACTCATATGTTGACGGTTTGATTGATAATGATATATGTGATGAGATTTATCCCCTCTCCCCTGATTCCTCTGATTCCCCTTCTTTTGCGCATACTTTTGATCCCATATTAGAGTTGAAACCTTTGCCTGATTCCCTTAAGTATGTCTTTTTGCGCCCTAATGAGACTTTTTTTGTAATTATTGCATCTGACCTGATTGAGGACCAAGAGAACAAATTGTTGAAAGTACTTAGGGAACACAAAGAGGCCATAGGGTGGACCTTAGGTGATCTTAAAGGTATTAGCCCCTCCATTGTGCAACATAGAATTTATTTTGAGGAGAATGCTAAACCTTATAGGGACCATCAAAAACGTCTGAACCCTACCCTGCAAGAAGTCGTCAAAAATGAGGTCCTTAAGTGGTTAGATCATAGGATAATTTACCCCATTTCTGATAGTGAGTGGGTCATCCCCGTTCAAGTCATTCCTAAGAAGACCGGTATTACTGTGATAAGGAATGACAAGAATGAGCTAGTCCCCACTAGAGTCCAGTCTGGGTGGCGTGTGTGTATTGGCTATAGGAAATTAAATACAGCCACTAGAAAAGACCACTTTTCTTTGCCTTTTATAGACTAAATGCTTGAGAGGTTAGCCGGACATAGCTACTACTGCTTTTTGGATGGATACTCTGGCTACGCCCAAATCTCTATAGCACTTGAGGACCAAGACAAGACCACTTTCACATGCCCCTTTGGTAGTTTTTCCTTTAGAAGAATGCCATTTGGTCTTTGTAATGCTCCTGCTACTTTGCAGCATTGCATAATTTCTATATTTTTTGATATGATTGAGCAGTGCATTAAGGTGTTTATGGATGATTTTTCTATATTTGGTTCTTCGTTTGATGACTGTTTGACCAATCTGACAAGAGTTTTGCAAAGATGTAGGGAAAAGAATCTGACTCTGAACTGGAAAAAATGCCATTTTATGGTAAAGAAGGTCATTGTTTTAGGGCATGTCGTTTCACATGATGGGATTGAAGTTGATAAAGCAAAAATTGATTTGATTGCTAATCTTCTCCCTCCTATTTGTGTGAAGGATATTAGGTCATTTTTAGGGCATGTAGGATTTTATAGACGATTTATCTAAGATTTCAGTAAAATTGCTAAGCCCTTGACCAACCTTTTAGCCAAAGATGTACCTTTTCACTTCTCTGAGGAGTGTTTAAAGGCATTTAATGGGCTAAAGAAAGTCCTGATTTCTGCCCTATCCTACACCCTCCTATCTGGGGAGAGCCTTTTGAACTGATGTGTGATGCTTCTGACTATGCTATAGGGATTGTCTTAGGACAATGTGTAGATAGAAAACCTCATGTTATATATTATGCGAGTCATACTTTGAATGAGGTACAATTGAACTACACTGTAACGAAAAAAGAGTTTTTAACAGTTGTGTTTGGTTTTGAAAAATTTCAACCCTACTTGATTAGCTCTCATGTGATTGTACATACTGATCATGCTGCTCTAAAACATCTATTCTCCAAGAAGGATGCAAAACCTAGATTGCTTATATGGATTTTACTCTTGCAGGAATTTGATTATGAGATTCGGGATAGAAAGGGTTCTGAGAACCTAGTGGCTGACCATCTATCCCGGCTCGTTGTGAAAAATAAGAGTGAGATCCCCATTTCTGAGTGCTTCTCTGATGAACAGCTACTTATGATTCAATCTGAACCATGGTATGATTGTCAACTACTTAGTGACTGGTGAGATACCCCTAGGTTGAAATAAGCATGATAAGGATAGATTCTTTTCTCCGGTGAAATTTTTCTATTTGGATGACCCCTACTTGTTTAAATATTATTCTGATCAGATTTTTAGGAGGTATATCCTTGATAATGAGATTAGAAGTGTCCTTTCTTTTTATCATGACCAAGCATGTGGGGGGCATTTTAGTGCGAAGAAAACAGCCGCCAAAGTCCTTCAGTGTGGTTTGTATTGACCTACCTTGTTCAAAGATGCCCACTTGTATAGTAAAAGCTGCCCTAGGTGTCAACAGTTGGGAAAATTAGTAGAAGGGATATGACGCCCCTTAACCCTATAATTATTGTTGAAATTTTTGATGTTTGGGGGATTAATTTTATGGGACTATTTTCATCATCTTTTGGAAATGAATATATTGTCCTTGCTGTAGATTATGTGTCTAAGTGGGTGGAGGCTGTGCCAACCAGGACAACTGAGGCTAGAGTCATTGTCAAGTTCCTTACAGAAAATATTTTCTCCAGGTATGGCATGCCAAGGGCTATTATTAGTGATCGGGGTACTCATTTCGATAATCGTTCTTTTGATGCATTGTTGAAAAAGTACTCAATCATTCATCATTTAACCACCGCCTATCATCCCCAGACTAGTGGCTAGGTAGAGGTTTCTAATAGACAGATTAAGCAGATTTTAGAAAAGACTGTGAGTAGAAACTGTAAGGATTGGACAGATAAGCTCATTGATGCTCTGTGGGCTTATAGGACGGCTTTTAAGACTCCTTTAGGCATGTCTCCTTTTAGGGTTGTCTTTGGTAAGCCTTGTCATCTTCTAGTTAAACTTGGACATCGGGCTATGTGGGCTATAAAAACTTTGAACCTTGACTTAGAAACAGCTAGGGTAGAAAAGAAGTTACAGTTGAGTCAGCTGGAAGAGATCAGAGTTGAGGCCTATGAAAACTCTAGGATGCATTAGGAGAGAGCAAAATTGTTCCATGATAGGCATTTCCATAGGAAGGAGTTCTTCCCAGATCAGAAGGTCTTGCTTTATGACTCTAGACTACACCTTTTTTCAGATAAGTTGAGATCTCGTTAGACAGTTTCTTTTATTATTTCTTATGTTTTTCCACATGGTGCTATAGATATAGGATCCCATAAGAGGTACACATTTTAGGGTAAATGGACAAAGGTTGAAGCCATTTCTGGAGTTACCTGCAGAAGAGAGAGAAGTAGAGTGTTTGATGCTCTACGAACCACAATACAGAGGTTGAGATGTGAAGATTAGCTTGGATGCATCTAGCATTCAACTTGGTACTATTGTTCTTCGTATAAATCTTATTTTGTATATATTTTTCTCTTATTTTCTTTTCTTTGTGTTTTTTTTTTTTTATTTTGTGCTTCTCATTCTAATACTTTTACATGCAATAGAGACATTGCATTGTTTAAGTGTGGGGGTGGGCCTTTGAATTTCTGGAAAAAAAAAATTGAAAATACCAAAAGGATTTTCTTTTCTTTTCTTTTTCTTTCATCTCTTTTGTTTTATTTTATTTTGGGGAATGTATACTATTTTGGCTAGATTTACTCTATGTAATATTATGTTGTATATAGGTGGGAGGTACATGATAAAGAACTTAATTTTAAGTGTGACATTCTGTACCCCACTTTTAACCTTATTGTTCCATTATAACTATGAGTCCTATCCTTACTTTTAAATCACCATTATCATAGGAGATTAGGCCTCTATAGTTTACTCTCCCACTTGTCTGTGTACAGTTATTTTTGGTTTTGCTTTCAGTTGCATTCAAAAAAAAAAAAAATGAAAAAAGAGAAAAAAAAAGGGAGTAATAAGTTGGGAATGACAAGTACCCTTTGAGGACATGTACTACTGGGAAAAACTTGTTTTCTATGACAATGAGTCAATGAAGTAGCTTGTGTCTCGGCAAGTAGGAATGAGTTAAACTTTGGTTAGCCTAATCCCTAGGGTGATGGTACACTTACACACCGTGCACTAGGATGGATATGTGGTTATACTAGTTTTTCGGGTGAAAAGTTGAAGTTAAATATCATCCATGAGGACTTAAAGTCTAGAAGTGTACACCTTGTTTATATACAGCTTAATATCTTGGTTAATAAGGTGATGGGTCTTGTTGAAATTTTACACTATCTCCCCTTTTATATTTGTGTGAAACTTTATTTTATTTTATTTTTCTCTCTTTTCTTTCTTTTTTCTTTTCTTTCTATTCTGTTCTTTTTCATGATAAAGATTTTATGGGTATATCTTTTGCAAACCCTCACGAGACCTTACTCATCCACTAAGGGAACCTAGGGGTTTAAAGGGCTTGTTGCATATGCTAAATGCAATCGTGATTCTTACAAAATTGAGTTAGGAATTTCTTTTCCTTATTTTCTATTTGTTTTTAGGTAGTTTAATTGTTTTCCTCGAGGAAGAGCAAAATTTAGGTGTGGGGATATTTGTTCAATCCAAAATTGATACAATTTTATGCCTTTATTAACCTAATTTTGACTCTTAATAATTGTTGATTTTAGGATTTTTATGTTATGTGTTTGTTTTATAGGAAAATATACAAAAAGCAGCGAAAATAAATAAAAAGAAGAAAATTGGGCTGAGAAACAAAGTTGCTACAGGAAATGGAAGAAACTGACAAGCCCATATTTCCTAGAACCCAATTATTTACTCCACAAATATCTCCACTTAGCCTCACATGCCACTCACATGACCAGACCCATCTTCTTCCCCTAATTTTCTCTCTCTACCCCTTCTCTCATTGCATTACCCGATATTTCAGCCTTCAGCCCCATTCTTCTCTCTCTCTTTAACCAACCCAGAAAATGACCCCTTAATCTTCTCCACCTTCTGCGCCCATAAGCTGCCATTAACGGTAAAATTCATTTAGAAGGGTTCCTTGCTGAGTTGACTATTCAAGGGAAATGAGAAGGCCCGAAGGCGACCCAATAACTCAATTCCTTACATCGTGCAAAGTGGGTAACAAAGAATCCACCAAATTTAGATTTTATGGAGCCAAAGAACGGTTACAAGGGGGCAAAATTTGTGTATAAATAGAGGGTTGGGGGGAAGCTAGAAATCATCAGTCATTAGCCTTAGTTCAATTGAAAATTAGCTCTCCAATTATTTTCATTCCTTTGTTCAAATTCAGTAGTTTTCTGGGTTCCTTACCATCGTTGGTGCAAGGACCTGGGAAGCCATTGTTAAAGGTTTCGAATAGTCAAATAACGATTCTCTTCTCTTCATCTTGAACTTTTTGTTGAGATCTTTGGCATCAAATTTATCGTTGAATGCTCTGCTTCGTCCATTCTCATGCTCTGTTTTTTTTTTTTTGGGGCCTTTCATTGTGCTGTTCTGCTACCTTTCATTGTTTTGCTTTGAGTATTAATTTCACCAAAGTTCCGTTTTTTTTCCCCTTTTTGCTGCTCCTTCTTTTACATTTATTTTCGTTTTGTTGTTGTCTCTTTTACAGCCCTTGATCCCCTGGTTTCTTTTCTTTTGGCTTTTAGCATTAATTCTCTAAACCCCGACACCTTTTGTCTTGTTTGTTTTTGTTTTTTTTAATTTCAAGAATTCTTTTCTTTTTCCTTTCTTCTTTGTTCTATTTTTTTAATTTCATGTTGATTGTGCATCAAAAGTGAAAAGCTTTGGTTCTGTGCTAATTTTGTTATTATTGTTTTTTTGGTATTATTTAAGTTATGTCTAGTGAAGTCATTGTCTGACAAATCATAATATTAGTATGCTAACTCTTTTAGTCATTAATTTAGTAAACGTCTGATTTTCTTGAGTGGAAATTATAAGTTTAGTTATTAAGTTTTCTTTAGTAGGGATATTTAGAAAGTGGTATAAATTGTCTTTAGCTCCAATTTATCTCATCGTTTTATTTTATGTTCATTTTATTATTATTATTAGTATTTTATATATTTACCTAATTTAGTGTAATTAGTGTAAGTTTAATCTTAGGTCATTATTTTGTTCGGTCTTATTTAGTTGGTTTAGCTAATTAAGTGGTAATATTTAATGCTATCATCTTCGTGGGAACGATCCGTATTCACTGGATCATACTAAAAGTTGACACCGTGCGCTTGCGGCTTCTATTTTACATCAACACTCCTATACCTACACATATGCAATATAATTTTCAGTATTTTGGGGAGTAGGTAAATACGTTCCTTGTTTATTGTTCGTATCATACGTAAGTAACAAAATCAATCATGCATTTTGTACTTTTATTAGTGTACATATATATATATGGGAACTTTGCAAGCAGTAGAACATATGATGAGATGAAGCTATGGCGTAGCTGCATGCATGGAAATAGTATTTTTTGTTCTTTTGTATATTATAGTACTCTTTATCTACTCTGATCTGAGAATAATTATCCTCTTGGAAATTTGGGTTTGTCTCATTTTGACCTTCGTACTTCCTTTTTTGTCACTATAATATGATTGTGTGCTTCTACCCTTATTTAAAATTCAATAGACAACTTAAATATGGAAGACAAATTAGCACCACATTAAGATAATGTGAAATTTAAATAAAGTAATCAATAGTTTCATATTTTTCTCAAAAAAAAAAACAAAATGTGTCAATTATAATTTGTTTAATGATAAATATCTTGTTACAAGACACTTATTAAATGTTTTGTTTGAACTTAAAACTCAAATTATAATATATTAAATTTTAAAAAATTGGTAGGATTGAATAGTGGAAGGATGTTACAACTTATAAATTCTAAAAAAATCATCTTTTATCCATAATTTTCACTTTTAAAAAATCACACGTGTGATATATCTTCGCAAATGGAGCTGATCCGATTGGAGTGTCATCCTATATCTGTTATAGTCAATAAATATTTAAATTTTACCATTCATAATGGCTTTAGATAGTGAAAAATTTAGGAATTTGATGCTAAGATAAAACATTTAAAAGGTGTCTTGTTACAAAAATATGTACAATCACCAATAATTCAGAGATGGGAGGGTTAATTTATTTTGCAAGCATATCACATCTGGGCCTCAGAAATATGATCAATTATAAAGCCCAGCTTATTGCACGTGAAGCTTCAGGTCAGGCCAAAAGCCCGCCCTTAACTGAGCAAAACCGACAGCAAGGATGCTTTTTCTCCACCAGGTCATCAGATCGGGGCGTTCTGATTGGCTAAGTGACGGCAATGCCGTTCTTCCACTTCCTGTGTTCCCAGGCACACGAACCCATCTCCTAGACACCTCACCAATGCACGCCACGTATACAACAAACACAATCAACAAATCCCGACCGTGGATTCCCGAACACTTGCGGCGCCCTCGTCGCAGCATATTGGTTCCTCTTCTCCTTCGCAGCTAAGAAAGACAGAACCTAAGCAGAAACCAAGCATTCTTCGCGACTTTTTCTGTTATTTCCCAGTAGTTTCGGAAGACTTTATATATACAAATGAACCCCACCTTCTCTGCAATCGCCTCTGTAAGATTTTTCTCTCTCTTCTCACCTCCGTTTACCCTCTCACTATCTATGATCTTTTTCCTATTTTTGATTTGATTTTGTAAATATTTTGGCACAATTTTGGGTTTTTTTTCCCTTTGTTGGGTTGAATTAATTTTTTGGTTTTTGGTGTTAGATTTGAGGGTTATGGAGTTGGAATTGTCAGACGAACATGGGGTGAACATGATGGAGGAAATTGACTGGGAACACATGTTTGATGATGTTCAATTTCCAGAAGATGTTTTTGATTTCGTCGACGCAATTCCACCGGCGCCGGACGTCGCCGGAGAATCGTGGATCGGAGAAATTGAGCAGCTGTTGATGAAGGATGATGACTATGATGAAAGTCATAATCAGAATAGTGATGTGGTTGATGGCTTCACATTATCGGATATCTTGCTTGATTCGCCGGAACAAGAGCGACAACCATCGCCGGAAATTATTGAGAAGAATTCTCCGTGTCCCTCAAATTCGAATTCTAATTCTGATTCTGATTTGGAGGCTAATGTGAATGTTGATGGTAATGCTAATTTGACTGATAATAATCATAATAATACCAGCCCCAATTTTGATTTCAAGGCTGATGATGCCGCTGAAGATCTCAATGACTCTAAGGAAGATGATACTGATGATGATCCCCTCTCGAAGAAACGTAAAAGGTAGGCCCTTTCCGTGACCTAGGGTTTTACCCACTTAGGGTTTTATTTACTTAGGGTTTAGTATATATAAGTATTCAAGCTTGTGTTTATGTTTATGTTTTATGGTTGTTTGGGTTTGTGGCATCTTCTCTTGCTGTCTAGAAAATGCTGTGGTTATTTGATTTGCGATATTGATTATTGCTATCTCAAACCCTGGTGTGCTCTCTTGTTCAGCTTTGGTTTGATCTGTATTGGTATAAATTCGTAAGTTGTAGTTGGAGGGAAAAATTGCTTGTGTTTCAGACTCTTCGACTCACCCTTCCATGCCTGAGTGAGATCCGCAGCACCGGCGCATAAGCATGAGTGTATGACACTAGGGCACTATTACTTCAAATTAGGCTGAATGTAATGAAATTCCTCAAATGTAGCTGTGTCTGACAATTGGCTATATAACTCGTTTTGAAATGCTGGTACTTTGGTGTAGCCAATGTAGCATTGCAAGGATTGGAGGAAATGATATCGGATAGTTATCTTATGTGAGAAAGTTTCTTGCTAGTACTAGCGCTGCATTATCTTGTAAGATTTTAGAGTTGTGCATCTTATGCCCCCGCCCCCCCTGTTTCTGTGATTTCTAGTCACAACGACCTCATTATGGCACCAAGGTTCTGAATCAATGGCATAAACTGTTATGTAACGCATGTTAGTGGTTGTTCAGGCAGTTGAGAAACAGGGATGCTGCCATGAGATCGAGAGAGAGGAAAAAGATGTATGTGAAGGACTTAGAGGTGAAGAGTCGATATCTAGAAGCGGAATGTAGGAGGTTGGGGAGGTTGCTCCAATGTTGTTATGCAGAAAATCAGATGCTGCGCATTTCCTTGCAGAGTGGCAGCACATTTGCCATGGCCAAACCGGAGTCTGCCGTGCTCTTGCTGGGTATGATAACGATTACTCTCTGTTTTCTAATTCTCCTTTTGTCCTTCACGTTTTCATTGCTTATTCAGCTTCATGAGATAGCATTCGTGGCTGGTCCACTACTTGGCAATCTGTAATCATGGTCTGGGTTTTAAGATATGCACTTTAGTCTGTTTAGGATTCATGGGGGGTTCTGAGGATTTTCTTGTACTTCTTTTTCAGTCGAGTTGCATTCCTATCATTTTGCTTATGGCGGTTTTGGGTGTTTTGCTTGACAGAATCCCTGCTGTTGGGTTCCCTGGTTTGGTTCATGGCCCTTATGTGCCTGCTCCCTGTACCCAGACCGACCCTGCCAAATCAGGGTGCAGTAGCACTGGGAAGCACAAACAGAAAAGATTTGGGAAGCGCAGCACAAAGAAGAAAGGGAACTAAGCCCAGTGAACTGTGGCTTTCCCTTTCGTTCGTGAGAAGCAAGAGGTGCAGAGCCTCAAGGACCAAGATGAAGCCCACTCTTGATTGCCTCATGGCAATTATTTGAGAGCCCTCTTCTTTCTCTCCACTGTCATTGATTTCATCTGGTTTTGCCAACGAAGTCAGTCCCTTAGGAGAGTTGATGATAACTAAAAATGGTCAATCGCAATCTACACCCCCCCCCCCCCCGGGGCCCCTGAAAAGAAACTATTGTAGTAGAATATATGAATCTCTGTAACTTCATATGTTGGTTTACCCTCCCTCATTAGTCTTTGTGCTGGCACTCTTATGCGCTTTTGTTATGAGAACTCAGGATGCATCTTTCGGTGAATAAATACCTGCTCCATGTACAGTCCTACGTCATCTTCCTGCACCCCCACCCCCTCTCTTTGCTTTGCTTTGCTTTTGGGAGATTAAGGTGCTAGTTTTATCCTACTCTTACTGAACTTTGTTCAAAAAATTTTGGGTGGCACGATTCCTAGTGAAAGTCTATGACGATGCAATACCATAATAATATGCGGTTCAGTTCTGTTGCTGCTGGGAATCTTGACTGCACAGCAGTGGCGAATGTAGGAATTAAATCAAACGGGCCGGATTCAAACACGTATGTGATTTGGAATTCTAATTTGTCAACAGTCGTAAAAATGAAATTACAAAGCCAATGTAATTAAGGAATTGTCCTCGTGGAGCCTTCATGTCTTGGAAACGATGATGTCCTCGTGGAGCCTTCATGTCTTGGAAATGATGATTTAGTAGTCAACTTTTTGAATTATCTATACATTTTCAACTGGACCAAAAAATTCAATTTGACAAGTAGAGGATATTCAACAATTATAACTAATTAGGGATGAATCCAAGCAATGAACAACACGTACAATAACAATTGGCAAATGATTTGAAGTTTTAAACAATTAATCTATCCATCTAAGTAATTAAAAGCTAAACAATTGAAAATCTGACAAATAATAGCTAAAATTAAAACTAAATACTTAGAATTAGATCTAGAATTTTTCGGGGTTGTGCCTTCGAACGTAGTTTTGGTGGTGCTATTGTGGAAGGGGCATCGAATGGGTGGGTGATGGAGGGACGCCCCTGGCTAGTTGAGAGTGGTTGCTGGCTACTGCGAGTGGGCATGGCATGCCGCAGTAGGCGATTGAGTGTGTAGGCTGTGAGGTGACATTTTAGAATGAGGGGTGGGGTCGAGTTAGAGCTGGTAAAAACTGGCACGACACGACAACACGATACGAACCCGACGTGAAATTAGGCATGCTTGGGTTGAGATTTTCAACTCATTTACTTAATTGGGTCGACACGCCTAACCCGTTTAACCCGTTTAATTAAATGGGTTAAGTTAAAATCGAAACTTTCGACACGAAAAAATACCTACTTTAACCCATTTAATTAATTGGGTTAGATGGGTTGACCCGTTTACCCGTTTACCCACTAACCCATTTATTTTTTAGTATTTAAAAAAAAACTTGTTGAAATTAAAAATTTAACAATTTTTGGGGGGTAATGAAAATTTAAAGGAAGGGGGGAAAATAGGCGGGACTTGGGAGTAATGACAGATTGGATGCTTAGGGTTTACTGACTAACCCCAATTTGTCCTCCTATATAAGCCTCCATTACCAGTCCCCTACTTCACAAATACTCTCACTCCCAGTCTCTCTTAGACCTCTCGGCCTCTCCTCTTGATTCACCCTCTCCATTTCCCACTCACATTCTCACACCACCTCACGTTCTCCATCTCTCACTCCAGTCTCTCCATTTACTCTTGGCTCTCGCATCTCTCTCTGCATCTCTTTTACAGTTTACCCGTTTCAGATCTCGATTCACTCTACGATTTCTTCATCTTAATGATTTCAGATCTCGATTTACTGGTGCCAAAGGTATATTGCGTGTTTCATTGTGTTTGCTCAAGGTTTTTGCTTGTTTTGTTATATTTCATCTCTAAGACTCTCAATCTCTCTCTTTCTCCCTTTCCCTATTTCAGGTCTAGACTTTCTCCCTTTCTGGATTTCAAATGTAGGCACCTCCGTGAGGTATGAATTTTTGCTGAAAGTTTCTGGTTTTCGATTGCACGGTTTTTTTTTCACTGATTTTTGGTTGCTTCCTTTCCTTTCTCAATTTCAAATCTACGCTGTGCATTCGATCTCCATTCTCTCCTCCTACAAGTTGACTTTGTGGGAAAGGTATGAAAATTGATTTCTTTTTTCAGATCTAAATTTTTTTGTTCTGTTATGAATTCGTTGCTGAAGGAGTGAAGGTTGTTGCTTTTCGACTCCTTTACTTTAATGATTAATTCTCTCCATTCTCTTATCTGAATTTTCTTGCTCTGATCTGAATTTCTAATCGCATGGTTTCTGCTTTTCGATTGCATGTTTTTTTTCTGATCTGAATTTTCTTGTTCTGCTTTTCGATTGCATGTTCTTGTGCTGTCAATTGGTCTTCGCATGATGTTTATGACATTTAGTTTGATTTCTTTTTTTCTGATATGAATTTTCTAAATTGCAAGGTTATGGCTTCGATTTCAAAGGATGTTGAATCACCTCCCATTGAAATTGATTCAGCTGCTGAAGAGATGGATAGCAAGGATGGAAAAAAAAAACTACTACTTTGAGAACCAGGGCATATAAGTTGGTTATGTTTGGTTATGGCATGTATGGTCTATGAACTTTATTAACTAAGTTCCTGATTTGTAAACATTTAAATAGCTTGTTTTGTTGGTTGTTGTTAACTTATTGGCTTTGAAATGCCTTAGCTGTGTTGACTTTGTGAACTTCAGCTCCTGGAGTCATCCTACTGATTGGCTTTCATGTGAAATTATATGTTGGTTCAATTGGTTCTTGCCAGTTTCATAAACAGGTTAACAAGTTAGATTCTGACCTGATTTTGACCTGTTTACTTTAGGCAGGTAAATGGGTTGAAATCAGGTTAACCCATTTATTTTTAGTCAGGTTCAGGTTGACATACTTCAACCCGTTTATTAAACAGGTTGGGTTCAGGTCAGGGGTATTTCAACCCGTTTAATTTCAACCCGAACACGACCCTACCTGACCTAATTACCAGCCTTAGGTAGAGTCGAGCTGTGATGGTGCTGGGCTCTAATTCGAAAACTTGGGGCCAGAAAAATAAAGGAGAGAGCTAATTCAGTAAAAAAGTTAGTAGCAGACTCAAAACTGTGACATCAGCCATTCTACCTTGACCTTGCACAACCATCCAACCACTGAACCAAACTTCTTTTGATGCTCCTCATTACCTCAAACATCATATATATAATGTATTCATTTATTTTTAACATAACTAATGAATTTTTTTAAAAAAAAAAAATTTTGAGCAGATGGATCTGCCCCTCTACACAGTATGAATGTTGCATCCTGATTTGCTTTCCACAGAAATGAGATGCATGATTTGAACTGCAGCACCTGGAGGATCGCACATTGTGGGTTAGCTTCCATCGGAATGGACAATGGGTAATGAACTCTGTGATTTGGGGAAAGTTCAAAATTTATATCCTGGACTTGGGAGCTGTGACTATAATCTCGGCCTCTAGGTTGGGGGAAAGACTCTAGAAAAGATGGATCTTTTTTTTCTTTTTTTAATAATTGATAAGCTTTAAACAGAAGTGATAAACAATATAATAACTAGTCTGATTTGAGACTACAAGGACTACAAAATATTGCAATCAACCTAATAGTTTGGAGATGAAATTGCTTACATTTAACTTCATAAATGAAAATTTGAAATTACTTGTGTGTTTAATTACATAATTTTTTCACCTTTAATGTTTAGGGAATTTGCTACAAAATCATATATTATCATCTTGTTTTGCTCTAACATGTCACAATTTGTATAGGTTCTGTCAATATCCACCCAAAAAGATATTTTGAGAAAAAATTTTCATTGGTGGAAACAATTGCTTTGTTTGGAAATGTCATGTGGTGGTTCGATTTTGAGGTATCTCACTTTAGTTGGATTTGTATGGAGTGGTATTATTAACAACTTAAGCGAACCTCTAATATCGTTGATTTATATTCTTATCGATATCTCCTGCTCTTTTGTAAGCAAGTCTTTCATTTATATAATTAAAAAAAATTTTGTCTTACTAATCTTCATTACATATTTTAGCTTGAAGAAGGCAAATTACATATTTTAGCTTGAAGAGAACAAATCCAGGTGCAAACCACTCGTCATGAACAAATAATGTCTGCTAATTCGTAAGGTATGTGAGATTTTAATGCACAAAAAACAAAAAAAAATTAAAAGCAGCTTTGAACATTTGGATGGGAGCCAAAACGGTGGATTTGTCATGGGCAGAGGAATATCCAGTTGAGGGGCTGTGGCAGTTTTAGGGTAAAACATCAACCCATTTTTGATGTAAAAGGGTATGAAAGAAACAAATGAAAATTGGCTAATGGAGACAACGAGGGGGATAGGAAATCATTGGGACTTGTTAGGTGAGTTGTTGAGCGTTGATTTGCAGGTGGGATTTTCAATCTTTTGATAACGTTTCCCTGTTTCTGTAGGCCCCTTTTCAATTACGGATGGCCTTCTGCGAGCTATCCCTTGGCGAGAACCGGATGTGCTTCTCGTTCCCCTTGTCTAATTACGCTGTTGCCCATCCTGTTCGTCTCAAAGATTCGAGGTCAAAGCCTCAGCTTGGCTCAACCATCCTAACTTGTGTATCTCCAATATTCTCTAATGTGAAGAAGGTATTTTTATTAATTAATTTTTTTTATTTTATTTGTCTTATAAAATCTCCCCACCTTTGTTTTGGAGTTCCATTTCATTAGACCCGCTATTGTTAACCTATAGTCAATTTTTTTAAGCACAGTTATTGGCCTATAATTATAAAGAGACTAAATTAGATTGCAGATTTATTTTTTTTTTTAATTCATGAAACCCAAATCGAGATTTTATTTATAGGAAAGAAGCCAAACCTATATTGATTATAAAAATATCCCTTCTGAAGAAAAAGAATATTCTTTTTCTTTATTAACGGCAAAATAACACACTTTTTGTGGCATAAGGAGATGCTTGACAAATTATCTATATTTTTAATAATGATTTGCAATTGTCATTTGATTTAGCAAATATTTCACCAAATAGCCTCTTCGCATCTAGCATTTTCAATTTGTATAAATATATTACAATAAAATGAAAATCTCTTCCCCAATTGCCACATGTCATTCTGACCAAATTTATTATTATCAAAAGGCTATTGAAACATTATTTTGCTTGCTTTTATGGCATCTTCAATATTATTAACTTTGCCTCCCTAATTTTTTTTTAAAAATAATATATTAGATATAATAAAAGGTTATGATTTCCAATATAACTGAAAACTTATTCAAAAATTCTCAGGTTTTATTAGAACACACTTCCTCTTTGCATTGGGCACTATTTGAGCACATCAGCTCATTTGGCTAAAAAAAATGCTGCCAACAACAATTCTCTCAGAAATAATTAAAATACAAATGTACTGATCAATTGCAATTTTCAAGTTTTATTTATTTATTTATTTATTTGACTTTGACCAAGTTGTTGAACTTGGTCTTGTTCTTTTTATCTGATGTTGTAACTTGCAATGGGTTTGCATTTGAAACGAATGTCAAATATACTTTGCATTGTCTTTTTGTATATTAATGTGTACAGCATATAAATACAAAAATCTTTCAATTTCCTATGTAATAAAACCTTTAAATTTCCTATATAATTTTTGTAGATTCTCTATATGTAGATTAGTTATCAATCTATATTGTAAATTTATTTGAGAAAAATTCCACACAATCAACTTTGACAGAGCCAGATGTCCTTTTACTTCTCTCTACATCATGCGCTTCACTATTTATTTAACAAAAATCCTAACCTAATACCAATGATCAATAGAATTTCATTCTATGGCCGTATTATGGAAAATTAGTGATTTAAGTAGCGTATAATGGTTCAAATAGCGGATAGCTATTTAAGCAGTAGATAACATTTCTAATTTAGCTGTTAGCGGATACTGCTTAGATGAGTAGTTGAAATAAATATGTTCGGTAAATTTAGCTGCTGGATTAGCAGATCAATGTAAAATGATATAAAAGGGTAGAGATAATTTTCAAAGATAAAATTGTCGAAGGATTTTTTTTTCAAAGAATATGAAGTGTTACTTTTGAATGACAGACGTTAATATCATTAGTTTTTCAAAAACGCTGCTTAGAATGCTAAATGCTACTTGAAATCCTAGTCAATACACTATGGGCGTGTTTGGCAACAGTATTTTGGATAGCGTTTGGCGTTTTGACTAAGTCAATACACTCGTCACGTAATTTTTAGTGTTCGATAACGTAGTATTTTGACTAGCATTTCAAATAGCGTTTAGTGTTTTAAGTAGCGTTTTTGAAAAGCTAATAGTATTAACATTTTACATTCAAAAGTAGCGTTTCATATTTTTTTACCAAAAATTACCCTTTGAAAATTTTATCTTTGAAAATTATCTATATGCTTTTATGTCAATTTACATTAACCAACTAATCCAACAGCTAAATTTACCGAACACATTTTATTCAACTGCTCTTTTGAACAGCTATCCGCTAACAGTTAAATTAGAAACGCTATCCGCTACCTGAACAGCTATCCGCTACCTAAACCGCTATCCGCTACTTGAACCGCTAATTTTGCCGAACACTAAAAATTACCAGTTAAGTGTATTGCTGGCCCTATTCGGCAAAATTAGCTGTTTAGGTAGCGTATAGCGGTTCAGGTAGCGGATAGGTATTTAGATAGCGGATGGCGTTTCTAATTTAGCTGTTAGCGGATAACTGTTTAGACTAGCGGATGAAACTAATGTGTTCGGTAAACTTACCAGTTATATTAGCTGATTCATGTAAATTGACATAAAAGGATATGGATAATTTTCAAAGATAAAATTTTTAAAGGATATTTTTTGGTTAAAAAATATGAAACGCTACTTTTAAATATCAAACGTTAATACTATTAACTTTTCAAAAACGGTACTTACAACACTAAACACTACTTGAAATGCTAGTCAAAACACTAGTTTACCAAACACTAAAAATTAATTAATTAGCATATTGACCTGTTCAAAACGCTAAACGCTACCCAAAACGCTGTTGCTGAACACGGTCTTAGTCAAAACGTCAAACGCTACCAAAAACGCTATTGTCAAACACGCTCTATATAAATTTATTAAAACTCTTTTTTCTACTTATCACATGTCTCTCTCACATAGTGTACTTTTAAATTTTTTATCCTCATTATTGGAAGTGTATGCCTTGAAGTATTATTTTGATTCCATTTTATTGGATCTCCCATATTATTATTGTTGTCTTTCTAATTTTTAAAAATAGTGTACATAATAAAAGATTTTGATTTTCAATATCACCAAAAAATTGATAGTAAAAGATTCCGACTTCCAAAGTCAACCCTAATTTCTAATCTTGTAACATTAATATCTTAAGTAATAATTACAACTATTGATTTTTTTGCAATGATAACTACAGCTATTGATAAATAATTACTGATTTGACGATTATGATGTATGATATTATACAATTAGTACAATTCAAGAAAAGTGCTCGCGACCATTCGATTTTGATTAGGGTAATTGTTATTCAGATTTTCATTATTATATTAAAAATAAATGAATACAAATGTAGAACCCATGCATCTTATGGTTCCTTAAGCCTATTATAAGCTGAAAACATTAACATTGCTTACCTAAACATAACACTTGTTTTTTGGCTATAATTTTTGCTATCATTTAGGCCCTGTTCTAATTCGCATTTTTGAGGATTTAGCTAAGAGCTTACATCTTCTTACAGCTTCTTACATCTCCTTACAACTCTTTACATCTTTAACATAATTCTTACATCTTCTTACATCCTATATAAATTTTCTGTAACATTTATTTATTTTAATTACAGAAATATTTATATATTTTTTTAATTATGCTACCAATATTCAAAATTTATAAATATCTTATGAACACAACATTTACATAAAAATAAAAATATAATATGACGATGTAAATTATATTTGAGTTTCGACATAAACAATATATGCTATTATAGATGAAATTAGTTACCATAAATTTACATTTAAAATCATTTACTTAAAATAGGATTTTATTTTAAGAGTTGCATTCAATTTTATCAAAAAAATTTTTTTTTGTTATACATTACTTATTAGATCAAACTAATGTAAGTATAAAAAATCACCTCAAGTGCATGAAACTTTCTTGACAAAATTTATGGGGTTTAATATATTTTATTGTTGTATAACTAACTTAGTTAATGGTTTATTTTCAATAAATTTATTATTTTAATATTATTATTTCTCATCCAAAACGTTTACTGTAAAACAAACTAGGATTGTCAAATAGGTCAGGTCGCATTGAGTTTGTGCTCGTGTTAAACTCAAATGGGTCGAGAAATCTTCAACCTGAACCTAACCCGTTTATTAAACGGGTTGAAAACCTTGATCTGTACCCATTTATTTTTTAAATGGTTTGACCTGAAATTTATCCATTAACCAATTTAATATAGACAGGTCAGATTCGGGCTATCTGATTACCCATTTACCCACTGAACATTTTTTTACTAAAGTATGATTATGAAACATTATAAGTCATTCTTTTAAATTCAATGTATCATCACAATGGAACCATTGCCCATAATCCACCGCAAAACACAGATTTACTGATTAAAACCCTAGTTTTTCACCATTTTTCCCCAAAAAATAAACGGTAATTAAGTAAACAAGTCGACCTATTTTACCTGTTCAATAAATGGGTTAAGTAGGTATTTTTTATGTTAAAATTGTCAACCTGAACCTATCCTAATTAATTAAAGGGATTAAACGTGTCAACCTATTTAATTAAACGGGTTGAAAATCTTTCTCCGAATCCAATTAATTTCGTGTTTAATTCGAGTCGGTAATTGTGTCAAGTCAGCTTTTGACAGCCCTAAAATAGACATATTTTGTTTCAATTATATTATGAAATATTTTGTTTACTGATGGTATTAAATTTTAGTCGTAAATATGACTAATATATCATAATTGCCACAAATTATACTATATAACTCTTCAATAATTGAACAACTCCTTATATTTATCCTTGTAGCTTCTTAAAGCTCCTTACATCTTCTTACAGCTCCTTACATCTTCTTCCAACTCCTTATATCTCCTTACATCTCCTTCCATCTTTTTACGTACAATTTTTTACCGCTCCTCATAGCTCCTTACAACTCCTTACATCTTCCTAAGCTTACAGTAGTGGCGGAGCTACTAAGAAGCAAGGGGGCCAATTGACCTCCCAGTTTTTTGGGGGAAAAAATAAGTGTGGGATATTTTGATGGAAAAAAATATATATATTAATTAGTTCTTAGATACTTCATAAGTGATAGCATAGCAGATTGGTTTGTAGCCTATTGCTCCATGTGGGAGTTTGCGGGTTCAATTCTTTATCATGCCTTTTGTGCAATTTTTTTTTGAGTCTGTTTAAAAAGTCCGTCGAACGACGATATCATGCTTTACTTTCAAAATATGAAATCTTGTCGAGGACAACTTTGTTGAATGTATCAGCTACGCACTTCATTTTTAAAACTATTAAAGTTTATGTTATGTGTATTATTAATCTCGCCTCCCCTTACTTTGAATCTTGGCTCCACCCCTGACTTACAGCTATATCTTATCGCGAAATATAGCATGCCTTTAGTATTTTAAGTAATGTTGCAAAAAAGTTACGAAAATTAACTTTTCTCACAACAGACAGAGCATTCGACTTTCCTCATTCCAAATGCCCGTTCACTAGACTTACGTTTGATATATTATCCATGCCGTATAACATCTATGTTTATCAATTAACCTAACACTTAATATCCAATCAATGATCTTCAACTCCTTAGTTAAATAATTTTGTCCTAGTAATTAAAGTATAATTACTAGTCACTAATAAAACAACTACTGGCCACCTAAAAAATAATTTTATCAAACAAAAACCTCAATTGCTAAAAGAATATACAAGTAAACAAATAGTATCAACAATTCAAAGCAACAATAACCCACATAAACAACGTTGTTTTGCTAATATGAGAACTTAAAAATGCATAACTGATCGTTAAATAAAGAGATCTATGTGCGAGGGATTGTTTTAGATTGTTGTTACTTACTAGTTTCAAAGAGGAAATATATAGGAAAAAACATAGACTTAATTAATTAAACGAATTGGAGGCACACATAAAGTAACCGCACAAACAATCTGAACAACTATTACTGGATTGAAATCGCATAAATGATATCATATACCAATTGGAGGTACAAATAAAACGAATAACCACATAAGTGACATGTACAACTATCATGGTAAATTATATTAAAAATGCATTAATTATAACCAAATCGCGTAAATAGCGCCAAAGTCATATTAAGATCGTGTATATTTATCGAAGCCGCATAAACTCTGCCAAACCTACGCAAATTCTATAAAAAAACATATAAATTCTAACGAAACTCATAAATATTACCGATACTACGTAAATTATATCAAAAGCGCATTACATTGCCAAAGTCTTTCAAAATAACATAAGCTCCATGAAAATGCTTAAATATATAAAAATGCATAAAGTGCGTAAACAATTCCAAAGTCGTGTCAAAACCATATAAATCTACTGAAACCTCGTAAATCTTACCAAACCCATGTAAATCATATCAAAACCATATAAACTATGCCAAAGTCATGCAACATAATTCCAAAGTTGCATCAAAAACTGGGCAAGCTCTATCGAAATTGCCTAACTTCTAGCAAAAAACTGTGCAAAATTATATAAAAACTGCGTAAACCATGTCCAGGTTGCGTCAAAACCCCATAAACAATGCCAAATTTGTATCAAAACTGCATAATTTCTATCAAAACCACATAAGTTATATAAAAGAACGCATAAATTATATCGAACCTAGGTAAACATTGCCAAAGTTGTGTCAAAACCACGTAAACAATGCACAAGTCATTCGAAAACGGCTTAAACTCTATCAAAACTGCATAAATTATATAAAAAAGCATGAAACCACGTAAACAATGCCAAAGTCCTGTTAAACCATGTAAACTCTACTTAAATGCATAAACTCTACCAAAACTATGTGAATTCTGTCAAACCCATGTGAATCATGCCAAAGTCATGTCAAAACTGAATAACACAATGCTAAAATCGTATCAAAACCACGTAAACTCTACAGAAACTGCATAAAATTTACTGAAACTGTGTCAGTTATATCAAAACTGCATAAACAATGTCAAGCTTGAGCAAAACTATAATGAAGAAGGGAGATTGCTTGTGTCGTGTGTGAGGCTGCCTCGATTTAGAGCAGCTCAGTTTCCCTTCTTGCCTTATTACTGATACAACGAATTAATATATACAACCTTAAGTGACAATCTACGCCCTTGAATTTAGGAGATAAATTTGAAAATAATCTAGAAGATAATCATAGCAACAATCTAGGAATAATAACAGCAATAATATCACAAAAATATTACACCATATCACAAAAATTTTGTACCATATCGTAATAGTCCCCCTCAAACTGGAGGGTCAATTATGTCTAACTTGCCTTGTAAGTACATGAACTGCTTCCATCCAAGAGCTTTGGTGAATATATCTGCTAGTTGGCACTTGGATGGAATATATAAGAAAGTAAGATCAACAGTTTCTAACTTTTTCCGCACAAAATGACAGTCGAGCTTAATGTGTTTTATACGTTCATAAAATACTGAGTTCTTGGCGATGTGGAGCACAGCTTGACTATTACAGAATAACTACAAAGCAGAATCATGAAATACCCTGCGAGAAGCAAGTAAAGCCTTCAACCACATCAACTCCCTAGTTGTGGCGTCCATGGACCAGTATTTAGCTTCAGCAGACGAATGAGAAACCATTGTTTATTTCTTTGTCTTCCAAGAAATTGGTGACCATCCAAGGGTAACAAGATATCTAGCTAGTGAACGTCTAGTGAGGGAACAGGCGCCCCCAATCGGCATCACATTATGCTCAAACATGAAGATCACAACTAGAACTAAACAAAATCCCATAACTGGGAGTACCTTTGATATACCGAAGAACCCAATGAGCAGTGTTCATGTGCTCTTCCCTTGGTTCATGCATAAATTGTGATAATATATTTCCCACATAGCATAATTCTGGCGTGGTTATCATTAGATAAATTGGGCGCCCTACCAACTGCCCATACCGATCGACTAAGCTCATCCATCACTTTTCTTTTGGCAAGTGCAAGCTTGTAATTCTCTTCTATTAGAAAGTATGTGGACTTGCTGCCCAAAAGGCCACTTTCTTCCACATTCTGAAGAGCATACTTACATTGACAAAGAAATAGCCTTCATGAACCTCGAGCTACTTCAATATCAAGGAAATATTTTAAAGTACCAAGGTCCTTGATCTGAAAGTTGTCATTTAGATAAGCTTTGGACACGTCCCATGCTAGTAAATCATTACTTTCCAAATAATATCATCTACTTATACTAGGAGAGGAAAAAACCCCTCATCCTTGTGGCAGGTAAACAAAGAATAGTCAACATAGGATCACACAAATTCAAAAGTTGTCAGTGTAGAAGAGAGCTTTGCAAATCATTGTCTCGATGCTTGTCGTAATCCATAAAGTAATTTACGCAACTTGCACACCTTGGTAGGAGAAGTGGAAGTGAAACAAGGTGGCAGACACGTATAGACCTCTTCTTCTAATCGCCATGCAGAAAAGTGTTATTCACATCTATTTGATGAAGTTTCCATCCTCGTACAACAACAACTGACAAGAACGTTCTCACTCTAGACATTTTGGCCATAGGAGCAAAGTTCTCACTAAAATCAAAACCTTCCAACTGATGGTCGCCTCTTACCACTAGATGAGCTTTGAACCTCTTGATGGTTCCATCTGATTGTACTTTACTTTGTAAAGCCATTTGCAACTTATTGTTTTCTTCCCAGGTGGCAAGTCTTTGATATTTCAAATCGTATTCTCTTCGAAAGTTCAGATTTCTTCAACCATGGCCTGTCGCCATCTATGAGTTTTGACAGCTTCATTAAAATATCTAGGCTCAATAATCTTTGTAATTGTGGCAATAAAAGTTCTATGACTGTTAAAGAAATTATTGCACGTGATATAATTGACAAGGGCTTGAGGAGTACTTGAAGAACCCTTTGAGAGAGAACATGGACTTGAGCTTGATAGCAAAAATAATCATCTAAATGTGAAGGAGCCCATCTTCCCATGGTGGACTGATTTCCACCATTACCACTAGGCTAAATAACACAATCCTCCGTGCTTATCTGTGGACCTGCCCAAACCAGTAAAGGTGGGTGACTCGAACTTACGCAGCCTAGACGATGCAGGCTTAATTTCATCAGCACGGACATTGTGGGTTGGCTTTGTTTGGTGACCCATTCATGTCATTTGGTCCAGACTCATGCATACCCTCCAATCCTTCTACCATGGACTTTGTTTCTTCGTGATCATCTTTACAATCAGCTATTTCGTGAAACCCCCCAATCTCTGAAGCAAACCTTATTAATCACATTATTGGCCTCAGAACTTGGTTTTCTTTATGTTCCCCAACTTTATGGGTGGAAAAGGGAAAGACTATCTCATATAATACTAAGCCATGACTAATGAAGATTCCATTAGTTTCCAAATCATAGACTTTCTACCCTTTCTTGCCATAGGGATAACCTACAAAAATACATTTTCGGTTTCGAGGTGCAAACTTGTCCTTGGTCCTGGGCTTGGGGCACAACAAAGGCAACTAAACATCTTAATGTTATCATATGATGGCTTAGCATAAAATAGGATCCCATAGGGGGTTTTACCATTTAGTACCTTGCAAGGAGTTCTATTAACCAAATATCCTACCGTGAGCACACTTTCTCCCCAAAAATTAAGGGGTAGATGAGCTGGAAAGCGCAAGGCACTTGGAATATTCAAATTATGCACGTTTTCTTTCAATACGGCCATTTTGTTAGGGCGTATCAGTGCAACTTATGTGATGGATAATTCTTTTTTCTTGATAAAGACGTTTCACAGGCCTGAATAAGAATTCTAGCCTACTATCACTTCTAATTATTTTCACATCCCGTCTAAATTGCGTTCTCACCATGATCACAAAGTTTTGTAATAGCATTGAGGCCTCTCCCTTTTTCCTCGCTATGTAAAACCAAATTGCCCGGCTATAATTGTCAACAATTGTGAGAAAATATTGGGCACCACAAAAAGATGGAATTCTATGTGCATCCCAAATGTCACAATGAATGAAAACCAACAGTTCTTTAACAAGACTTTCACTAGCAACAAATTGAGTGCGCGTTTATTTAAAACGAAAGCAGACATCATAGGGTCCATTATTCCCATCATATAATAGCCCGACCCTAAACCATATTTATTTATTTATTTAAATCATGTTTATTTTAATTAATCATGGTTATTTGTTTAATTGGTCATGGTTTTTTATTTAACCAAATCATGTTTATTAATTCAATTACACCCAATTTATTTATCGAACGAATTCTATTTTGTTATTTAAAGTTTTCACGTTCATTTATCATATTTAATCATCCCGATTGGGAGATATTTCATTTGGGTCCCATTTTACAATTCAAGTTTTACTGATTATTAATTCTAGTTTCGTTGATTGATTAAATATCGAGTGAAATAATAGTAGGCCTCAATAATTATGGTTTAAGAAATTATTATTATCGTTGTTATTATTATTATTATTGTTATTATTATATTATTAGTATTAGTATTAGTATTAGTATTAGTATTAGTATTATTATGTTTTTATAACCTCACAAAAATTTAATTTCAAATTATGAAAATTCAATCGCATATGGTTTACTTTCCTTTCTGGGCCCAAACCGTGCCAATCGTAGCCCAACAAGTTTGCATTAGTAACCAAGCCAATTGCTATGATTTAAACTTAACCATTGTTAGCTAAAAAGCCACTTTAGGGGAGAGTAATATTAGCCAAGTAATATTGATTTATTCTAACCAAGCAAACACACACACCCACTTCTCTCTCCTCTCTCTCTCTAGCCAACAATTTCCCCCTGCTGTTGCTGCTATTTTGTGGCGTTTTTCAGCCAGTTTTCGGCCTTCCCTAGCTGCCTCCGATTCCTGCCGACATCCTAGTACCACTACCCACGATTCTCCATCATCAAAACTACTAAACATCACCTCCATCTCTACTTTTATCAAGCTTGAAGTGAGTAACCCTAAACTTGTCTCTTTGAATTTTTGATTTTGATTCTTGTTTTCCTATTTATGGTTGTTGATCATATTTGATTGATAGAATCAAGGGTTATTTTGATGTTTTATTGATTGAAATAAGCTTGGACCATGCTAAGGTTTAAGGGTAATCATGTTCATACAAGCTTAATGTTAAAATATTGAATTTTGATTGTTTTATCTTTAATTTGATCATCGTTTACCTATTGATGTTTACGATAATGTTTTTGGTGATTTGAAATAAGTTGGAGTGGATCCAAGTTGACCATAAACTAGAGTTTTGGCAAGTAATATGGTTTGGATTAAATTAGCATTAAGCTTGGTTTGTGTGTGTATTTGTTTGAAAAAAGGATCTTTATTAGATATGGCTATGAAGTAAAATTGAGTGTGATGGACCTGATGGTTTTGTATGATGTCGGGATGAACCAAAGCTTATTTACATGCTTTTTAAGGAATGGTTTAAGTTGAGGATTTGTGTGAAAAGAGAGGGAAAAGCTAAAATAGTGAGGGCTGAAAATTTCATAAAAATTGGGTAGATTTCAGGATTAAACTGTTAATGATCGGCCCATGAAAAAATTATAATTTTTGGTGGGTGATAGTTCAGTGTGTTATTTTTCAAATGGCTTTTGAATTGCCTTAATCCGAGGTCTGTAAAAAAGTTATGGTCGTTTTACTAAAACTGTGCAGAATAGGCCAAAACTAACACACTTGTGTTTTAGCCCTATTTTAGAAACCCTATTGTGGGAATCATATTTTGTATTGTAAATGAAAGCTTTTCAGGACTTCTTAATCTTTTCATATTGGGGTTTTAGGTCCCCATTTGAGGTCAAAGGTGAAAGTTATGAATTTTTGAAGTGAACTGATCTGCTCTAGTGCAATTCGGCTGTTATTGCAATTTTTGTGCAACGTATAATTGGAGGAAAATTTTAAAAATTATAATGTAGGTTGTCCATATTATTTTAGAATTTTCTATAGGGTTTCATGAATTTTGGTTAAGTATTTCGAGTTTGGTATTTTTGAAAACATTTTGAGTAATTGTGTCAAGAGCAATAATAAAGATTGAGTGAGATTGATTATGCACTCATTTTGTGCATTTTGGGCTAAGTAAGGTTATTTAAGGAGGAAATAAATATTCATCGACTTTTATGGAACTTTTAGCTTGATTAATGAGGAAGAAAAAGATAAGTATACAATTTGGGAGCTTGTTTATGAGTTTTGAATCAATTATGAATTTTACAAAGAAATACCATATTTAGTGAGCTTCATAGCTTCTATTGAGTTCAGTGATTCATTTGGGGTGGAATTCTATATCTAATGGATTTATGAATGAATTATGGAGGTGAGGAGAATTTTTGACTTAGAAACCATATTTATCAGACCAAGTTATTGCAGTTTATGTTATTTTGAACCAAGATATATCTTTCTTAGTCTCAAACGTTTATTACTTACTCAATTCAGAATGTATCAAATGTATTTATCAAGCCAATCTAGTGTACTCGCTGTTATCTTGAACCAAGCCATAAATTAGCGAGCCTTAAACCCGTATCAGCAGCCTATCTCAGAAAAGGCCACAACCATTCCCTCATTTGTCACCATCAAGGCCTTTTCCTTTATAATCGCATTTATCTCATTGTAGTCTATTTTACTTTCATTTACTTTATATCGGATTTAATTACTTTTATTAATTAAGTTTTGAAGTTATATTGAAATACCCAAATTATGTCTACTATTTAATTACTCAATTTCTATTACGCAAACTTTTACTCACTCAATTATGTGAGCAAGGATCATTTACTGACTACACATACCTGTAATGACATTTATGAAACAGAGTCGAGACTTAGTCATCGTTCCCCATTATGTATAAGTGTTATTAAGTGAGAACATATTTATCAAGTCAGATGACATTTATAAAACAACTGACTTTTATCAAGTCAGATGACATTTTTAAAGACTCAAGGTGCATCCATTGCCTGTATTTTCAGAAAGCAGAACACGTTTATCAAGTTACAACTTTTAATGAGCTTATGAATGAATTAGTTTATATAGTGATTTGCCATTTAACTTGTGACCCCATCAGTTATCATCTATAGGAAGTCAGTCCATTATTTATTTGCATGGCTTCAGGCAAACTCTTGATTGGATTGGTAGGTGTACACTTATGAATAGATCATATCATTGCAAGGGGTTCACATCCAAAGAATAATGAGCAATTAAGTTTCATATTATTTTCATTTTCATTGTTATTGCGAACTAAATGAATTGCAAAAGCGGGTACCCATCAACAATATTTCTATACTCTTTTTATAATACAGGAATGCATGTACTGAATTTTGGCCCACATGTTCGAATTGTTTTTATGTTTTTCATTTTAGGTGATGAAGTATCACATGTTTCTCCATTTAGTAAGCCCTTTTGGAATTCGTCATATGCTTACAGTAGATTCAGCATAGTATGAATGTTGGGATAGAACTTAGGGTCAAGTTGGGTCTATATTCAATATACTTGTTTAGTGTGGAGTGCGAGTTAACACATGGTATGATTAAGTCGATTATTTTGAAGTTGAACTATTATAGACTTTGATCTTGAAGTGTTTCAGTTTAATAGATATTGTGATTGTGAATATGAGTTGCAAGGTTAAATGGTTTCAGTGAGCCTTATCCTTATCAGGACGGCGGTAGCTCCTTCTATTATTGAGTCTTCCGCTGCAGTTTTCCGTAAATCATGTCATTAGCATTTTGGGGGCGTTACACATCACAACTAAGATCAAAAGTTTTAGAAAACAATAATAAGACTTGATCTGAAGGATGCCCTAAGCATCCATGCCATAAGGTGTGTATGCCCACTGTGCTGACTTGAATCATTGAGGGCAAGAACTTGTTGAAGCAGTAAACCGTTTCCCATAATCTACCCACTTTAATTAGGTTCTGCGATGTGCGGTTCTATATCACACACAAGTCTTCGTTAAAAATCATGATACATTTTAATTCTCTAATTAATTGAACCAGATAAATTAAATTACATGAAAATTTTGGTATACAAAGAATTTTGCCCAAATTGATTTAAGGACTCAAGTTCATACTCGCCTGAAGAGTTGCCATTACACTTTTCCTATTTGGTAAATTTACGATGATGATTGCCACTGACGTTTTAACTTTAAGATTTTACAAATCCCCCATCATTTGTCGAGATGCCCTGGAGTCAATTATCCAAGTGGTTTTATCTGCTAGTTTTCATAAGCTGGCTTGGAAGGCTCAATGAGGCTAAGGAGTCATTGAACTTGATCGCTGGTGAGCCTGGAAAGAGTATTGCTGCTGTGCTCTTCACGCTCGGTCTCATGCTGCTGTCTAGAACTGGCATGTCCATCAGAATAGGCAGCTTCATAACTTGCTCCTTTGACTCGGTTTCCAGCAACCTGACTGCCATGAGAGCCTCTTCCTCGACCTCAGTTTTTCCCACGAGACCCCCGTCCTGGTGGGTGCCCTATGATCTCATAACAACTCGAATCCTCGTGCTCGAAGTGACCACAGTGCTTACGTATGCCTTCGGTTGGAGCCATAAATTTTTTGCCATGAGTAGCCGCATATGCTGCTACCATTTCAGTCATGTCATCTCGCCCCACCATAAGTTTCTTGTGTTGTTCCTCTTGTGTTATAATGTTGAAGATTTTCTCTAAGGATGGGAAAGGCTCTGTGGCAAGAATCTACGCATGAATTTGAGAATATGAATCATCGTTCAGCCCAAGAAAAACTGATACGATTTCTCTGCTTCAAACATCGCCACGATCCTTGACCCAATGTTGCTCTTGCACCCTTTACACGTGCACCCACTGCACGTACATATGTGGATCTTGACATGATTGTCAAGTTCACTCCAAAGGCCTCTTAGTTTAAAATTCTACGACGCTCATGCCTTCTTGTCTACATTAGGAAATATTGGCCTTCAATTGATAGATCTTTGGAGCACTAGCAACTCCATATTTCTTTTGCAGGTCTGCCCACATTGCCTTGGCTGTCTTAGCATAGGCCACATTGGGGCATAGTTTTCTTTCGATTACGTTAAGAAACCATGGGCTTACCATTGGGTTTGCCATGTCCTAAGCATGGTTCTCAGTAACAACTTATTTGATTTTCCGGTTTCTTTAAGGTCCCATCAATGAAACTGAGCTTGTTCTTCGACTTCAAAGCCCTTCACACCGCCTTTTCCCAGAGATCATAATTTTCATAGTTAAAATTCCGCTGTGATTAATGCACCCGGACCTTCAGATGGATGAAGGTAATATGGTGAATGGGATCCGATTACGAACCTCTTCTTCTCTCCATCTTTGGTCATGATTTTGATAATTTGTGCAAACAAAAAATACGGATGATTTAATTAGACAGTCCTTCTGATGCCATGAACAAAACTATAATGAAGGAGGGAGCTTGCTTGCGTCGTGAGGCTGCCTCAGTTTAAGCAACGCGGTTTCCCTTCTTGCTTTGTTACTGATACAATGAATCAATATATACAACCCTAAGTAACAATCTAAGCCCTTGACTTTCGGAGATAAGTTTGGAGATAATCTAGAAGATAATTGCAGCAACAATCTAGGAATAATAACAACAATCATGTCACAAAAATATTACACCATGTCACAAAATATTGCACCATATTGTGATAAAACACGTGTTAAAACTGCATGAATAATTTTAAAGTAGGTCAAAATCCAGTTAATTGTATAAAAAAAGCATAAACTATACTAAAGTCATGTAAACGATGATAAATTCATATCAAAATCTCATAAATTCTACTGAAACTGCATAAAAAGTTTTGAAAACCATACAAAGGGTCTAAAGCTTTTGCTTTTTATCGTGTTAGAATGTTCTATAAATAGTATCATCGTGGTCATATAAATCATTACTAATCAGTGATTCCATGAATGAGTGGTGCTTGATCTCTCTCGATCGAAGCTTCGACATGCATGAAGAAGCTAGAGCGGCGTTGGACTCGTGGACTTTGGTTGGACAGGGACGGGAAAGTATTACGAGTAGTAATTTACTAACTTTTGAAACGATATATATATATATATATATATATATATATATATATATATATATATATATATATATATAAAATGTTACGAGGGAAGGAAACAAAAACAAGCAGGTACCGCAACAAAACACGAGGGGTGATTCGGTAAAATAACCAGAGCGATATTTTATTAATTATTAATCAGAATAATTCGGTGACTGGATTTTATCGCCCCCCGTCTGGGCCCGACCCCGTGGGAAGTGGGCATGCGTAATATAAAAACAAGAGAGAGGCGGAAAGACACAGAAAGTATAGCAGCGAGGCATACAATACAAACCTTCTCTCCTGCTCCAACCAACCACACTGAAGTAGGCAAGTAGCTCGAGAAAGAGGAAGAAGAACAACGCTACGCACATGGATTCAGATTTCGGAAGTCCAAGAGAACTCTCTGATCTTCAGAAGCAACGATCTCTTTACCAGCCTCAAGTCCCTCCTTGTCTTCAGGTCCTCTTCCTCTTTTTAGTTTGAACTTTCATTTGCGTTATTGCTCTTGATTTTTCAGCTTTCGTCTGTTTAATCAATTTAGTTTTGTTGAATCGCTGTGAATTACATTTGATTTCAGTACATACCTTTGTTTAGATCATAATTAAGATGTGTGTAGATGAGGGCCTGTTCTTTTCATAGGGAATTATGGGTTGGAAAGTGAGTGAAGTTGGTTGAGATTGGTTAAAGTGAGTATTTTTTTTTTTTTTTGTTGAGGTGGGTTGAAGTGGCTGGAAGTGGATTGATTTTTTTTTATTTTTTTATATAATGGGTAGAAAGTTGGTTAAAATAGTGGGAAGTGGGTTGAGGTTGGTTTAAGTTGGGAATTTTTTATTGAAGTTGGTGAGGTGGGTTGAAGTTAGTAAATTAGGATTTACTAATGAAAAGAACGGGGCCTTAGTTAACTCTGCTATTAGTCACAAATTTTTTTAGCCATCTGGGATATCCGTAGTTTAAACTGTAGTGAGCATTGTTCTGATTGAGTTGGAATTCTTGTCAAAAGATTGTGTTTGCTATTGTATGAAGCTGGTTTTTCAGTGTTAATTTCAGTACTTGAATTAACTGAATTATGGCTGCAGCAAAACTTAAGGTTTGTGATGCAATTCATAGACATAGAATGGCATTTCAGAGAAGGTTTAGAGCAAAGCACTGCTATGCAGCCCACCAAAAAAGGAAAAAAAAAAAAAAAAAAAAAGAAAAAAAAAAAAAAAAAAAAAAAAAGAGAAGAACAGAGAGAGAGAGAGAGAGAGAGAGAGAGAGAGAGAGCAAAGCAGTGCTGCAATAACTAGGATTGGGTCTTTGTGTTGAGTGGGACCCAGATATTGTTTGATTTATCTAATATTCTCAGTTTGAATGATTATGAAATGGGAATGAATTTGCAGGGAACTACAGTGAGGGTTGAATATGGTGATGCCACTACTACCGTAGACCCTGCAGATGCCCACTCTATTAGTCGTTACTTTCCCCATACGTATGGTCAACCGTTGGCTCACTTTCTCAGAGCAACTGCCAAGGTTGCTGACGCACAAATTATTACTGAGCATCCTGTTATCAGGTTTGTTTATTTGTGTTTTCCATTACTCATTCTTATGTGTGTTTGATGCTTCACAACTTGGTATTTGGCTGAGAATGCTGGTTGATGAATGGTGGGAAAAGTATGAATCTATGTGTTGTTATCAAATTAGCAATGTTAGATTGTCCTTCGCTGTCGTTGGTGTGGGTTGATTGTCTGGGCTTGACATTAACTTTGTGTTGTTTCCAAGAGTGGAAAATTTGACAACAACAAATGGTCTTTTGATGCTGAAGAAGTGTAGGTTTGAACCTATGCCACTAATAGCTTTGATTGCCTTTGAAAATGGTTGTGAATTCATTGCAGAACCAGGTGCATAAATTTAAACGGGTTGTTTCTATGTAATGCTGTCAAAGGAGGCACTTGATTAACTCAAGCAGTGTAGACTGTAGATGCTTCCACTTGTTCATCTGCTCGTTTTTTTCCACAATCTTTTAGAGCTCAGAAGCCTCTGTGTCTCTTTTCTCACCTATGCAGAAATTTCACATGCTATAATGTTTGCTCCCTGGTGAATTTTTAATATGTGATAAGGATTGTGGATACCGCTTAGTTGTGCACTTGAGCTCATGTCATTTCACTCTTTTTTGATCAGGGTGGGAATTGTCTTCAGTGGGCGACAATCGCCAGGAGGACATAATGTTATCTGGGGTCTTTACAATGCTCTCAAGATACACAACAAACGCAATGTCTTGCTCGGATTTCTGGGTATGATGAAGAATTATGATTTACTAATTTTAGGAGCCTTACATGAGTCTTTTGTGGTTCAGTCATCTATCATTGATGAATTTCTAATAATTATCTATTTAAAGGTGAAATTGAAATATACACAATCTACAACAGCAGGTTTCGTCTCATCTCACCATCTTTGGCATTGCTAATTACTTTTCAAGATTTGAAGAGCTTGACCCAAAAGCAAATAAATAGCATTGATAACGTAAGGATGCTCCTTGCTTGGGTAGCAAGTTGGTGTAGATTGGGGAAGAGGGGAAAAGGAATACAGAGAAGAAGGTAGAAAGAATTAGAAATACCTATAGAAGTAACAAGAACAGGGGAGAAAAAATTAGAAAGAAAAAGAGGCAGGCTGGGGGTTGGGGGTGGGTATATTAGATTTGTAGTTATCAGCCAACATTTTGTAATAATATTCTAGATGAAAATATCTATTCTAATACCCAAACTTACAAAACTTACTAAGAGTATCCTAAACAGGAAATTAAGTCTTACTAAAACACTTGCAAAATAACTTTATTTTAACGACTCTAATGGTGCATATAGATATATACTAAAAAGCATAATAAACCATAAGGGAACCATCTTCCAAATGAAGAAATCATTCCTAGATTCCTAAAGTTAGCCTTTTTGTATTCTTTGTCTCAATGAGGCACTACACATCTTGTTCAAAATCCCTATATACATAACTTAGAAGCACATGTAAGCCTAATTCAGGTTGCCTGATCAAAGGACAATTTGATTACTTAAGGCATTGAACTATTGGAGGATTGGACACGGGTTTATGACCATACACAATCACCCAAATGGAGGATATGCAAGTTCATGGATTAGATATTTGAAATTTTACACTAGTCAAAGTAACTCACCACCCTCCAAAAAAGGAGGAAAGAGAAAGAGAAATAAATTTTAAATAGAGCATATATGTACAAAGTTAATGGTATAAAGTGATAAGAAAGCCAATATTGCATCTGTTAATGGCAGGTATGGAGTGTTCAAAGCATGCATAGCATTATCTTTCATGCGCAAGTAGAGAGGCTGGACTTTATTTTGTTTTCTGTTAGGTGTTGGAAAACTACTCTTTTTTTTTTTCCCTCTTTTTTTTTTTTTTTTTTGGGGGGGGGGGGGAAGGAGTAGGTATTAAGAAGGTATGCTTCACTATACTATCCCCAAATCCAACCTATAAGAACTTATACTAGAGAGAAACCTTGTAGTAAGGTTTTCCTAAAGTGTAAGCCTCAAATATGCTCTATACGGTAATCGGACCAATTAATTTTGTTTTACTGCAAGAATTAAGAAAAGACAATCTATTTTTAGGAACCTCCAAAACCTGATGACTTGCTGCCACTGGATCCATTTGCTTCTTTCGAAAGATAAATTCATTTCTATGATGCCAAATCTGGCAATGAACTGCTGTAGTTAGGCATGTCAAAACCATCTCTTTGCCTTGGTCATCTTTCCTTTTGAGAAGCAATCATTGCCAATGCATAAAAATAGCAGGCATCCTCTGATCCTTTAGCCGACTTCAGATATTATCCTTTAGTCGCTGAGCAAAGGAATAAGCAAAGAATGGATGTTCCCTATTTTCCTTTGCCAAACCATAGATTGCACAAGCATTGCTAATCTGTGTACACCAAGACAGTCTACTTGACTACCTCTGAGTGGACTGTTTGAATACAACAGCCACATGAATACTCTGTGTTCAGGCAGACTACTTCAACACCTGTTACTGGCTTGTAATCTGCATCGCTGAAATTGTTTGACAGCAGCTCCTGTTTTATTTTGTTTCTCTGCCGGCAAGCTTTTCTTCAATACCAGCATACGTCTGGACGAAAGGCATAATTCCAACGTTCTTTTTGTTTCAAATGATGACTTTGCACCCATTTCACCAATACGTTTTCTTTCTTCTTAGCCATAACCCATGTAGTTTTTAGCAATTAAAGCCCTATTCCAAAGTCTGAAAATTTTAATTCCTAAACCTGCAATTTCTTCTCAGAGCAAAGATGTGCCCAAGCAACCAGTGGTATCCTTTTACTAAACTCAGAAGAAGTCCATAAAAAGTTCCTACACACTGCCACAATTTTCTCCATGACTTCCTGGGGAGAAAAAAGAAAAATAATTGTTGGTCATAGGCATTTTATGGTGAAAATTTATCTGCAACTAGAAGAGTGCATGTTGCATGTATGACTGATTTCCTGTTGTGGCCATGGTGACCTAAGAGCATCACTCAGTCAGCTTGGTTTTTCTTAATTTGGTTTAGCTGCCGACTAAGAGTGTGGTCGTTATGCTGGCAGTAGAATGTTGTTGCTTGATGTAGAGGAATAACCTTGATTGTTTCCTCATCACTATGGCATTCCAAATCGATCTAGTTGTTTGATTGTTACTGGGACAGATCATGATCTTGTCGCTAGTTCATCTAACCATTTTGTTGAGTTAGCTGTTTCTAAGAATATATTGTTTTCTAAAGTATTTTATGTATTACAGGTGGTACGGAAGGTTTATTTGCCCAAAAAACTCTGGAGATAACAGATGAGATTCTTACCACCTACAAGAATCAAGGTAAGGGCAGTGATAGGCTTGTTGTAACTCAAAACTTGTACTTGTTTTTTGAGAAATTTCTTGGTATCTAATGTTTCTTGGTTTTGCAAGGTGGTTATGATTTACTCGGAAGGACAAAAGATCAAATTCGAACGACCGAACAAGTTAATGCTGCACTTGCTTCGTGCGAGGCCTTGAAGCTGGATGGTCTTGTGATAATTGGAGGTACATCTAAGAGCCTTGTTTGCCCATTAGGCAGTCATTTTTAGAAATTCAGACCCTGGAGTTAACTGGGTTCAAATTTCTGTAAAGGCGTGACATCAAATACGGATGCTGCACAACTTGCTGAAACATTTGCGGAGGCAAAGTGTCCTACAAAGGTGTCTTGGGCATTTGCATTCCTTGTGTTATTTTTGTCCACTTTCACTTCTGTTATCTTATGACATACTAACAGTAGACTGCTCTTGTTCTATGTGCAAATATTAAGTTTATCCTTCTTTTTCCCATTCTTTCTTTCACTTCTTGTTTCTTGTGCTTTTCATTGATCACCTTCTCCCAACAAAGATTTCGCTTGGTTGTTCCATTTCAATAATCTAAAGCTGGTTGGGATTTTCAGGTGGTTGGAGTTCCAGTAACATTGAATGGAGATTTGAAGAACCAGTTTGTTGAGACTGATGTTGGATTTGACACCATATGCAAGGTATATCAATTGTTTTTACTTTCTGGCTAAACAGTTCAAGAAAACTATAAATGAGTGAGAACAGGGATTTTAGAAGTACATTCATTTCACCATGGACATCGTACAAATAATAGACGTACAAATAATAGACTGATAAAGATACAGAGACACTGTGTTGAATGGTGAAGAAACTAAGCATGTTCATTTCAGAAATATGTGGAGATGTTGATTTAATCAATCTAATTCGCTCATAACCTGCTGATCCCACTGTGCTACTCTGTTGGTTAAGGAAGCCTGGATACATTAGCCTTCAAACTTCTCGAGTCATGGCTAAGCTCCTCTGTGGTGGGATGAACTTGTGTTCACTACATCTGAGCTGCTCTACTCCATGGGAACTATGCTTTTCTTTCTAATAATCCTCAGCCCCACCCCCCCTTTCCTTCTGACGATAAATATGAAAGCTGGCTCAAATTGCTATAGTACTTCATTCAACGTAAATTTGTACATGATGTCTGAAAGTGCTTTTTAGATGATGGGTAAGATGATTGGCAAGGAACAATTTGTACATGATGTCTGTCTGCTAGGTTCTTCCTTCTGCAGCATGTATATCTTTTGAAAAATTTCCAATCTTTCCCTTGATGAGAGCGTTGTTTGAGGCACTGGGGCAATTAGTTTCTTCTTTTTTTGGGCTTTTTTGCGGGTTGGGGGGAGGGGGCTTTAATGAATTCGAGCATAAGCTTTTCTCTTTTGACCTGCTTTCCATGTCTTCTCTTGATAATTTTGTTTTGAATTTCTCTAGCACTCTCTTCCCTTTGGTCTATTACGCTATTTCATGCTTCCTTTCTTACAAAGCTAATTATGTCCTTGCTTTAATGTAGGTTAACTCCCAGCTTATTAGCAATGTTTGTACTGATGCGTTGTCTGCTGAGAAGGTAATTTACTTTAATTGCAGGGTTGTTTGAACAGGATAAAGTTGATGTGAAAAACTGAACTTTGAATTGATTTGGTGTGGGCTGGTATGAAATGAAAAATAAGTATTTCCTAATTTTTTGAGAATTTCTGTAATTGATTTTAACTTAGGATCTAGGAACTTGGTTATTTAGTGGCATTTAGTTGTGTTCCTTTTTGTTATGTGATGGATCTCAAAATCCATGACAATTACCACATGAACGACCAAGAAAATGTTGGGACAAAAGCCAATTCATCTACCCGGACACTTCATAAAGGAAACCTCCCCCCCCCCCCCCCCAAAACAAAAAATTCCTTAGTATAAATCTCCAGAACAGGGTTTGGGGACGGTATTCACAGCCTTACCCATTTTTGTACAAAACTAAGTTTGTGTTTCTAGTTCAAAATAAAGATTCAAGTGTCTTTACCCATATCAGACTGTCTAGTGTCCAGTGTATACATTGGAGCTTGACTAATGAATCGAAATAAGATGGACTCACACCCCAATACTTGATTATGGTGCAAGTGGCTTATTGTTTCTTGTTTCTTTCACAGTATTATTATTTTATTCGACTCATGGGTCGAAAGGCATCACATGTTGCATTGGAATGCACTCTCCAGTCACATCCGAACATGGTGAGTTCTCTTCTCTATGATGCTAATACAATACTTTACATGTTTTACCAATGGAATCAATATCTATTGCACTATCTTTTAGTCTGTCTGGGAATGATGACACCTTATAATGCTTTATATAGGTCATTCTTGGTGAAGAGGTGGCTGCATCAAAGCTTACTTTATTTGATCTATCGAAACAAATCTGTGATGCTGTCCAAGCTAGAGCAGAACAAGGTGCTAAAGCTTTCTGCCTTGTTTTTCTAGATCGGTTGATGTATAGACTCCTCTCTGATGCAAAATTTTTATTCCAGATAAATATCATGGGGTTATCCTACTTCCAGAGGGTCTTATTGAAAGCATTCCAGAAGTCTATTCTCTTCTGCAGGTATACAATTAAGAAGACACATTGTTTGCATCTTGTCTGTCTAGATCTTTTGGGGTGCATGATAGGATAACAAGATAAATTATTGAGGCTTTATTGGTTAGACTCTAGATAGATATGTCTCTTTCTCTGCTGATGGCTCTTGGTATGTTTATTGGTGTCTCTATGGAAAAAATTTCTGATTGTGGAGATGTACTTAATTGCAGGAAATTCATGGTCTCCATGGAGAAGGTGTTTCTATGGAAAAAATTTCTTCTCAACTCTCCCCTTGGGCATCTGCCTTGTTTGAATTTTTGCCGCCTTTTATCAGGAAACAGGTTCTTAATAACATATCATGTTTTTGTTTTTCGTTTGGAGATATCTGCCTTCACATTTGAGTCATTCGTTTATAACACCAGAATATCTTGTGTTGCAGCTACTCCTTCACCCTGAATCAGATAATTCTGCACAGTTGTCACAGGTACTAGTTTGGAATCCCCTCTGGATTTTTATCTATTTTATCATATGTTTGACTAACCATGAACTACTTTCTGTTGTCTCTGCAGATTGAAACAGAGAAGCTGCTGGCACATCTTGTGGAGGCAGAAATGAATAAGCGATTGGTATGATATCTATTGTCCATCACGGGTTATTTTGTGGTGCCAATTTAGTTTATTGTAATTATGTAAAACTTTTGTTAGATCTTCTGTGAATCTATCCCTTTTTCCAAGTTGAAATAGTATGGATGGCGCAAGCTCTTTGTTTTCTTCCTGATGTTATACCAATAGTAAACTGGAACTGGGAGCTTTGTAAAACTAAGACGACTGCTTTGTGTTAGAAAGGGAGAAGTTTGGTCTTTGAAAGATAAGTAGTGTATTTGAGTGACCAATATTTTAAGGGAGAGATAAACTGATATGGAACAGAGTAGCTGTTGCCAATTCCTTATGCAACGAGCCAAACCAAATCAGCAGGCTTGATTTCCACCTACGTAGGGTGTTTGGGCGGAGGATAATGTGCACGGCATTTTCTAATGCATGTATCATGAAATTTTGTTTGAATCTGAATGGTGCAGAAAGGATACATCATATATGTCCTGTTCACCGATGACATGTTAATTAAGCTTTCCCTAGGGGGAATTTGCTAAGTTATAGCTTCTTCTTGGATGTTTACAACATCAATGCCATCTTCTCCCTGATTTTGTTGGACTTTCATGTTTCTGTCTATGGAAAATTTAGGGAATGAAGGGATTATACTTTCTAATTCTTATTCTCATGTGTAGTCAACTTGTTTCAACTCATTTGCTTGATGGTGAATAATTATATAAATAGATTTGCTTCTTAAGAAATGCTTCCTGTTTGTCTTTGTATTCTTGGCTTGCTGTCCACAAGAATTGTGCTAACTTGTTTAAGATTATTTGGCAGAAAGAAGGTATATACAAGGGCAAGAAATTTAATTCCATCTGTCACTTCTTTGGCTATCAAGCTCGAGGATCGTTACCATCCAAATTCGACTGTGACTACGCATACGTATGTTGTAGTAACAGTAACATTCTTTTCTTGCGCTTGGGGAAGGGGGGGTTGGGTTAGTAGATTGCCTTGCGTTGTTGGATTGACAATTAAAAGCGCCTGGGCAGGTCCTTGGACATATATGCTACCATATCCTTGCAGCTGGTCTGAATGGGTACATGGCAACCGTGACCAACCTGAAAAACCCTGTAAATAAGTGGAAATGTGGTGCTGCTCCATTTACGGTAGGCATCCTCAATGCTTGTTGGTGTTACTTTATTGTTTGTTTTCCGTAATTTGTTTTTATTTTTTAATTATTTTTTGGCTGAGAATCTGATGGAGTATTTGATTTCCACAATTTAGTTGAGTGTCCATTTGGATTTTATCACTATGTTAAGAGAACTTTCAATTTCTGTGTAATAAAATTTCAGGCAATGATGACCGTTAGAAGGTATTCTCGAGGTCCTGGTGCATTATCCATTGGGAAACCTGGTATTTATCCAGCAACTGTGGATATGAAAGGCAAAGCATACGAGTGAGTATCTTATATTCCTATTTTTGTGCATGCTCTTGGAATACTGAGGGGGGATGCCTAGTAGCTATAAAACTGCAGTATCGTTATTGAACCTTTTATAGAGATACGTATATGCATACAGCATATGTGATTGTACAAAGGGTGCTAAACAGTTAACTAGCATTTGTCTCACCTCATTGTATGTGTTCGAAGTTAGTCCTGATCCTGATTGATTGGCTTTGCCATTTTTTCTATAGGCTGCTGAGACAAAATGCCACAAGGTTTTTGATGGAAGATATCTACAGAAATCCTGGACCACTTCAGTTTGATGGTCCTGGTTCTGATGCCAAGGCTGTCAGCTTATGTGTAGAGGACCAAGATTACATGGGCCGTATCAAGCAACTGCAGGAATACTTGGACGAGGTACTTTCTGCTACCACATGTTTTCAACTCATTTTCTTCAATCCATTTAAAAAAACAAAACAAGAAGAGAGAGGGAGAGAGAGTCCCATGTCCATACCCCTATAGTCCTGCATTGGGGGGGGGGTGTTTGGGGTCCAAATGTCCAGTGTGACTAAAACTTGACTTCATCAGCTCTGGAAGGGAGGGGGGGTTTAATGTGGCACTGAGCTCTCCTGTCTTCAATGTGAAGAAAAGAACATGATGAGCTGTTCATTCTGTTGATTAAATTCAATTCATGTCATCGAATGTGATCAGATCGATGTTTCCCAGTCTTGGTTGTAGCCAAATTGGAGCTTCAAATGTCCAACACAGGTGTTTGGTCAGATTCAGTCATTCCCTAAATATATTGTGCTTGTTGTCTAAAATGAATGTAAAGTGCTCCATCCACATGTCAGATGTATAAGAGCTGGGGTGTTGAGGTGAAATGAAGAGTGATGGTAATGTAGGATTAGATTTATAATCACTCTGTGCGGGCAGATATTCAGAAAGGACTCTGTTTTCTTTCTAGGCATCTTGATTCTTGATTTGTCTGCCTTCATGGTGACTTGAGACCATACTAGCATACAAATCAAATTTTGTTCTCTGTCACTTTAACTTCGGGTATGCATATCACTTTATTTCACCCTCAAATTCGATCTGCAGGTACGAGCAATTGTCAAACCAGGATGCTCTCAAGACATCTTGAAAGCGGCACTGAGTGCCATGTCTTCTGTGACAGATATTCTCACGGTTATCGCAGCAAGGCCAAACACTGAGCAGAGGATCCTCTGATCAATGTAAACTATATATAATGCTCTTAATTTTTTTCGTTTAATCCCAGAGGAACTGTTCTTGCTGCGGGTTTGCTTATGATTTTCGCGTGTTTGCTGTGGTGGTCTTCTGATGAAGGCGAGGTTTGTCATAATGTAGATCGTCAGTTTGCGGGTGAAATAATTTTGAAGTTTCTGGGTTTACATTTCTGGACTAATAGAAATTGCTTTATGGAAAATGTTCTCGCTGTCCCTTTTCTGTTCGTCCTTTTTTTTCTTTTTTTGGAGGCCACTTGGGGGGGGGGGGGGGGGGGGGGCGCTTTTGCTGTGGAGTGTTCCGAAGGGGTGTTTCATCTCTTCTGTACCTTGAAGTCGAAGGTATCGCCTGTGAGCTCTGTAAATAAAAACAATAGAGACCATGTCTATTAAATGATCCACCAGAGTGAAAGAAGACAGTGAGAATTGGGCAGTTCAAAGATGTCACTCTTAGTAAATTGGGTAAAGTTGCATTTTCAATGACAAATTCTATAATGATAAGACAAATTTATACGATTATAAGATTACTTGCCACAGTAATAGATGAATGGTCAAATTTAATAGTTAGTAATTAAGTATAACTATTGATAATTTTGTGATTAGATATTGGGCATGTTCAGCAAAATTAGTGGTTTTAGTAATGATTAATTGTTTTATTAGCTATTAGCGGTTTTACCACCAATTGGCTGTGATCCACTAGTAGTTAGTGGTGAGTTGTTCAACTAGCGATTTAAAATAAATGCGTTTGGTAGATATAATTGTTGAAGTAATAGATTTATGTGAAATAACTCAAAAGAGTACAATAAATAAAAGTTTTTAGTAAATAAATAGAAGAATTTTGTAATTTGCAATGCGACCATTAGACACAGATTCTTAAAAGCTACTTTTATTAGCTTTAAAAAAAAAACTACATAAACTTCTAACTACTGTATCATCTATGACTTTACCGAACACTTTTAACTAGTAGTTTATAACATTTTGACCACTACCAAAAAAAAAAAAATACCAACCATTAATTCAATCTCTATTACTAAATACTATAATCAAAAACTTCATATTCTACGGAAAATGTGACGATGTTAGTCACATGGATTTTTATTTTTTATTCTAACCAATTACAATATACTATTTAAATAAAAAAAATTTTACCATAATTGAGTTTTTTTCAACTATGGTAATTGATAAATCTCAACCATGGATTAAATTTACACAAATCACAACCATTAATAAATGTTACCTCCCACCGATACAGCAGGTAAATCTCCCTCCATCTCTCACATCTCCTCCCGAACCCCACCCTCTCCCCGCTGCTATTTTCTCTCTCCTGCTTTTTTTTTTTCCTCCTCAACAACAGCCCCAGAAGTTCTCTTTTCCGCAAAAAAAGGAAAATAAGAAGATGGTGAAAATATGTATGGCTCCGTAGGAGATCCTACAAACTGTTATCCTACAGCAAAGGTCAATAATAAATGGGACCCCAAGCTTTTTTTTGGGGGGGGGGGAGGGGTGGAATTCGCATTAAATTTTCTTTAGACTTGAAATCTTCTTTAGTTATGTCTCTAATCCTTCAAATTCAAATCCTTAGTCCATCTTCCATAAGTAAAGATCTCACTCTTTACCATTATATTCTCCTCCTCCCATCCCTTGAAATTGATGGTTTACCTTTATGAAAATGCAATAAAATATTTGACCAAAATTTGAGGAAATAAAAATGATTGGAAAAGGGATTTCACAGAAGACAGAGCACCACCATCACCATTTCTGACTTTTTGCTCCGCTCTCTCCAACTTCCTCTCTTCAGTGTTGTTGGGTTTCGTGGCCCAAAATCCAAAAATTGGCACGGTGGGACCGTGCTAAACGAACACGGACGTGTCAGGCCGAAGGAGCGAAAAGTTGAGAGGGGACAGAAAAACGGCATAGGGGTGTCGTGCCACGTGGCACGGTCGTCCCACCATGGCACGGTGTGACCGTGCCACGTGTATTCTTCTGGGCGCGAATTGGTGGCGGCTAGGGTTTGTCTCGGCGTGCAGCTTTCTCCTGACGGTTAGGGTTCTTTTCTAAAGGTAAAACCCTGGACTTCTAGACCCTATATAAAGGGGTCATACTTAGGATCTAAAATAACTTCTAAACTCCTGAATCCCTAAACAGATTGAGAGGTAGAGAGACTTTAAGAGAGATTACAAGAGAGATTGTAATTCTGTTATTAGATCAAATCACCTGTTGTGATTGTGATTGTTTTGTACTCTTCCTGCTCATATAGTGGATTGATTGTGCTCGTCGCCGTCCGTGGTTTTTTTCCTGCATTGGGTTTCCACGTAAATCTTGTGTCGTTGCTTTGTTCTTGTTATCGCTCTTTAACTATTTCTGAATATCTATTTTATCCGATTGTTTCCGCTATCAGTTTACTCTAATTTTCTAACAAGTGGTATCAGAGTTTTGGTTTAGGATGTCTTCAATTATGAAGGTTGATATTGAGAAATTTGATGGGGAGATTAGTTTTAATCTCTGGAAGGTGCATATGAGAGCAGTTCTCATCCAGTATAGGCTGTGGAAGACTCTTTCAGGACCTTATACGAAACCCGAGAAGAAAACTGATGAACAATGGGCAATATACCAAAAGAAGAGGCGTGGATCATTGACGGACGAGGAATGGGAGGAAATGGAGCTAAAGATACTTTCTGCCATACAGTTGTACTTAGCACCACATGTCTTGCGAGAGGTGCTTGATAAGACAACTGCGGTGGATCTTTGGGTTCGGCTGGCGGAACTCTATATGACGAAGAGTCTCGCCAACAAGATCCGTTTGAAGGAAATGTTGTACACCTTTCGTATGGCTGAAGGTACTCTGGTTCAAAACCGTTTGAATGAGTTTAACTCTATTCTTGTTGATTTGGAGAGTTTGGATGTGAAAATTGAGGATGAGGATAAGGCTATTTTGCTTGTTCTGTCGTTACCCCCTTTTTATAAACACTTTAAGGAGATTATGCTATATAGTAATTCTACTACTATATCGTTTAAGGATGTTAAGTCAAACCTGTTGTCTAAGGAGAAGTTTGATCTTGACATTCATACTGATTCTGTTGAGGGATTAGTAGTAAGGGGTAAAACAACTGAAAAGGGGAACGATAATAGGAGTAAGAACCGTTCTAAATCTAAAAATCCTCACACTGGTGAGATCTGCAATTACTGTGGTAAATTGGGTCACATTGTTGCTAACTGTTGGCAACCGCAAAAGAAAAGGGAGAAAGAAGAAGATAATTCTCGTGAGCCTGCTGAAACTTCGTTTGCTGAATCTGATTCTGATGGTGACGTTTTGTTTGCTACCTCTACTGAAAAGGGGAGCGATTCTGATTGGATTCTTGATTCTGGATGTACCTATCATATGTGTCCTCACGAGGATTGGTTTTCAACATATGATCCAGTTGACTCAACTGTTGTTCACATGGGCAATAATGCCCAAAGTAAAGTAACTAGAATTGGTACTGTTAAAATCAAGACCCATGATGGTATTGTCAGGACTTTATCGAATGTTCGTCACGTTCCTGACTTAAAGCGTAACCTCATCTCTTTAGGCACTCTTGAATCCAAGGGGTGCAAATATTCAGCTGAAGGTGGAGTTCTGAAGGTCTCGAAGGGCAGTCGGATTCTATTGAAGGGTTTGAGGCAAGGAGGCCTCTATGTCTTGCAGGCATCTACTATGATAGGTTATATGAAGAAAGGTTCATATAAGTCATCTCCCAGAGCTAAGTTCAAGCGTTGCTTGGACTTAGTCGACATTCCCAGCATTTGAGCGCCCTTTGGGGCATTGCCCCTCGAGGGGGTCACCCTTCGGGGTGCAATGATGGTGTTCGAGAGTTGGTGATTGGAGATTTCGGTCCAAGGTGGAGATTGTTGGGTTTCGTGGCCCAAAATCCAAGAATTGGCACGGTGGGGCCGTGCTAAACGAACACGGACGTGTCAGGCCGAAGGAGCAAAAAGTCGAGAGAGGACACAAAAACAGCACAGGGGTGCCGTGCCACCATGGCATGGTGTGACCGTGCCACGTGGCACGGTCGTGCCACGTGTATTCTTCTGGGCGCGAATTGGCGGCGGCTAGGGTTTGTCTCGGCGTGCAGTTTTCTCCTGACGGTTAGGGTTCTTTTCTAAGGGTAAAATCCTGGACTTCTAGACCCTATATAAAGAGGCCATACTTAGGATCTAAAATAACTTCTAAACTCCTGAATCCTTAAACACATTGAGAGGTAGAGAGACTTTGAGAGAGATTACAAGAGAAATTGTAATTCTACTATTAGATCAAATCACCTGTTGTAATTGTGATCGTTTTGTACTCTTCCTGCTCATATAGTGAATTGATTGTGCTCGTCGCCGTCCGTGGTTTTTTTCCCGCATTGGGTTTCCACGTAAATCTTGTGTCGTTGCTTTGTTCTTATTATCGCTCTTTAACTATTTCTGAATATCTGTTTCATCCTATTACTTCTGCTATCAGTTTGCTCTAATTTCCTAACAAGGGGAGATCCAAGAAAGGAGCCCGCTTCAACTAAGGTCCATGGCAACAAGTCCAAGTGAGGTTCCATCCTAAAGCCAATTGGCAATAGGAGGAGTAGCCCACTTGACTTATATACCATGACCCTTCTTTTCAAACTCCTGATGTGGGACTTCATTACTCATGTGTGATATTCCCAACAATCTCCCCCTCACACATGAATCTCTTCCACACCACATCAACGCACAAGCTCCCCCTTGAGCGGAAGCCTTTGCCAAGGTGTTAAGCCACCATCAAGAGCTTATCCACGCCATCGAGCCACGCTGCAGCACACGTATTACCGCTCGATCAACATCTACGTGTCACTTCACCAAGCTTGTCCATGGGGTCCACCATGCCACACCTTTGTCGCCTAACTGAACGCACCATCGGCTCTGATACCACTTGTTGGGGAGATCCAAGGAAGAAGCCCGCTTCAACCAAGGTCCATGGCAACAAGCCCAAGTGAGGTTCCATCCTAAAACCAATTGGCAATAGGAGGAGAAGTTTACTTGACTTATGTACCATGACCCTTCTTTTCAAACTCTCGATGTGGGACTTCATTACTCATGTGTGATATTCCCAATTGCTCTGTTTCTTGAGAAGAGAGAGAGAGTATGTGTGTGTGTGTGTTAATTAACCATCCAATTTGATGGGGAGGAAGTTCAATAACAAATACAAATAATTATGCAAAGGGTGTATCAGATGGTGTTGTGGAGGAGAAGGCAGATGGAAAGGGAGTAGCAATAGTGATGGAAGCCACATAAGGATGTTAGATGGCTGCTTTTGGTGTTCATTAAACATTTAGTTACTTGAAAGGGGGAGAGAGAGGGGCAAGACAATGTGGTTATGTAGTGTACAAATAAGACAATGCGGCGTCAGTGCGCTATCGTGGCCAGAACGTCAGATTCATAGCAAAAAGTAATCGTAAGGGAGAGAATGGACGAAGAGTTAGATCCGCTTTTCTTTGGAGGGGGTATTGAATGGGTTAACCATTACCGACTATTGTCGGTTACGTGGGTATAGATGCAGCTGAGATTTTAGGTTTTGAAATCAATGGATAATATGAAAAGTAATTACTGTAGTTGAAAAAATATAGATGCAACTGAGATTTTAGCTTTTGAAATCAATAGATAATATGAAAAGTAATTACTGTAGTTGAAGTATTTTTTCAACTATGATAGAATTTTCCCTAAATAAAATCGAAAAAGAAAAAACATTTAACGACGAGAGCACACCACAACACCGGCAAACGACATGACACATCAACTTCCTCCCCCACAGTCGGCAACTCCTAGGGGTGTGCAAAAAAATCCAAAATTGAAAACTGAAAAAATCGAACTGAAAAATCGGTTAACCGAATAAATTTTTCAAAAAAGTCGGTTCGATTAACCAAACTGAAATTTTTTTTCCGATTTTCGGTTTGGTTACGGTTCGGATTATTTAAAAATTCGACTAATCACCGGTTAACCGAATCGAAAATATTTTTTTTTAAAAAAATTATACATAAAAAATAAAAAATTTCAGTAAGAAAGTGCACTTTTTTATTATTTATCAATGGTGATCAAAGTTTAATTTTTATAAAAAGAACATAAAAGAATGACAAATTTGGGTAAGAAAGTACAAGTTTTTTTATTATTTGTAAACGGTTAACCGATAACCAATAAATTACAAATGGGTACCTCCGGTTTTGGGGAAACTATTTTAAGGGCCCCTTAATTTGAGAATATATTCTTGGGTGACATTACTGTTAGAGAAACAATTATGTGGTGCATTTCCGGTGGAGGGCTTCACATGAGAAGGGAAATTACGTTGATGCCCTTTTTTATTTGAGGAAGAAAAACAGCAACGGTCACTGTTTCCAACCACAAACCCCCGAAACTCGTCTCTCTCTCTCTCTCTCTCTCTCTCTCTCTTGCTTGCTCTGCACCTTGCCATCGCCATCTCTGTCTTCTAGAGCCGATCTATATTTTCTGAAGATTTGAAGAGATTTCTGAAGTTGGTTGCCAGAGTTGAGGAAGAAATAGTTGTAAGTTGACTGCAATTTGTGGACTGAAGAATTTCGGACAACCATGGTGAGTGTTTTTCGTGTTTGTGCATGCGTTTGTTTGATGTGGTCTAATAAGTTCATGTTGATTTGCACCCTGGGGTAGGTAAAATGTTGTTGTGTTTGATTCATTTAGTGCTGGGTTTTTTTGTATTGCAATTGAGGAGGGAGGAGTTCCAGTTGTTGCAATTTCCTACTTTTTCCCATTTCTTCCATGTTCTGTACATGTGTAGGTTGTTTTCGTGGTTGTCTGTGGTTGACTGCCACTCTGTTTAAATGTTGGCTATAAATGTTGTAAAAGATTGTTTATCATATTGTTTGAACAGGTGACTAAAAATGTAGTGGTTCATTGTAAGGACAGAATAATTACCATAGTTGATGTTAATTTGGATATGTACCAGGTGATAGACCTATTTAAGGATGTGAGGGGATTAGCTGTGGAACAGGGGGTAGTGTTACCTAAGTATGCTGTATTTAAATGGCATCCACCTGGGAGGGAGAATCAGAGGTTGCCTCTTAACACTGATAATGATTGGGTGATGTTTGTGCATCAATGGGAGTCAATAAGGGATTTTGTCATCCCTGTTTATGTGGTTGAGTTGCATGTATCTAGTCAGCTGCAAAAAGTAGTTGAAAGTTTGGATGGTTTGCAAAAAGCAAAAGAGAAAGAAACTGTGCAGTTTACAAGCCCATGTGAACCTACACTTGACCCCTCTTTGACTGAAGTTAGGATGTGGGCTGATAATTTGATTGTGACCCCATCATCTGTATACATAGACCCAAATACAGCAGTACAAGTCTAGCCCATGTCAAAAGGTACTCCACATGCTTTAAAAAACCTTCTACATCTGGGAGGTAGAAATTACAGATTAGGAGACCCATTCCTAGGGCTGCAAAAGATAAACCAAATGCTTCTCCTTCTCCTTCCTCCCTGCAGCCCTCATCAAAGCAAGCAAACACTGTTCCTGAACCTGTGAACAGTCCTAGAAGACCCTTAACAAGGTCTCAAAGCAGCCCATCAACCAAATCAGCTGTCCCCATAACTCCTTCTTCTTCACAACCTAGTGATGGTCTATCCCCGGTGGTGTTATCCCCAACAAGGCTATTGACTAGGTCCCAAACGAGCCCAATTCCAGTTGAGAAGAGGCAAGCTCAACCTTCTTCTGTGGCAACAGGAAGAAGAACAAAGAGTAGACCTCAGCCGCTGAATCCTGCACAGTCACAAACTTTACTCTACTCAGACCAAGATTTGTCAATAGTAAGGGTTGACTTAGATGATTTTCATGATTTTGATGTGTTAGATTTAGGGAAGCCACAAATTCCCCAATTAGATGCCTTTGATAGTGATGTTGATGAGAATGTGGAGAAGTAAGTAGAGGAATACTTGGAGTCAGATAGTGAGGACAGTGACTTCAATGTCGATGAGCAAGAGGAGTCTAATGAGGTTTCATTAGATGACGAGTCAGATGACAATGAGGTGCTTGATGAGTTGGATTTGGAGCTTGATACAGAGCAGCGGATGAGATTAGGTCATGTAGATGCAGATGGTAGTCAGGGCCATGTGGTTGTTAGTAAGATGGCAAAGGTGTTTAAACAAGGGAGGTTGTGGAGCAGGAATAGAGATGGGAGTGTGAGCTTAAAAGAAGGTGACATATTTACTTGTAAGGAAGACCTTTTAACAGTTATGAAAGACTATTGTGTGCAGCAAGGGATTACTCTGAGGAAGATTAGGAATGACAGGAGGAGGTATACCTGTGTAAATGTAGAGTGCACATGGAGAATACATGCATCTGTGCTTGTTGACAAAAGCACATGGATGATTAGGAGACATTCAGGGAAGCACATATGTGGTAGGACTGAAGGTAACAAGAGTGCTAGTTCAAGATGGGTTGCATCCAACCTTTTGTTATATTATAGGGCAAACCCGAATGCTGCTGTGAAGAATATGGAGGACTTCATCATGACAAAGTATGGGGTGAATGTTCCAAAACACACTCTTTGGAGGGCAAGGAAACTTATGAAAATATAGGTTGAGGGTTCTCATGATGAAGGGTACATGAAACGTCCACAGTATATAGAGGAGTTCAAGGCAAAGAACCCCGAGTCTTTATATTTGATCCAGTGGACAGATCAAGCTCCTGGGAGGAATCTTACATTCAAGAGGTGCTAGATATGTATTGGAGCAGCCATAGCAGCCTTCAAACAACATTGTAGACCCCTGATTGGCATTGATGCTTGCCATCTAAAAGGTATAACACACTTGCATTTATAAATGCATGCTTGTTTCATTATATTCTGTATAACCTAACACTGATGCATGCCATTTGACAGGTCCATATAAGGAAGTCCTTTTGACAGCTATGGCCTTGGATGGTAATAATGGACAGTTCCCATTATCTTATGGGATTGTACCTCAAGAAAATGAGGAGGAATGGAGCTGTTTTCTTGATGGCCTTGCTAGGGCACTTGATGTTAGGGAAAACAGCTCTAACTACACCATTATGTCTAATAGACACAAGGTAATATAAATTATGCTTTTTAAAGGTAAATGTGCGATACACAGAAGGTATTGACTACTAACTTACTTTGACTGGCAGGGCATCATCAAAGCTTTGAAGAATGTTATGCCCCAAGCATCAAGAAGGATCTGTGTTCTCCATTTCTATACAAACTTTGCTGCCCACCACCCTGGTAAGTGAAACTAATTTATCTGAATTTAGTTAAAGGATATTTGAGGGAAGTTGGAGAATGCTTGTACTGACCATGTCTTTCTCCCTTTCTCATGGTAATTTCAAGGTGCATGGTTCCACTGTTTCTTTTACATCGCTGCCAATGCATATTCGTCTTTTGTTCATTTGAAGGCCATGGATAAGATTAAGCAAAAAGAGCCTGCAGCATATCAGTGGTTAAGGGACAATGAACCATTAGAGCATTGGGCTAAGTTTAAATTTAATGCAAACCTGAAATCTGTGGACAACACAAATAATTTTGTGGAAAGTTTCAACAATGCAATTAGCAAGCTTAGGAGGAAGCTAATGTTGACCATATTGGAAGAGATTAGAAAGCTTGTGGGGGCCAGGTTTGATAAAAGGTTTCAGAATGCATCTTGTTGGGAGGAGAAGCTGACACCATTTGTAGAGAAAAAACTGAGGTTGGTTGAACAAGATGCTAGAAATTGCCTTAGTGTTGTCCATGCTGGTCAAGGGGAGTTTGATGTTGTTGAAGGTTGCAGCAACTTCACAGTGAAGTTGAAGGAGCACTTTTGTGACTGTAAGAAATGGTAGATCACTAGCTTACCTTACAAACATAATGCAAGATATATTTTGAGGATGAAAGGGCAGTTAGAGGATTATTGTGCTCCATTGTTTTCAACTGACAATTACAGAAAACTTAATGAAAACATCATCCATCCCATCTCTGACCCATGTATTTGGGGAGACACAAACTTGCCTATACTTGATCCACTAGTTAAGCTGAGAAAAAGAGGAAGGCCAGAATAGCATAACAGAAGAGAGTCTGCCTCTTGGGCACCAGTCCCACAATTTGAAGGTCAAGCAATCAGACATTTCTCAGGCACCAAAAGGTGCAAGCAATGCAAACAATTGGGACATACCAGCTTGACTTATGGGAGACCTAGAGATGAAAGTGGCTGGCTATTAGAGAAATACAAAAAGAAGACGAAGACTAGTACCAGACCAGTTGGAAGGTCGAGGAAGACACTTTGCACGACTGGCACATCAGCTAGGACATCCGACCCTACATCAATAGCAATAGAAGCCCCCCAACCCAATTTAGTCAATTTTGATTGTAATATATAATAGCATTTCAGTAGCACTGTGTCATAGAAGAATTAGCTTATCCCTCTGGTTGTAAATAAGGGAACTTGTTGTGCTCTTTGCTACTTATCAGCAGCTGCAAAACGAATGGTTTTAGGACTGGTCAACTTTTGTGAACTTATTTCTAGGGACAAGAATTTGTGCTATTTGCTACAGTTAGATAATTTCAGTTCTCTATGACTTGTAAATTTTTGAACTTGGTTCCAGTTTTCCAAGTAGCTGAATGAGTGTGCTATTTGCTAGTCATTTCCAGGGAAAAGAATTTATGCTAAGTGTTCAGGCTTATTATTCCTTGTACAAGTTATAAGCTCACACAGTTGCAAGCCTCTTGAGTTTCAGGTTTTATGTCTTGATCAGTTTTTGTGTTTGATACCAGCAAAGTCTCTTTTACGACCAAGCCTCTGGATTTTCAGTTCATTTTTCTCAGCTTACACTTGGAAGTCAAATGCTATGAGACTCTGCTTTGCAGAAACTGAACTTTCACAGGAAAAAGTCAAATGCTCAAACAATTTAATTTGTCATTCCCTTGAATACACTTACACTTACACCTGCATCACATTAACTGTTTCTAATTTTACATCACCACTACCATGGCAATTAACACTATTACTACAATCAATAATATTACAATCAAGGTTTGACCCTTTTTAATAAACTTCAACATCAACCTCATCTCCATAAGCTCCTTATTCTCTATATCTACATCAACAACCACCGGTCTCTCTTGAGGGCCTTCATTTGCTGCCCATTTAAGAAACTTATCGCACCTCAAACATTTGAAATACAACCTTCCAAGATTCTGGCTCGAGTGAGACACCTTCCGCACACCTTCACAATTGCATCTTCGACAAACTGCTATGTCCTCACTTGCTAGCTTGCTCCTTGATGATGAAGACCCTTCCATTATCAAACCTAATAATTCACGAATTGTTAAATAAACCACAACATAATAATATTACATAATGTTCCAGACCAGTAATTACAATAATTACAATTGCTAACTTCTGGCCGGGAGCAGTCATTAGAAAAATTACATAATGTTCTAGACCCAGCTAAACATACAAATTCAGTCATTTTCACAATATTGTCCACTTCTTCCATCATCAAATGGGAAGAGACACAGAAGGCCCACTGAATTCCTTCCAACAGGGACATACCACAACACATTTTTCAGGCACCAAAAGGTGCAAGCAACGACAGAGACGGAAAGACCTTCTACCATTTCATGGGAACATGGCAAACACAAAAAAGGAAAACATTCCCCACCTACAGACAGGCTAGATCTGGCCTGAGAAGAGACAAAGAAGTTAGAGTGAATGGAGGACATGAATAAATTTCTCCGTCACTATGGGTGCCTTTAATGGAGGACAACAAACTAGACCAAAAAAAAAAAAATTACCTGCACAGTCACGCTTCCTTTAATGGAGGAGGTGAAGAAGATGATGCTTGGCGAAGAAGAGAGGAAGATGAGAGAGAAGAAGGCAGGCAGAGTGAAGAATGGGGGTAAAACCCTACACATATATTCAACTATTAAAAGGGTATTGTTGACATTGCACTAATTCTGACTCTTTCCCGTCAAGTTCACACCAGAAACCATTAAACCCTCCACCGGAAATGCACCACATAATTGTTTCCCCAACAGTAATTCACCCAAGTATATATTCTCAAATTAAGGGGCCCTTAAAATAGTTTCCCCAAAACCGGAGGTACCCATTTGTAATTTATTGACCGGTAACCGAACCGAAAAATCGGTTAACCGAACCAAAAAACCGGTTAACCGAAATTTTCGGTTCGGTTACGGTTTGGGTTTTGGACGAATCAAAATTTTCGGTTAACCAAAATTTTCAGTTTGGAATTTTTTTGAACCAAAAAATCGGTTAACCGATTTTTGATTAACTGAAACTCCGGTTAACCGGTTTTGCACACCCCTAGCAACTCCCACCTTCATGAATCCCATGTTCAACAGTTCAACCCCCTTCCTCTTCAACAAATTCAATTCCGTCTTTCCAAATAATTGCCGCAAAACCGTAGACCATAACCAGCTCCAAGAGAAATTCACACCTGTAAATTGCAATTCATTGAGCATTCCCGTCGATGAGAAAATCCACTGCCATATTATTTCAGAATTTGGGTTCAATTTACAATTTGTTACAAACCAGATTTTAGGAATTTCATTCTTAATATCCTCAATCTTTTGCAGCAATTGTGTTTAAATCCAATTTATTCCAACTTTACAATGATGGCTACAAGGAAAACGAGAAGATGAAGCTCTGACGATTGATGTCGATGCTATGCTGGAAAATCAAGAATGAAAAAATTGAAGCTTCTTCTCGAATGGGTTGACCTTGCCCCTCTTTTCTATACCTGACAAATGGGTCATTCGGGTCGGGTCTTAGTTTGGGTCGGGTCGCTTTCGGGTCAACTATGTTCAGATTGGGTTTGGGTTCGCTTCAGGTGAAGTTTGGGTTCAGGTCACTTACAAGTACCATGTTCGAGTTAGTACGTGTTCGGTTAGGGTGGAATTTGGATCGGGTTTGTTTCGGGTTGTCTACAGTAAACTAGTTCGGATCGGATATGGGTCAAGTATAATTTGAGTCGGTTGGGATTCAATTCATTGTTTGGTTAACATCGGGTCAGGTATAGACCGAATCGGGTATAAATCAAGTTGGGTTAATGTCGAATTATTGTATGCTCTCAATGTACTCATCTTTAGTTCTTTACTCTTAAATTATATTTAAAAGATAAAAGCCGTTTAATTAGACAAAGCCATTTATTCTAGATTTCTCTTTTAATTCATACGTTAATGATTAATTGATTACACACACACACACACACACACACACACACACACACACACACACATATGTATGTATAACACTAATGGAAAATTATATGGGGTTAGTTCTAAATTTACTAAGAAAGTTAATAAATTACAAATACAAGTATACAACTCATCTCTTACCCTATATCAAATGCGCCATGCAATTATTCAAAAAATTATGTATCGTTAAGTCAAGTTTTAATCATCTCAATTGAGTTCATGTGATGATAAAATAAGTGGACCAACCTAACCTAAATAATTTGCCACTCGTTTCATTTGTGAGGCCCAACACAAAAATATACCTTGAAAAATGGAAAAAAAGAAAGAAAATAGCGAAATTTTTATTTAGACCCCTATATTGGTTTATAACTTCACATTTGTTATATTTGGAGTTGGCAAATAGAAACAGGTTGGTTCAAGTCGACATTTTTAGTAATTAAATCAATGTTCTTTGATTGCTCGTTAAGTGATCATACATCAAAATTCAAAGATTTGTCTTTGTGAGATTAACAACTTGATCTACATTTGCTCAATGAGTCAAAACTAAAAAGCAACGGCAATATGTGAATATGTGTAATTAGCATTACATTTATGTGATTGTGATTGCTCGTTATCAAAACTCGAGACTTAAAATTTAATTGTCCAAAATTCAAATGAGTCACATTATTATGAGATCATATGTAATGATCCATTCTTGGATATGATTTTGTAGAATTAAACATGTTATGAAGATGATTTAGAATGATATTATAAATTTATAATCATAGCGTGCATTATGTTAAGTCATTAAGTGAATCAAATAGTAAAATAGAATTGCTAGATCGTAATAAGTTTAATAAATTATTAATTATACTTATCTTTTCTTAATTTCTATTGTGAGAAAATATTTTTTCTCTTATATTGTTATTACATATCTATCAAATTAAAATTTTAAAAATATCAACTATTTTATTTTTTCCTCTTAAGTTTTTAATTGATTTCATTTGTACAAATTCCTTCTTAGGTTGTTCTTCTTTTTCCACCTAAACTCAACTAATTGAGTTTGAAAAATAGAAAATTCCCCCCAAAAGAGAAAAGGCTAAACCCCCCCCCAAAAAGTTACTATTTATTCAGGTAAAATTAAATCGGGTAAGAATAAGTCGGTTTTAAATCGGGTACGGTTCGATTCGGTTCGGGTTGTCCATTTTCGGCTCACTTCGGGTTGGGTCATTACGGATTGGGTTTGAATTGGGCCGGGTTATTTTGGGTCATGCTACAATTCGGGTTTCGTTTAGTTATGGATCGGTTTATTTCAGGTGTTCGGATCCAAATCGATTCATCCCATTTCAGGTGTTTATTCGGATATGGATTCGGGTCGGTCGGTTCGGGTTCGGGTCAGTTTTATCAGGTCTACTCTTTTCAACCATTTCTCTAGGGCTTTGCTGCCGAAAAACTGCCTGGTCAGTAAATTTCTGGGAGGTGTAATTAATTGGAAGAGAAGCAGCCATGGATGAGAAGGATCTGCGGAAGAGAAGTGAATGTAAGATCGAGGCTTGGGAGTAATAGAGGTTGTTGCAAACAGCCACAGGAATTGAGAAACAAAATCAAGCTGATATGGCGTTAGGATGCATTTCGGTGCAACTAGAATGTTGTAATATAATCAGGGGCGGATTCAGCGTGGTGTCAGTGGGGTCACTCGACACCCCCTTCCCAAAAAAAAAAATTTAGTGTGTGGCAAAAATTAGAAAAATTAGAAGTTACATATAGATATAATATTACGGAAGCTGCAGCATGATGCTCCATTCAGCCAAGCAGCTCAACGCATATATTAAATAGCTGGGTGGTTCCCTGAGGTCCCGTGTTCGATCCTCCTTCTACACACTTTGATTTTTTTTTTGGGGCCCAGCCTTGAACAGCTGCCGTCATCTTTCCCATTTTTTAATAAATATTTTCACTGCATTTTTGCATGGTTTGATTTTTTTAGAATGTTTTGTCTAGTCTGATCAGTTAATCCCTATCTTTTTGCTTTTTTAAAAATATTTTCAATGCATTTTTTAGGTATTAAAGACAAAAATAGGTCACTATTTTCAATTTTGGATGCCCCAACTTTCCTAACCTAACTTTGCACAATTTTAGGTTCCAAATGATACAATAGGCTTAAGGTTCTATTTTGATAGGTTTGTGATTCTTGCCAAAATTTAGGAGTTTGACATGTTTATTTCATCTTTTAAATAAACATATTCCTTAATTTCTAAACTTTCACTACTTTCTCATAACTTATTCAATTAATTAGGTTTTCTATAACGTAATTTATTTTGTTTACAAACTTTCTGAAGTCTCTTCTATTAAAAAACTCTCAAGTCTCAATACTAATAATCAAACCGCACCAATCACCATTATGTGATAGTTTTCTAAAGTTTTATTTTTATATTAGTGAAACTGGAAAGATATTAATTTTACTCTCAAAAAAGAAAGAAATATTTTACTTTAAAATCTGATTGTACAATAGTTTACTAAATTAGAATCATACATGATTAAATAACGTAGTTAGTTAAGTCTGTTGCAATGGTTAGACTTTTAATCACTAGATTAATGAACTATGTATTTAGTGAATTGACTTATATTACTTTTTTATATAAAAAATTCATATTGTACACATTAATACCCCCAAACGCAAAAATTATTTCACAAATTGATTGCACACCAATTAATTAATTCAACCCATATAGCTAATTGCACAAATTGCATTCTAAATTAATAAGCACTAACCTGGAGTCCTCATAACTACTTCAATCTAATTTCCGCCTCCAATTATGTCAAACATGCCTTTTATTTAACAACAAAACCATAACAAACACTTATACCAACACTATTTGAGTGAATTGTGAACTTGATTGAGCAATAAACATCCTGTAGATTACTCTCCTCTTATGCGCAGCTCTTTCACCCAAAGTTTAAACATACTTGGTTTACAAAATCATCATAGCTAATATAACAGCCCGAATCTAAAATCATATTAATTATTTTGCATTATATTAATCACAAATTAATCAAGTTAGGCGTCGCATTTCGACTTAGTACTTTACATATGTGTGTCTATGTATGTAATTGCAGGTTGAAATGACAGAGTGACTTTAAAATGAATTTTATTCCACTCTTAAATAACTCATTTGAATTCTAATAAAGATTTGGGTGATAATTAAATAAAAATTTGCCAAATTATCAAATGGGTAATTGTTTATTAAAGAATGTATATAATAAGAATACATATATATAAATGAATAAACATAGCAATAATTTAACCATAATAATAAGTTAAGTAATATATATATATATACACAAAAGAAAGCGCGGAGTAATAATTCAAAATGATGAGTAATTAAATCCGTTAATTTTATCCCAAAGATGTAAACCCAAATATATATATACGTATATGTAATGAATGGAAAATTAAATTAAATTAAATTAAATAAAAGAAGAAGATTAGGCTAAGGTAAGAAAAATCTAGATAAAGTTAGATATCAAACTAAAATGGGTAGAAAAAGAAGGAAAAAAAAGGGGAAAAATGCAAATTAATAAAATCAACTAAAGAAGCACAAATTAACCAAAAAAAAGGAAAACAAAACCCCAAAATCCCATTTAATTCCCACCTACCCAGACCTGTAACCCCCCTTTTCTCTGCCTTGTTTTCTTCTTCGCCAGCCCCCTCTGTTTTCCTCTTTCGCTGCCAGCACGCGCGCCCCAGCCACACTTTTAGCCGCCCACCCAACGTCGAGGCCCAGTCGTCGGTGAGCCGCCAGCTCCCGCCATCCCAACCGCCCCTTTCTCCATCTCCTTGTGTGTGTGTTAAGTGGGTTGAGGTGAACCCTACCTCTCCCTTAGTTCAATTCTTGATATTTATGCTTAAATTTTTGAAGTAAATGGTGTAATTAACATAGATGAGTATTTATTTGTAAATTTTTTGGAGTATTATGGATGTTTGGATTGAGTTGTGAATTGGGGGAATTAGGAAGAGTGTGGTGAGTGAGGATTTGGGGTTGTTGATTTTAATTTGATTATGCCTAGTTAATGATATGTCAATGAATTTCAATGAGCGTATGAAGGAAGTTGAGGTGATACACATGTGTTGGATGGGTATGTGGTTGCCATGATGTAGTGGGTTGGAGTTTGGAGTTGGCTAAAGTTTATATTTAATTGTGTTGCCTTGATGATTTTAGGTGAAATTTTAGCGGTCTTTCAGTGGAAATATGAAAGAGTATGTATGTGTATGATATTATCATGGATGTGGGGATTTAGGATTTATGGGTTGAATGAAATTTAAATTGATTATGCTGAGTTATTAGTGTTTAAATGAGTTACATGATGGTTAAATGGATGTGTGTGTGTGTGTGTAGGTATAAGGTTAATGTATGTAAGCATACCATGAACCTAGTGGTCAAGGAAGATGGTGGGGTAGAGGAAGGAAAAGAAATGAGATAATGTTGAGGTTTGCAATTCCCAGGCTAAAAGTGAAGTTTGATTAAATTACAAAATTTAGGGTGTTAAAGGAGTGATGATTGTGGCTAGGGATATCAAGAATTTCTAGTTAATGCGATAGTGGCTTAATGTAGAAATAATGAGATATGAATTAGTAAAAATTTGGTTTTAAAAGGGGATGACTAGGAGATTGGGTGAAAGAATGTGGGGAGATTGGGTTAGAGCTCATTAGAGTGGTTTTTCGTTATCGTCACTTAGGGTTTAAATCGAGAGCTTAAAAAAAGAAAAATATGCAAGTCGACGCTAGTTGAGATGTGATGAAGCATTTGCGGAATTGACTTTCATACTTGAACCCTAGACCAAGCTCTCGACATCACTAAACCAAGTCATAAACTGACCCAACAAACATGCGTTGACGACTAGGACTATTATGCTATTAAAAAGTTAGCAGCAGCAAAAACAACAACAACGACAATAATAATAATAATAATAACAATAATAATAATAATAATAACACCAACAACCGCAACGACAAGATCGACGCTAATCCCAACAATTGAAATAAAGTAAACGATACTAACGACTTATAATAATAATCCAAACGGTAGCGACGATAACGTCGGCATCAACAACATAAGGCGAGTCACATCGCTATGCTACCGTAAGTTTCATTAAACAAGCGTGAATAGTATTAAAGAGAGGATCGAGAACAAAAATAAAATGAACCAAGTTAAGTTAACAACAATTGTCTTACTAGTAATTAAAAGAGAGGTCAAGGGATTTAAATTATTCATTAAGTCAGAAAATTTAATAAAACTTCTTACTCTCACACTAATCGTAGGAATTATATATTTGAAGCAGAAATGAGGCCACCTCAGTCGTTTCAAGCTACCAGCAAACAATTTTCTCTAAAAATAAGAGAGACTTTCAAAGAGCAGGTACGTTCATTGGATGTGCTCTTCAAAAATTCACATATTTCTCAAACTATATAAATCAATATAATGTTTATACAATGAATCATTTGGCGTAATGTTTTGTCACATGAGCAAGTGGCCTCATCAATTATCAATCATTAGGGCTTATGTCCTTCAATTTACCCGCACGGCTACAACTCATGCTCTCCGATCAGCCTGGGAGGTTTGCACCTATCTCAAGATCGCTTCAGACGTCAATCAAGGTCCACCTTCGGATAATTAACCGGCAAAGGAACTTTACTTACACATTCTCTCTCTTGTTTGCAAAACAAAATGTTTTGAAATGTGTGTGCCCAACTATTTGAATACAAAACTTATTTTACAGCATAGGGATGTACATGCTGAGTTTCGGCTCATTATTCAAATGTTTTTTTATGTTTTCTGTTTTAGATAAGGGATCAATGGACATTCATCCTCCTGGCAAGCCAGAAGATAGCAAGAGTTACAGTTTTTACCGAATGTTAGCTAGCCAAGCGTTTACAGTGATTATAGGCTAGCACCCTAGAAATTTGCTTATTGTTTATTCTTTTGAACTTTGGGTTGATAATGTTTGGTATTGGCATGCTAAGTTATCACATGTATTATGAACTGCACAAGTTGACAGATGTTTGTTTTGTTTTCAAATTTTAGTAAATCAGGCGATTACCAGGGTAACATAGTGTTACAGGTTGTTGCAGGTAGCCTTGTTCCATCACAGAACGGCGGTAATGCCTCCAGTCGATAGACTTCCATTGTAACCCGTAAGTAAATAAGTGATTAAGTTAGATTAATCAGGTATTATATCTTGGGGCGTTACAGTTGTGGTATCAGAGCTAGGCTAGTGAATCTATATGAGCAGTAGGATGTTCTAGAGTTAGGTTGTGAGGATTCAGACATAGAGATGATTGATGCTAGCAGTGACATGAGCGAGGAGGACGACGATTCCTTCGACCCTAGTTACGATCCGTCTCAGGATCGTTAGAGTTGACCTCCGTTACTTTATGTTTTAGGCCTTGATTATAGGATATGTAAGCAATGCAGTTAGTGAGGGTGATATTCTTCTTGCGCATTACGTGTATATATATGATGTATATAGGTAGGCTAACATAACCAACTATGATGATATAATATGCCTTTTCTTTTTGATTTGGGGCGAATTTGACTTAGGGGATGACCTTAATTAGTAGGTGTAAAAGGGGAGTAGGTCAAGAATCCAGGCTAAAATACGGGAGATGCTAACATGATGTATTACAACATTGTTTAGGTGGTCTCTATACATAGATACATATATGCAATGAAAGTAATGTTTGAGTTAAATTGAGTTTTGATTTCTAAATTATTACACCTTTATCGTAATGTCATGCAAATTGAGATAATACACTTTGTTTATGTGATTCAGTATGTGAGAGTCTGTGAACAATATTCTGAATAGTAAGCAAGATGAATCTCAGGGTTCAGGTAATCAAGTGAATGAAGACCCCCCAACAAAACCCTAGTGGAGGCCCAATGGTGGCCTTGAAAGTGTCTAGTAATGCGAAGGACCTGCATTATTAAAAAAATTTGATAATTGAGTTGATGAAGAGAATTCCCCTTATACCCCCTGCACCCCCTGTACCTCTAGAAAGCCCTTTAAAGCCCTGACAAACTAGCTGATAGAGTAGCTCAATGCAACCCTAAGTTTTATGATAGAAACCTTGATCCTGTATAATTGGAAGACTGGATTAGGAGAATGCAAAAGATGTTTGTAGTAGTTGAAGTACCAGAAGAGAAAAAGGTAAACATAGAGACTTTTTATTTAGCTGGTGAAGCAGATATCTAGTGGAGTACTGTGAAAGATAAGTCACAAAAATCTGAGATTACCTGCAGTAAATTTCTCGAGGAGCTGAGGGTTAAGTTTTATCCAATCACAGTTCAATGATAGAAGGAGAAACAGTTCATGGGGTTAAAGATGAGTGATAATATGACGGTGATGTAATATGCCCGTTAGTTTATAGAGCTATCAGGATTTGCTCTAGATTTTGTGGCATCTGAAAGGCTAAAAATAAGAAGGTTTGAGGAAGACTTAACTTTTTATATTCAAAATTAATTGACAGGCCAGCCAATTCAGACTTATCAGAAGCTGTATGAAAGAACTGCTGAGGTGGAATGGGTGAAGGAAAAGGAAGTGGAATGATCACGGTACATCAAGTGAGAGTGCGGTGCAGAAGAAACCCGCTGCTAGCCTACTATGAGTTGTCCAGCGGCTTCAATGGAGCCTTATGCCACGTGTGGCTGGATAAACCATACTATAACCGAGTGCCGAGTAGGTACTAACATGTGCATGTGGTGTGGAAGCCTTGATTATTCGATTGTCACTTGCCCTAGAAGATAGAAGGCCGTAGAAAAGGGAGTTGTAAGACCGGTACCCCTAGCACATCAGGGAACCCTGCCCTCTAAAACCTCAATGGCAGGACGAGCTTACATAATGAGCAAAAAGGAAGTTATAGTATTTGGTACAGTTGTCACTGGAACTCTCCTTTTTAAATTCAAAACCATTTTATGTTTTATTGATTCGGGTGCTACTCAATCTTTTATATCCACCTGAGCTGCATTACAATTGAATTTGAAAAAAGATAAAGAGTAGGTGAATTATAGAATTGGTTTTCCAAGTGGGCAAGTGATAGAATGTTATGTTCTTTATGAACTTTTTCCTATTGTGATTGCTGAATATGAGTTTCCTGGAAATCTGACTCAGTTTGAGATGTCGGAATTCGACATAATCATGGGGATGGAGTCATTGACGATATACAAGGGAATTATAGACTGTAAAGATCTTAAGCTCACTATGAAGAACCAAGAGGGTCGAGAAGTATGTTTCTATGGTGAAAGAATTGGGAATGAGTATTCTATAATTTTAATTATGAAGGCAAGCAAGTTGTTAAGGCAAGGATGTATAGGATGTTTATGCTATGTCACCGAAGCTAAAGAGAAGGAAGTGAAAATAGAAGATATCTCTCTAGTTTATGAATTTCCTAATGTCTTTCCTGAGAAGTTATCTAGGTTGCTTCCCCAAAGAGAGATTGGTTTTGGAATTCAGCTAATTCCTGGTGCACAACTTATTTCAAAAGCTCCATATAGGATGACCCCAATAGAGTTCAAAGAATTGAAAACCTGGTGGGATGAATTATTGCAAAAAGGGTTTATCAAGCCAAGTGTTTCACCCTGGGGTGCCCCAGTTTTGTTTGTGAAGAAAAAGAATGGAACCTTAAGGTTGTGTATAGATTATAGGGAGCTAAACAAGATTACCATTAAGAATAAGTATCCTTTACCCCGAAGCGATGATTTGTTTGATTAATTGCAAGGAGTTGGGTGTTTTCAAAGATTGATTTGAGGTCTGGTTATCATCAGCTTAGAATCAAGTCAAAAGATATCCCCAAAATAGCATTCAAGACTAGATATGGCCATTATGAGTTTATTGTGATGTCTTTTGGGCTTACTAATGCCCCTGCTGCATTTATAGATATCTTGAATAGAGTTTTTAGACCTTATTTGGACAAATTTGTGGTGGTTTTCATACATGGCATTCTGATATACTCTAAGGATAAGAAGGAACATGTAGATCATTTGAGCACTGTGATACAAACCTTGAGGGAACATCAGTTATATGCTAAACTGAAAGAGTACAAATTTTGGTTAACTGAAGTGACATTTTTGGGACATATAGTCTCTAAGAACGGAATTACAGTTAACCCTCAGAAGATAAAAGCGGTCACTGGATTGCCCAGGCCTACCAATTCGATAGAAGCAAGGAGTTTTATGGGTTCAGCAAGATACTCAGGAGATTTGTGAAAGATTTTTTTTTTTTTTAAAAAAAAAAAATCACATCTCCAGTAACCAACCTGTTGAAGAAAACTACTAAATTTGAGTGGCCAAACAAGTGTGAAGAAGCATTTCAAGAACTAAAGAGATGATTAACAACAACATCTATCCTTACCTTGCCCGTGGAAGGAAAAGAGTGCACTATTTACAGTGATGCCTCCAAGAACAGGTTAGGTTACATACTGATGCAAGATGATAAGGTAATAGCCTATGCCTCTAGGCAACTCAAACAACATGAAAAGAACTGCCCAACCTATGATCTGGAGTCAGTTGCGGTAGTTTTTGCCTTAAAAATCTAGCGACAATGCCTGTTTGGGGTGCCATGCAAGATATGCATTGACCACCAGAGCTTGATGTATATGTTCACTCAAAAGGAGATCAATTTAAGACAACGACGATGGTTAGAATTGCTTAAGGATTATGATTGGTAAATTCAATGCCATCCTGGAAAGGCGAATGTGGCAGCAGATGCACTAAGTGGGAAGACCCAACATGGTTTAAAAACAATGATAAATCTTCAACCTGACATTCGAAGGGACCTTGAAAATATGGATAACGAACTTGTGTTACCAGGGTACATAGGTGGGTTGTTATCGGCATTAGAGGTGGAACCTTCCATAATCGAAGAAATTAAGGTAAGTCAAAAGGAGGATGCTAAGCTAAAGAAGCTTACACTGAATATCGTATAAGGGAGAATTGCCTGGTTTAGTAATACATGAGGATGGAAGCTGGAGATTTCAAAACAGACTGTGTGTTCCCAATAAAGAGGAGTTGAAAAGAAAGATTTTAGAAGAAGCCCATAATACTCGCTACTCATTATATAGGGATTTGAGGCAATTCTTCTGGTGGGATACCATGAATGGAGAGATTACAGAGTATGTAGATAAGTGTCTGACATGTCAAGCTATGAAAGCTGAACATCAATGTCCAGTAGATAAATTGAGGCCTTTAGAGATTCCTATCTGGAAGTGAGATACAATTTCAATGGATTTTATTATGGGATTGCCCCTTTCTGTTTCAAAGAAGAATACCATTTGGATCATTATGGACAGACTTATCACATCTGCCCATTTTATACCAATTCATGATACTTGGGGTGTAGGGAGACTCGCGTTGTTATATGCCAAGGAAATGGTTGACTATACGGCATACCAAAGGATATAGTGTCTGATAGAGACCAAACATTTCAAGCTCGGTTTTGCCAAGCTCTGCAAAAAGCTTTTGGGACCAAGTTAAGTTTCCAATGGAAAGTGGGAAGATTACTTACTATTCATGGAATTCTCTTATAATAACAACTATCAATCCACCATTAAGATGGTCCCTTTTGAAGCACTGTATGGCAGGAAGTGTAGAACCCCATTGTGTTGGAGTGAGCTCGATGAAGTATTAACTACAGGCCCTAAGTTGATTCAAGAGACCACTGAAATGATAAGGAAAATTCAAGAACATATCAAAGCGGTTCAGAGCTAACAGAAAAGCTATGTGGATAAAAAGAGAAGACCATTAGAGTTTCAAGTAGAAGATAAAGAGTCTTTAAAAGTATCTCCGGTCAAAGGAGTAAGATGATTCAAGATCAAAGGCAAACTGAGCCCTAGATATATTGGCCTTTATGAAATTATCCACTGGTTAAACCCTGTTGCTTGTAGATTGGATTTACCAGCAGAACTTAAGCATGTTCATAATGTGTCTCACATTTCACAACTCAGAAAATATATCCAAATCTGATTCACATCATCATGATAGATCCAGTAGAGGTTGTTAAGAATCTAATGTACGAGAAGTAGATCTGGCAAAAATTGATCCGACTCGAACCGCCCGAAAGTTTTGGGTTTTGAACACGATTTTCTCGACCCGAACACGAAATAAACCGAACCCGAAAAACTCGTAAATTTTTGGGTCAAACCCGACCTGAACCCGAACCCGCCCGCTCGACTCGAATATTGTATACTTGCCTTTTATTTTCTTTAATTTTTTCCTCTTAACAGTAATAGTTTTTCAGTATAACAAATTGTTTAGAAAGACGTTATACAATTATCACATTCCTTCGCAAATTAGACAATAATTCCTGTTTTTTCCCATAAAATAACGTCAGATACAACTTATACATGGTACAATTTTAGAAAATGGCCATGAAACAACTCCAATATTAAGAAAAATAATTTAAAATTAGATAATTATTGAAAATGTGCGAGTCATACCATTATGTTCTTGGTAAAATGAATACGTTTCATCGCATTTTAAATAAGATTATTCTATAATAATCTAATATTTTGATTTTATAATTAATAGATAATTATAATATCTTGCACGTATATAATATTCTTTCGTTTGGATTCTTTCTAATTAATCTCAAATCTGATGCAATGTTTGGCCAATGGACCAACTTATGTTCATGTTAAGATCGACGTACTAATAAAGAATGCCTCATTAGGTAATGTTAGGTTAATTAACGAAACATCTAATTATTAAATGGGTTATTAACGGGTCGAACCGCTCTGACTCGTTAACATGCTTTAGATGGGCCGAGCTATGAATGACCCGATCAATTATTAATATTTTAATATACGAGTCAATCCATTCAAACGTGACTCATTGTCTACCCGCACATAAATTTCATATATCATGTTGAAAAGTTTGGAAAATTTTGATATTCTTTGAAAAAATTACAATTATAATACTTTTTCATTAAATAAAGACAGTTTTAAGTAATAAAGATGTCGAACTTTTGATTTTGACAAAAAAAGAAATAATTCACAAAAAAGGCGCTTTAAACCTGTTGGGTTGATCCGAAACTCGTAAAATCGAAGTACACGCGCCCGTATTTTACCCGAACCTGAAATACACCCGACCCCTATTTTACCCGAACCCGAATACACCCGACCCATATTTGACCTGCCCGCCCGAATTGACAAGTTTAAGGAGAAGCGTCCTGTGCAAATATTAGATTACAGAGTTAAACAACTCCAAAATAAAAGCATTCCTCTGGTTAAGGTCCTGTTGGCCAACCATACTTCATCTGAGGACACATGGGATACCGAGGAGGGCATGAGAAACAAATACTCATACCTATTTGAGGTACAGTCATGGTTTTAAATCTACAAGTGTAACACCCTGAGTGTGGCTTAAAAGGATCGAAGTGACTACTTATATCACCGAATGTGCACTTTTCTTTTTGAGGAGTCCACTCTTAAGAAGTCCACAGTTAAGCGTGCTTGCTAGGGAGCAATTGTAGGATGGGTGACCTCCTCAGAAGTTTCCTAGGCAACGTGTGAGCGAGGACGAAGCATGCCGGAAAGATTTGTAGGGCCCGTCAACAATCCTTGAAGCCGTTATTGGTAAGACCTGCGACCGAGATGGGTCAGGGCATTACAACAAGTTTCGAGGACGAAATTTATTTCAAGGAGAGCAGGCTATAACGGTCCAGACTAAAATCATACCAATTACCTTGCGTTATATTAATCATAAATTAATCAAGTTGGGTAACGCATTTTGACTTAGTACTTTATATATGTGTGTCTATGTATGCGATTGCAGGTTGAAACGACAGAGTGACCTTAAAATAAATTTCATTCCACTTCTAAATAACTCATTCGAGTGCTACTAAAGATATGAGTGATAATAAAATAAAAATTTACAAACTTATCAAATGGGAAATTATTTACTAAAAAAATGTATATAATAAGAATACATATATATAAACGAATAAATATAGCAATAATGCAACCATAATAATAAGTTAAGTAATATATATATATATATATATATATATATATATATATATATATATATATATATATATATATATATACACACACACACACACACACACACACACGCGCACACACACACACACACAAAAGAAAGCAAGGAGTAATAATTCAAAATGATGAGCAATTAAATTCATTAATTTTAGCCCAAAGATAGATATATATATATATATATATATATATATATATATAATGAATGGAAAATAAAATAAAATAAAAAAATAAAAGAAGAAGACTAGGTTATGGTAAGAAAAATCTAGATAAAGCTAGGTGTCAAACTAAAATGGGTAGAAAAAGAAGAAAAAAAGGGAAAAATGTAAATTAATAAAATCAACTAAAGAGGCAAAAATTACCCCAAAAAAAAGGAAAGCAAAACCCCAAAATCCAATTTAATTCCCCTACCTAGACCCGTAACACCCCTCGTTTCTCTGCTCTATTTTCTTCTTCGCCGGGCCACCCTCTATTTTTCCTCCTTCGCTGCCAGCACGCGAGCCCCAGCCACACTGTTCACCGGCTGTCCAAAGTCACCGCCCAGTCGTTGGTGCGCCGCTAGCTCTCGCCATCCCAACCGCCCCTTTCTCCATCTCTTTGTGTGTGTGTTAAATGGGTTGGGAGATGAAACCCTAACTCTCCCTTTGTTTAATTCTTGATGTTTATACCTAAATTTTTGCACTAAATGGTGTAATTAACATTGGTGAGTATTTGTTTGTAAATTTTTTGGAGTATTATGGATGTTTGGATTGAGTTGTGAACTGGGGGAATTAGGAAGAGTATGGCGAGGGAGGATTTGGGGTTGAATGTCGATTTCAATTTGATTATGCCTAGTTAATGATATGTCAACGAATTTTAATGAGCTTTTGAAGGAAATTGAGGTGATATACATGTGTTGGATGGGTATGTGGTTGCCTTGGATGTAGTGGGTTGGAGTTTGGAGTTGGCTAAAGTTTATATTTAGTTTTGTTGCCTTGATGATTTTATATGAAATTTTAGTGGTCTTTGAGTGGAAATATGGAGGAGTGTGTATGTGTGTGATACTATCATGGATGTGGGGATTTAGGGCTTATGGCTTGAATGAAAGTTAAATTGATTATGTTGAGTTATTAGTGTTTAAATGAGTTAAGTGATATATATATATATATATATATATATATATATATATATATATATATATATATATATATACATATATATATATATATATATATATATATATATATATATATATATATATATATATATATATATATATGTATGTATGTATGTATGTATACAGGTATAAGGTTAATGTATGTAAACATACCATGAACTTAGTGGCCAAGGAAGATGGTGGGGTAGAGGAAGGAAAAGAAATGAGATAATGTTGAGTTTTGCAATTCTTTGCGTAAAAGTGAAGTTTAGTTAAATTGCAAAATTTAGAGTATTAAAGAAGTGATGATTTTGGTCAGGATATCAAGAATTTCTAGTTAATAGAATAGTGGCTTAATATAGAAATAGTGAGATATGAATTAATAAAAATTTGGTTTTAAAAGGGGATAACTAGGAGGTTGGGTGAAAGAATGGAGGGAGATTGGTTGGAGCTCATTATTGTGGTTTTTCATTATCGTCACTTTGGGCTTAAATCGAGAGCTTAAAAAGAGAGAAATATGCAAGTCGACGCTAGTTGCGATGTGACCAAGCATTCATGGAATTGACTTTCACACTTGAACCCTGGACCAAGCTCCCGACGTCACTAAACCGAGTCAGGAACTGACCCAACAAAAAGGGGTCAACGGCTAGGAATAACATACTATTAAAAATTTAGCAATAATAATAATAATAATAACAACAGCAACAACAACAATATTAACAATCGCAGCGACAAGATCGACGCTAATCCTAGCAATTGAAACAAAGTAAACGATACTAACGAGTTACAGTAATAATCCAAACGGTAGCGACGATAACGTCGGTATCAACAACATAAGGCAAGTCACATCGATACACCACCATAAGATTCATTAAACAAGTGTGAGTACTATTAAAGAGAGGAGCGAGAACAAAAATAAAATGAACCAAGTTAAGTTAACAACAATTGTCTTACTGGTAATTAAAAGAGAAGTCGAGAGATTTAAATTATTCATTAAATTAGAAAATTTAATAGAACTTCTTAATCTCGCACTAATCGCAAAAATTACATATTTGAAGTAGGAGTGAGGCCACCTCTGTCGCTTCAAGCTATCAGCAAAGAATTCTCACTAAAAAGAGAGAGACTTTCAAAGAGCAGGTACGTTCGTTGCATGCGCTCTTCGAAAATTCACATGTTTCTCAAACTATATAAATCAATATAATGTTCATACAATAAATCATTTGACGCAATGTTTTGTCACCTGAGCAAGTGACCCCATCAATTATCAATCATCAGGGCTTATGCCCTTCAATTTACCGGCACGGTTACAACTCATGCTCTCTGATGGGCCTGGGAGGTGTGCACCTATCTCAAGATCGCTTCAGACGTCAACTAGGGTCCACTTTCGGATAATAACCGGCAAATCAACTTTACTTACACATTCTCTCTCTCTTATTTGCAAAACAAAATGTTTTGAAATGCGAGCGCCCAACTATTTGAATACAAAACTTATTTTACAACATAGGTATGTACATGCTGAGCTTCCGCTCATTATTCGAATGTTTTTATGCTTTATATTTTAGGTAAGGATCAATGGACAGTCCTCCTCCTGGTAAGCCAGAAGGTAGCAAGAGTTACGGTTTTTGCCGAATGTTAGCAAGCCAAGCGCTCACAGTGATTATATGCTAGCACCCTGGAGAATTGCTTATTGTTTCCAAATTTTAGTAAATCAGGTGATTAGAAGGATAACGTAGTGTCACAGTAGCTGCAGATAGCCTTATTCCATCACGGAACGACGGTAATACCTCCAGTCAATAGACTTTCGCTGCAATTCATAAGTAAATAAGTGATTAAGTTAGATTAATCCGGCATTATATCTTGGGGGCGTTACAACTAACTTACTTAGACCCAGCAACATAGGCATGCTCGATCTTCTTTAAACTCCTTCAGCATAATCATTTGCACACCTCTCTATCAAACAACGTTTTTTTTTTTTTTTTTTTCCAAATCATGGTTTCATACCCTTATAGTGATTATTGGAAATTATATGTCAATTCTATCCACTCATAAATTCATTCAATTCACCCAACAATTACAAAACTCAAAAATATAATAATTCATGTCACCACCTCAGTTCACATAATTAAGCAATTAGCATATGAAGTTTGATATAGTTGAAGAGCAAAGTTGGTTACCTTTAAAGAGATTAGAGGCGGAGATGAGTGCAACCAAGGAGTGTGCGCTGGAAGAGATAATGGGGATGGGTTAGACTAGTGACCTCCGGCAGCAGGGGTGCTCAAACACTGACGGCAGCAAGCCCTGTCCCAGCTGTGCGCAGTAGGGGAAAAAAGGAGGAAGGGCCATGCATTGTGATTTTTCGCAAGTATACGATTGTTCAGTATGGCACTTACGGGTGTCGTCCTCAAGGATGGCTTGTGAATTAGGCAACAGATAATAAATCTATCATAATGTTATTGTTTCAATAAAAAAAAAAAAACCTTGCTAAAGTCTAATTGGATCATAAGAACAACCCAAAACAAGAGAGGATGAATAGTGCAAATAGGAGTTCGAAACCGGACACATAGCTAGAGCCTGAAGATTGCAACAATAGGGAATCCGAATTAAAATTTAACCCAAAAGCTTGCAATTGTGATGCCAAAATCCGAAACCTCACTTGAATTCAATAAACAATAGTCAGTTTACACTAATTTTTGCTGTTCAAACAAAACAAATCTGAAAACGTAAGAGACGTGAAGAAGCAGGAAAAAAAATTCTCAACTACTCTATATAATCCGCCCCCTCTTCTCCCTCAAATTGACCTTGGAACCCCCTCATATAGTTGAAAAAAATAGCCCTTAATCAATTATTAAGCACAAATTAAACTCTTGCTCATTTCTTATAACTGCTAGGAGAATTAATGAAAGTCTTCAATACCTAATTTTATTGTAATTACAATGAAGATGAAGGGACATGGGGGTTTGTGATTTTAGTATCAGTAAAAGAAAAGGAGAGAGAAGATAATTGGTGGGAGGGAAACAAATGGCCAAAGCAACGGGTTGGATCGTAGGATCAAGCAGAGAATAGGCCTTGTTTGAAAGCGAGGCGTGGGAGAAGTCAGGCAAGAAAGAAAGAAGAGAGGGGCTGGATTTTTTTCATCATGGGCCGAGGTGTGGGAGCAGGCCCAAAGAGGGTGAGAAAGAAAGGGAGCTGATGAGGCTAGGAATGGGCCGCGAACAGGCCTACCATAAAGAAGGAGAGAAAGGGGAGGAGGCACGTTGCGAAGAGGAGAGGCAGAAGCTGGGCCTTTGGGCTAGCCACGTGAGGCCTATCTGGGTCTTGCATCTGGGCTGGCCTTCTTCTTTCTCTCTTTTTGTTCTTCTCTTTCCTTCTCACTTGATCCAAACTCCTTCTTTTCCAAGTCTTTTGACACAATTCTCATTTATTTTATTCAAATCTCCATAATTCCTCTAAAATAAACAAATATATGTTAAAGTCATAATTTAATCATTTATTTTGAGCAAATGTTAGATAATAAAAGGGTATAAAATGTATCATTTTCAAATTGAACACCAAGGCAGGCTGGGGTCGGTGGACAGCGACAGTCACAGCGGTAGCGGTTGCCACAGCAATAGTGCCAACGCTGGGGGCAGGGCTAGTGGCCGACCGGACAGCAGCGAGGTGGGCTCAGGCTAGTGCAAGGAGAGGGAAAGATGAGGAGTTCATAGCTCATTCTCCCATCATGTTTTCATTTTTTTTTTTTCAATAACACCATCAGGTTATTTGTTGCTCCCAATATGCCACTGTTAAAATTTTCTCTTGCAAATACCACTCTATGATCTGTTAACCTGCTTATATGTAATTTTTATTTTTTTTCAATTTTTTCTTAAGTATGCTTCAATATCCAAACAAACCTTAATCAAGGACAAAAAGAATGAAAAATAATGAATAAAAACTTAAACGAAACCTATTCATATTTCAGAAATAGATAAGTATTTACTAATTTTGACTAAATATAATAATAATAACAACAACAACAATAATAGTAATAATTTTTTAAAAAAAAAACTCAATGTCCTCCCATACCTAATCCGTTTACAATGTAGAATCATCCATCCACCGCTACCGCCACTAAATCAGTGTCGCTGTCACCTTCTCTCCTCGCTACAAACCAATTTTAGTGCCCTCGCAGTCCTAAGTGACCCCTTTTTAATTGGTATTGATGGTGGCAATAGTAATAAACAACTGAAAGGAGACAGAAGATTTAGAGAAGTGGAAGTAGCGAGGCCCGATCTTGGGTGGAGGGATCAGAGGAGGCACCAGCGATGGACTTTAGTGTCCTGGCGACGATGAGGAGGAACAGGGCATCAGAGGAGAGAGAAAGCGAGATGGGATTTGCCAGTTCGAGCACAGATGGAGCGATGGAGCCGGTCGGAATTCCAATTTTGACTAAATGGAGGTTGGCCGGTGATGGTCGTGGGACTGGTTGCGGCGGCAATGAAGGGGGAGAAAGGTATGGCTAGGGTTCTAGGTAGGGTGAATTTAGGTGGAGAGCTTTTTTATTTTCCTGAATTTTAAAGGTTTTCTTTAATCTTTTTATTGAAAGAAATGGTTTTTCCTAATAATATTAAAACACTTTGTTTAAGTAGAAAAAAAAATTAAAAAGAGTAAAATTTACCTATTATAATAGGTAAACAAGTTATAAAGTAGCAGTTGGGTAGGAATACTCAACATAACGGCATGATAGGAAGAAAAAATAACAAAGTAATATTATGGGGAAAAAATGAAAACATGGTGGCATTTTGTGCCATAAACTCGAAAGATGAGGAAGAAGGGAGGGGTTTTGGAAGTTTTATCTTTTTTTTTTTTAAGGTTTGTTTGGTTCTTTTAATTTTTCTAGTAATTTTTGCTATTTATTTCTTTTTTTTCTGTTTCCTCTTTTTACTCACCCGAAAGATTAAAGCTTAGTCACATCAAATTTAATTTCACCTTATCCCTATTTTCTTGTCTTAATTCCACTTCGTAAAACATTTGATCACCCCACTTGGAAAGTGCTCAAATGTTGATTTTATTGATCTATTTATTTTTTCTTAATTATCTAAAAAAATTAGTGTGGCTCGGTAGATTTTCGACATTACTCGAGTGCAAATGCATATTTGCAAAAATGTAAGTATTCGCATAATTATTCGCATTTACATACATTTTTAGGGGGCAAAAAAATTCTATGACAACTTGATTCCTCATCTCCTTATTAATAAAATATGCAGCGTACTGCTCCTATTAATATCTTTATCATTTAACCAACGAAAGAATTAAAGTTAATTAAATTTGATTAGATAGCGGGGTGTTATATTTACCAAATATATATATCATGATTTCAAGCAGTTACCATATGTTACTGCTTTATTAGTGTATGGTAATATCATAACAAAAAGAGGAAAGAGCCATTAGCTGTTAGGCTAAATTCAAATACAATGATTCTGGCATAGCTAATTATTCAAGGATGTACAAACAAGAAAATATCAAAAATTTCGTGAGGGTCTCAGTTAATCAATATGACATATCTAGCCACAATGTAGCTGTGGATAGGAAAACAACAGGTAATCAGAGACATCTGAGTTCAAACATATGATTTGGACACTGAATATGAAAAAAGATGAAAAGCATATCAGAACAACAAGCGAAGGAGAGTTTCAAAAATACATGAAGTCAGAGGACTAACCTCCAAAGTCTTCTTAAGAGTTTCACCAATGGCAAGACACAAAAGAAAAAAAGGGACAAATGTGACATTCTTAAGCTTACTTTCAGATAAAAGGAAGATAATAGAAACATCTGTTTAGATCAATAACATCTCATCATGTCAAAGTTCAGTTTATGTATTTTCCCCCTTTTTGTACAAATGTCAGCCACATGAGAACATCCATTAGTTGACCAATACATTAGGAATTTAATGACTAGAATGGACAAAATACTTTAAACCATACATTTTACAATGTAAGATGAGAATGACATGATGAATTGAAGATTTAAGATCAATGATGGGCCCATGAACTTCCTTTTTTCTTTTTTTTTTTCCCGATTGATACCTATCGCCTGTTTCAGCTTCCCTCTCCTCTTTAAACTCTCTCTCAACTTGATCTCTGAAGTGAAGCCCCACCATCAAGATAAAAGACTGTGATAAGACAAAACAGGACTAACAACTTTTACCATGATTGCCATTGTACTTGATTTTACGCCTTGATTCCAAGTTTCTCTGGTGACTTTCATTTTGAGGAGTAATAGGAGAGCTGTATATAGGAGTTGCCAAAATGAAGCACAAGTTTGCATTCCCATGTCTTCAAGTACCTCACCATTTAAGAATTAAGACTAAAGTGTTCTTGAGATGTGTAAGTATGTGTTGGTACTTCTGGATCTTATTCTTGGCCTCTAGAACTGTATCAAATGAGCCTATTTTCATCTTTCTAAATGTCATCAAAAAATCTTCGTTGTTCATAGGTTCTTGCCAAAAAATTGAGCGTACATGCATATTTTATAGACAAGGGATCAGACAAAGAATGCAGGACTCAACATATTTTAGAGAAATACACAATTCCTATAGCAGTTTGAGATAGCAAGGAAATGGGTACGATGAGAAGACTAGATACTTAACATTTATTAACTGGAAATAGGGAAAAGGGGAAGCACGCGAGGAAAACCGGGGAAGGGTAAGCAAAGTTTGTGGCAATGTATTAGCTCCACTGCGACAAATGAATTTCATCCCTCCAGAAGGGAGATATCGGACATGTCATAAGTCATGACTAATAAGTTTTGCAGGTCAAGAACCTTTCATTCCTTGCTGCATACGAAAAGGCAGTCCCGTCATCAAACATCAGCATGTGATAAGCAATTTTCAATTAATTAGATCATTGCTCCCATTGTTGGAAGCGATGCAAAACTATTATTCCTTACCCTTTGTCCCATATAGGAGGATTAGAAGCCCCTTGTGGGGGTTTTTATTACTTTCTCTTTATCGAACTTGTTGAATTCTTTTGGACTTAGTTTTAGTCGTGTTGTGAGGTAAGGAAGAACACCACATCCATGTGGCCCATGGGATGTAGCCTGTGGGCCTTATCTGCTAATTTTCGCAGGAAAATTCTTTTAATTTTTTTTGTCCATCGGTTGCGGAATAGTCAACGTTCACTTGTAGATTTCTCTTCCCTTTTCCTCCAACAATGGCTAATGGCCCTAATTTTCAGCCACGAAATCCCATCCTGTTGCTAGATTTTTCTCACCCTAATAGGTCTTTTTGTAGTATAAATACTCTACTGCTGCAATTGGCACCAAGCATCTCCTCTCCTTTCCTCTTCTCTATTTCTCTATTCTGTACTGTTCTACTGCTTTGGGCAATTGTAATCTGGTGTATTCCAAACTTCTAGTCGCGAGTGCGTGCATTTAGCAACTAGTTATGTAAAACCTTGGGGAGCGAACAACTGTTTTGATTTGCACATAAGTCGAGCCGAAATCGCTTTCAAGACAGTGGTACTCCCACGGCACAACTTTCTTGCTTATCTCCCTACCATTGATTTAGACATACTTTTCCTACAATTTGAAAGCGATTTACTATTATACACAAATCAATAACTCTCTCACTTAACAAAGCCCTCCTAGACCTCTCAAAACTTAAGCCTATAAACGGAACCAACTACAAATATTGGTCCCAAAAGCTTCCAATTTTGTTTGAACAATCAGAACCAATTATGTGTTGTTCTCTAACTTAACTAAAGAGAATAATGCATCTAAAATCTCTACTGCTTCCCCTGATAGAATAGTCAAAGATAAAAGCAAAGCTAATGCAGGTACCTTAAAAAATTCGAGAAATCTAACAAAATAGTAAGGGGGCATCTGTTGAATCATATGACTAACCCCTATTCGATTTGTTTATCACCTTCAATCTGCCAAAATCATATGGGAGCGATCAAAAGTCAAATATGGAGCTGATGATGTTGGAAAAAAGAAATATGCGATTGGTGAATGGCTACGGTTTAAAATCACTGATGATAAACCAATCATGAAGGAGGTTCATCTTTATGAGAATCTATGTACTGAAATTCTGAATGAAAACGTAAAGATGTGTGAGATTTTGAATGCTAATGTGCTAATCGAGAAATTTCTACCATCTTGGAGTGACTATCAAAATCAACTGAAGTATAAGAACAAAGATCTCACCCTCTAGGAACTGATCAGTCACATGGGAACTATGTTAAAGATAAGCTGGACTCCCTATCCTTAGATTCTTTTAAAGCTAACTTAGTTGAATCTGCTGTGTCTACTCACAGAGACAGGTTTAAAGGCAAAACAAACGCAGAACCATCCTAAGCAGCAGAACAAGTTCAGCAACAAGATTCAGAAACCAAAAAGACTGTGTTATGTTTATGGCAAGTCAGGATGCAAAAAATACCACTGCCCACTCTACAAGGGGTGGTCTCAACAGAACCAGAAGCCTACCAGACCTGTAGCTCAAGCCAACCTTGCTGAGAACACTAAAATCATCTGTGCGGTAGTCAAAGGGGCAAACTTGGTGGCAAACAATGCTGAATGGGTCTACAACACTGGAGTTTCAAGATACTTCTATGCAAGCAAAGAACTTATGCAGGACTTCAAATACATGATAGGTGGTGAATGCGTCAACATGGGCAACTCTACAACTGCTAGAGTTATGGGCAAAGGAAAGATTCTTCTTAAATTTACTTCTGGCAAATTACGGTCCTTAAGTAATGTGTTGCATGTGCCTTCCTTTCCTAAAAACTTGGTTTCTGGAATACTTCTCAACAAAGCTAGACTGAAAACTATTGTTGGAGATGAAAAAGTTGTTACCCCTTATAATGGGGTCTTTGTTGAGAAATGATACCTGAATGGAAGCTTGTTTATAGTTAATCTTGCTTCTGAGACTATGAATGGAAATGCTCCTAGTTCTATTTATATTGTTGAGGCTATTGATCTGTAGCAAGGTAGACCATAGCATGTTAATTTTGCTTCCATAAAATGACTCAAAAATATGTGCTTAATTTTCATTGTGAACACTGATAATTTGTCTAAATGCACTATGTGTATAGAAGCTAAATATGCTAAACAAAAATCTTTCAAACCTGTTAATAGTAGAAAAACAGACTTACTAGAACTATTGTATTCGGACCTAATAAACTTCAAAAAGACAGTCAACAAAGGAGGGAAAAAAATATTACATCACCTTTGTGGATGACTACTTAAGATATGCTAGAGAATACCTCCTTGGGTTCAAAAAAAGGCTGAGGAAATATTTTTAAAATGAAAGGAAGAAATGGAAAACCAATTGGACTGAAAAATCAAATGTTTCAGAATCGATAGGGATAGAAAATATGAGACTAACTCTTTGACTACCTCCTATGAAAAGAATAGTATTATACATGAGGTTAGTACGCCTCGTACTCCCTAATGGAGTGGGATAGCTGAACGCAATAATAAAACCCTTAAAGAATTGATGAACGCCATGCTTCTGAGTTCGAGGCTTTCTGATAATATGTGGGAGAAGTTGTTTTATCTACCTGTTATATTCTTAGTAGAGTACCCCATAAAAGTTAAACCAAACCCTATATGAACTATAGAAAGGCTATGCCAACCAACTTGTCTTTCTTAAGGGTGTGGAGGTGTTTGGCCAAAGTTTCCCTGCCTGAGCTAAAACGAGAAAATATCAATCCTAAAACCTTTGATTCTGTGTTTATTGATTATGTCCAAAATAGTATTGCAAATAGATTCATGTCATTGAATTACTTCTCTATTTATAAATCTAAGGATGCGGAATTATTTGAGCATATTTTTCCTTTGAAAAAGAATTTCCCTACTGGTGTGCATGAAACTGTACTTGTACATGACAATGTGAATATGCCTACTTCTAGTTCCATTGTTAAAGACTCAATTAATGAATCTAGGAGGAGTAAGAGACTTAGAGTTGAGACTAGTTTTGGTCCTGACTTTCTTACTACCTTTTTGATTGAAGACTTTGATGTGAATTTCTTGACCAATGAATTGGTTTCTGCTTACTACTTTCTTTATCGAAGAAGATCCAAAAACTTTCAAAGAAACCATGAGATCAATAGATGGTAGTGTTTAGAAAGAGGCCATTAAAAGTGAATTAGGCTCTATAATGTCTAATCAAACTTGAAAGTTGGTTAATTTACCTAAGGGTAATAGCCTATTAGTAATAAGCAGATCTTCAAGAAGAAGTTAAGACGTGATGGTTCCATTGATAAATACAAAGGCAGACTAGTGATTAGAGGATTTGAGCAGAAGAAGGGAACTAACTACTTTGACACTTATTTTCCTATTACCAAAATTACCACCATTAGGACTTTAGTTGCCTTAGTTACTATATACAGTCATGTTGTGCATCAAATGGACGTGAAAACATCATTTCTTAATGGTGACCTAGAGGAAGAGATTTATATGTCTCAACCTGAGGGATGTGTGGTTCTTGGGCAGGAGGATAAAGTCTGTAAGATTAGAAAATGCCTCTATGACCTAAAACAGGCACCCAAACAATGGTATGAAAAGTTTGAAAGTACGATGATACAACATGGTTTTTGTTTGATAATTTCGAGTGAAAAATATATGCCGTAATTACACAACTATCGTCATATACTTGAGTATCGTCTTCTCAGGGATGATGGAAGAGATTAAGGTCACTAAGCATAAAATTAAACTAATTTAGCATCATTCTAAACTAATTAAATAATAAACAAAAAATATAGATTATAAATGGATTAAATTCTAAATAATCCCTAATCATTTGCATACTCTAATAGTATGTAAACTAGATAAAATAGCAAAACCAAATTCAACCACATTGAAGTAATCCAATAATATATGTACTCAAGTCCAAACATAATCCATGCTCCAACTTAATGAAAACCAAAAAAATCAAAATAGAGTTAAAGCTTTTAATCATAATAGAGCAGCAAGGGATGGGGAGCAAAACCACTGGGAAATCATCTCAGCCCATCTTTTAACATATCCAACAGCCCAGAATCAAGCTTCAAAGCTCGCCAACAAAGGCGGAAACGTCATGAACATGGTTTTGAGAAGAACGAAAACAGCACAGAGAATATTCATGCGACTGAAGCCAACCACAATTCAAACCAAAGTTCATCAATCCTACCTAAAAATGCGTTCAATTACACACAATGAAAAGCTAAAAACATATCTAAACTTCAATCGAAGCTCAGAAGATCGAAATTAGTAATGCCCAACTGAAACCCTTGAAGAATGAAAATTGAACCAAAATTAAGAAACGAACACCCTAAAATCTACTTTAAAGCTACTAATAATTAAAATCCAAAGCCTAGAATTGCTAATACTCGAATTCAACTACTAAAACTGAAACCTAAAAAACTAAAGCTCATACCCTAGTATACTTCCCAATCGCCACTGCCTCCATTTATACTTGAGCCCCTTCATCTTGGTTGTCGATTTGCGTCTGATGTGGATGGAAGAGATGAGGGATAGCGATGGTGGTGTGGGATTTAGTGTAGTGGCTACACATGAGAAGGTGGAAAGGATGATGGTTATGAGTAATGGGTGTTGCGCTGGTGTCGATGGTGGTGTTTGGATGGTGCCAGATGGAGATATAGAGATAAGAAGATAAGACCAAGACGTTTGGTTGGGATTTTTTGTTCTAAGTGCGTGAGTGAGGGCCGAGAAAGGAGAGAGAAGGAGTGAGGGGATTAAGGGGGAGAGGGTTAGGAGCATGTGCCAGGCACGAGATGGGTAGGTTTTTTAGGATTCATTTTATTTTTTTTTTTTGTTTTTTCCTTGCATTTTTTCAATTTATTTAACACCTACAAAATCAAATAAAATCAAATAAAAATCTAAAAATAATAATTATTGCGAGCATAAATTAGGGATAAAGGTATCAAGTAAACTGCTTATTTTTGGCGCAAGCAGTTTTGCTATGAGCACTTCTGATTCTTGTGTGTATTCAAAATTGACTAGTTCTGATTGTACGATAATATGTTTTTATGTCAATGACATACTGATCTTCGGTACTAATGCGTATGTTGTTAATGAGACTAAAAAGTAGTCTTCTCATTTTGAAATGAAGGATCTGGGGGAGGCAGAAGTGATCTTGGGGATCAAAATCAGAAAGACAAATGATAGATTTTCTTTATGTCATTCTCATTACATTGAGAAAATGTTAAAGAAATTTAATAGTTTTGATGTGATTCTGGTCAGAACTCCTATAATCCTAGCATACACCTTAAAAAGAATAAGGGGCCTACTGTTTCCCAAATTGAGTATGTTAAAATTATAGAAAGTGTAGTGTTTCTTATGAACTATACTCGACCTGACATTGCTCATGTTGTTAGAAAGTTAAGTCATTATACTTATAACCTTAGTAAAGAGCATTGGGATGCATTGTTTCGACTAATCAAGTACCTGAGAGGTACTATGGATTAGTGTTTGCATTTTAATACATTTCTTACTATATTAGGAGGATTTGTGATGCAAATTGGGTTTTTGATAATGCTGAAGTTAGTTCTACTAGTGGATATGTGTTTACCTTAGGTGGAGGAGCTATTTCGTCAAAGTCTACTAAGCAGACTTGCACAGCTAGCTATAGAAGTTGAATTCATTGCTCTTGAGTTGACATATCAAGAAGTAGAATGGCTGAAAAATTTACTAGTACATATGCCACTATGGGGGAGGAAGCTTATGGCGATCCCCCTTCACTGTGACTTGCAGGCGACAATTGGCGTTGCACACAATAGCATGTATAACGGAAAGGAGAGACACATTCGCATTAGATATAGTGCTGTGAAACAGATGCTAAAACATAGTGTCATCTCCTTTGAATATGAGATATCTGGTAGAAATTTAGTGGATCCACTAACTTACGGCTTAACAAGGTGAATAGTTCTAAAGACGTTAAGGGGGATGGGACTGAAGTCCATTAGATTGAGCTAATACGATGGATACCTGATTGTGGTCAAACAAAGCCATATTGGTCTCAATGTGCACTACATATCCATCCCTATGGTGTACAATAGTGCTTCTGAGAGGTTGAACTCTTATGTTCTTAGCAAATCCATAGCCTGTTGAGGTGGTGCCACTGAGACGCACTGATGGATTCACTAATTGATATGTGCGAGGTTGAGCAAAATCTTGCTTTTAATGATTCCATAGCCATGATTATGGCAATCCATGTTAAGGACTTAATGCAACTGCTTACGTAAGTGTGAATGTGTGGCCGCCTTGTATGAGAAACTCTGAGTTGTCTCTCTAGAGCACTTATAAGATCCGAGGCGAGCGCAAGGCCTTGAAAAGCATAAGTGAGTCATCGCGAAGTACATAGTGACCACAAGGGGTGATATGTGTTGTGTGAGTCTCAATCAAACTCTATCAAGTTCAAGATTCGTTCACTCGATATGCTCGGTTGTTGCTATACTTCACCATCTATTGGTTCAATCAAAAGATATTGATTCTTAAGTATCTAACCCCTCTTTTGCTCAGATCAATTTTTCACTACTCTGTATGCCATTAGTGGGAGATTGTTGGAAGTAATGGGAAAACCAACTTTTTTTTGTTCCTACTCCTTATCCCACATAGGAGGATTAGAGGCCCCTTGTGGGTTTTTTGTTACTCCCTTTTTCTTGGATTTGTTGAATTCCTTTGGGCTTAGTTTTAGTAGAGTTGTAGGGTGGGAGTGAACACCACATGTGCACGCCCGCCGCCAGTCCGGTCCAGGCCGGGATGAGCTGGCGTGGCGCTGCCGCGGGCTGTGGGCCTTATATGCTAATTTTTTTAAGAAAAATTCTTTTAATTTTTTCATCCGTTGGGTGCATAACAGTCAACATTCACTTGCAGATTTCTCTCCCCTTTTTCTCTACTAACGGCTAGTGGCCTTGGTTTTCAGCCACAAAATCCCATCCTGTTGCTAGATTTTTCTTACCCTCAATGTCTCATTTTGCAGTATAAATACCTGGCTCCCCCTGCTGCTGCAACTAACACCAAGCATCTTCTCTACTCTTCTCTCCTGTGCTTCTCTGCTCTCTACTGTTCTATTGTTCTAGGCAATTGTAATCCTGTATGTTCCAAGCGTCTAGCCGCAAGTGCATGTGTTTAATTGCCAGCTGTGTAAACCTTGAGAAGTGAACGCTGTTCCGATTTGCACCTAGGTTGAGTCGAAGTCACTTTCAAGGCAATGGTACTTCCACGATACAACTCTCCTTCTCATTCCCCTACCATTGATTTAGACATACTTTTGCTACACCCATGTCTTTGTAGAGCCCATATAGACGCTACCCCAATGCCCTTGCAAGCCACCACCTCCACCACATCTACCAATTTTTATCTACCAAGCATATCCCTAGTCTCTCTGTATATTCATCAGTCTATACCACTTTTTTGGTGCGATGATTTCTAAAACTGACAATCTCAATCACGGGAAGTTTCAGGAACTACATAGTAACCCATCAAATACAAAATCAATGAGCTTAAACCTTGCATATGGTGTCAAATGTAGCATCAGTTTCAATAAACTGGTTCTTCAAATCTCCATTCAAAGTAACGGGAACTCCAACAACCTGTACCTCCAAACAATATTTAGATAGTTAAATTAAACACAATACAAAAAGACCCCTCCTGCGAGGGCTTGGGCAAACGAGCATGAGTGATTGAGGAAATAGAAGTAAAGACAAGAAAATTGTATCTTCATTAAAGCTGATGAACATAAAATTGCACATGCACACAAAAAGGCAGGCTACTGTTGTTATCCCATACCATGGTGATAGAAGAGAAGCCAAATAAAATTTAGCACAAGGAAAATGAAGGAAAAATCACTGCCAAGTACCCCACTTTGTGCGGAAATTATAACTAGGGGAACATGTTATTAGAATATATTTAAAAAGAAAAATATTATGTGGAAATTATTTCAAGGGATCATTCACTGTTTACATTTTCTTTTAAGCCCTTAAACTTTTCGTATTTGCATTTTAGCCCAAATCCTTAAAAACTTACTTTTAAAAAAATTTAAATTTGTATTTGTGGGTTTTTGCTCACTAGTAAAATTCGAGGCCCTCTTTCAATTGATATCAGAGCCATGTGATCAAAAATAATTAAGATTATTAAGCTAATTAATGATTAATTAAGCTAATTAACTGTGATTAGCTGTGATTAATGCTTGAATTATCACGGGCTTGTCCTGGCCCTAATTATTCTCACATTGTTCACTCACCAAAAGGTAATATCTCATTAGAACCTACATTAAACTATATCACGAATATAGTTTTAGAATTACAAGTAGAATTAGCTAAAATTAAGACTGAACTCAAGGAGTTTAAGAATCAGTTAACTATAGTCCATCTTTCTCTTATGAATGAAGTTAGGCATAGCGAACAAGCTACTCCCAGTATCAGTACTCCTTTTTAGCATAAATATCCTTTCCAAAATCCAAAAAATAAGATTCCATTTCCATTGCACGAGATTAAAATTCAAAAAGAAGTAGGAGAAAAATCAGGTGAAAAATCAGCTAAAAAAGCAAAAAAAGAAGATGGAGTATGAACAATATACTCTTGAAGAGCTACGAAAGATGTTTGAGAAGGAACAAAATTCGGAAGAATTAAAGAAAATCATGAGCGTCATTAGCGATAAACATAACGTTTTATCTGATGAAAATGAAGAGACCAATAGTGTCCAATTAGAAGAAGAAATATATCAGCAGATAAACCTTCTGAAGCTTGATGATCTTAATGCATTACCTTTAGAAGAAATTAGAAGAAAATTGAATAAAACATATGATAAAATGACTGTTGAAGATGAGATTAATAAAATTGGAGAAGAGATCGACTTATACAAAATAGAGACTAATCTCGTTAAAAATGTCATTCCTAAACCTGAAGAATTTAGTGAACCTTCTAGGAGAAATACTCATTTCTTAAGATCAAGGTACGTTCCAGCAGGACGTACAATTAATTTTTCCTGGGGTTCATCCCAAGAAAAATCACAACTTTTGAAGAAATTAGCCTTACCCCAATTAATCAAACGGGATATATTTTAAATATTGATGAAGCCCGTAATAGAGAAGAAATATTTGAGCACTGGAGAAGGGGAATGAATAGTATCTTAAACCTAAACACTACATGCACTGCGGTAAATTTCCTAAATTATATCGAACATAACTTTTCTGGCACTGTAGCTAACTGGTATGATTCGTTAAGTGAAGAAGGCAAAAATACATTAAGAATGATGGAGACACCAGCTGCAATGTTCAAAAATCTATGTAAAGAAATTGAAACCGAGTTCATCGGAGCTAAACTTGATTCCGAAAAAAAAGCAAGAGAATGACAAAGAAAGATTGATAACATAGAATTATGGGATATGAGATATTTGGAAAATTATATTGCTGAATTTAGTCAATATTATTACAAAATTGGACATAATGAAACCAATCTTGATATGTTCTATGATAAATTGTCATATCCTATAAATTCCATAATAAATGAAAAATACATTGCATATTTGGAACGAGCAGATGTCACTGATACCCTTAGTTCTAAAATCTCTTATCTAAGAAAATAGGTCAATGATTAATGTCTTGATCTCCAAAAGCAAAAGAAAATCAAGAAGCAATTCCTAATTTGTTGGTATTCGCCTCACCAATGGGGAAAAGAACCTGAGAGAAGATGAAAAAGAAAGTTTTATAAGAAAGAGAGCTTTAGTAAGCAAAGAGAAGAGAAATATAGGAGAAAATATTATAATAAACTAAGTCCTAAATGACGTAAATTTTTTAGGAAAGCAACTTATTGTCCTACAGGGAAAAACAATTGCAAATGCTGGGCATGTGGAGAAGTAGAACATTATGCTAATGAATACAAAAATAGGAAGAATAACAAACTGATTGAAACTTTGGGAAGTTTAGATTATGTTGAGCTTAGTGAAGATGAGATTTTAGACCTAGCCGTAAGTAATAATAAAGGACTTGTTGAAATTATATTGGACAATGAATATGAAGAAAGTGATTATGAAGAAACACGTTATGTGATGGAGAGTAGCTCTGTCAGCCTTGGTGATCTCCAAGGAGAAGAATTTATTGTAGACAATGATAATGAGGCAGTCAAAGGAGATTGAGTTCTTCTCATAATCCAAAAGGACATGATCTATAAAAAATCTATCTTTTCTTTAAAAAGCAAATGCATATGTGAAATGATGGAAGGAGATCTGGAGATGAAGGACTGTGAGTATGACATTGGGGAAGTTAATCTTATTAATTAGAAAAATATCCTTAAGCATAACAAAGATAGAAAATATAGGTACATCCATGTCAAAAGTGTCCAAGTTCAAATCACTCCATTGTAATATTATGGTAAAGATATTGATCTTTACGCTTTACTCTGTGACATTAAGCATACTAAATTTAATAATCAGATAATCGCAGGGATAACAACCAATGGGTCAGTAGGTTTCGACTGTCGACTGGATATCATATGAGTCTAAAAGATGAATTTGTAAAAAACTTCTTATCCCTTAAGATAAAAACAGTTGAGATGGACATGAAAAGATGAGGATATCCTTTAAGGATATTCTCAAAAATCATCTACAAATTAGATAATACTATAGATCCAAGGACTAAGGTGACAATGATAGAAGCAGAAAATTTTGAAAGTCCAACCCCCTATGCAAAAGATCCAGAGAATTAAGTCTAACCCTTAGGATATAAAAATCAAACGTTCATGGATATCTAGCTTTACTAACCCTACAAAAATTAATAAGAAAAATGTAATAAAAATTAATGAGGAGTGTAAAATCACCATTAAACCCCAATTAAGAAGCATAAGTACAAGATCAGATTAGGGAGAATGATCTTCACCAGCTAAAGAAGAGTTTAAAGTAGATGATATAATTAGCATGACCAGTGAAATGAGTAGAATGAGTTTTGAAACTGCAAGACCCAGCATAGATCGAATAATGAGTCTAGATAGAAAGGTCATTGGGTATAAAACTAGAACTGTTAGTGAACCAATCTATGAGGATGAATTAGTCAAAAACATGACAATGAAAATATGCTATGAGCTACCAATACAAATCCCAATAGTATCTATATCCCAATAAAGCTATGTTTAGAGGGATATAATAAATACGAATTGTGTGCTTACAAAGATAGTGGTTGTTCTGTATGCTTTGGAAAAATATCATTATTTCCAGAAGTTATGTGAAAAAGAGCTAAAAATACTTTACAAGTGAGGATAGCTGATAATAGTATTATAAGCCATAATGAGGCAATAGAAGGGTTATCCATAGAGTTAGGAGGAGTTCAATGCATTATACCAATTCTATGGGCTAACGATCAACCCTCTCATGATATGATTATTGAAAATAATTTTCAGAGATTATATTCTCCATGCACACATACCATAAACTAGATAATATTCACAATTAATAGGTACTCAGTTCTTATTGAAAAATTAAGGCTTACACTCATCAGAAAATTGAGTTTACATGCAGCCAGCGTGGTGAGAAGGTAATGCCAGCACAACGTGAAGTAACATTAACAATCTCATTACTTGAATTGTCTATTAAAGAACAGATTATAAAACAACAAGAAAAATTATGTAAGGAGCTCTGCTCTGATAATCCACTAAAGTTTTTAGGATAAAAATAAAATATTGGCTAAAATTACTCTATTAAATCCCAATACTATTATCCGAGTTAAACAAATGGTGTATACCCACCAGGATATCCAAGAATTTAATAAACAAAATTAAAGAACTCCTTGATAAAGGATTAATCAGTAATAGCAAGAGTCCTCACACCAGTCCTACTTTCATGGTAAGAAATCATGCAGAAGAGAAAAGAGAAAAAGTCAGCATGGTAACCAATTATAAAAAGCTTAATAATAATCCTATCTTTAACAGTTATTATATTCCTAACAAAACAGTCCTTTTCAACAGAATTCAAGGAGCCTCTTAGTTCTCTAAAATAGATTGCAAAAGTGGCTATTGGCAGATAAAAATGGATGACGAAAGTATTCCTTTAACTGCACTTAGTGCCCCACAAGGACATTATGAATGGATAGTAATGCCATTTGATCTTAAAAATACACCTCAAATATTCCAAAGGAGAATGGATAATATCTTTAAAGACCTCAATCATTATTGTTTAGTTTACATCGATGACATCCTTGTCTTTTCTAAAACCATAGAACAGCACAAAGATGATGTCTTAACAGTCACCCAGAGATGCATTGATCATGGCATAATACTTGGTAAGAACAAATGCATTTATGCTGAGTAAGAAATTGAGTTTTTAGGTCTAGAGATAAAAGGTGAACAAATCATGCTACAAAAGCATATTCTAGAAAAAATAGAAAAATTTTCTAAAAAAGTTGAAGATAGGAAGCAGCTAGAAACATTTCTCTTATGCCTTACCTATGCTTTAGATTTCATTAAAGATTTTGCCAAATTAAGAAAATCATTGTAGTGAAAATTCAAGAAAGAAGTAAGTTAGACATGGATCACTAATGATACAAAGATTGTTCAAAATTTCAAAAAGATATGTAAAAATCTTCTTGTCCTTAATTTGCCTAATGAAGGAGATAATTTAATTCTTGAAAAAGATGCTAGCAATGAACACTACAGTGCGGTACTTAAAATCAAAGAAGAAGAAAAACTCTGCAAATTTTGCAGTGGAAGTTTTAATAAGGTATAATGTAACTATCCTACAATGGAAAAAGAAATCCTTACTGTCATGAGGAGAATTGAAAAATTCTTAATCTTTTTAGCCCCAAAACATTTTCTTATTTGAACTGATTGCAAAGGAATACTTGGTTTTGTAAAAAATAATTTATCAAATATGCAAGCGCAAGAGCGACTTCTGTGTTGGCAATTATGGCTTAACTAATTTTCCTTCTCTATTGAACATATACAGGGATCAAAGAACTCTCTGGCAGACAGTTTAACTCGAGAACTCGCCAATGTTGATCATCAAAGTCGACCTACTACCAGAAAAGGAGAAAATCCTTAATGAGATGTCGTTTTCTACTAAAATGGGTTACGCCTTCTGGTGAAGTCCTTATTGATAACCTGAAATTTCATATAAAAAGTAGATCACGTTTTGGTCTACTTTCTACTGCCCACCTAATACCCCAAAGATTTTCTCTTCTAGAGTTATAAATTAGTTACCTTCAGTATCCTTATGATATCTAAGAAAAAATAAATTCTCATGTTCAAGAAAAATAGTTCAATGAGTGGTATGCAGTCTGCATCGACTTTTATCATCATTATTCCTATGATATTTGGGAGTCTTGGAGTATGACGATTTATTTTCCCCACAGATCTGGAGTGGGTGGCATTTGTTTCCCAGCAAATTCATTATCTCCAAATGATCCTGTCTTTAAAGTCTAGAAATACGGGATGGTACTTTGCTTCACAGAAATTCCAGATCCAAAATTTTCATTTTTCTCAAATTTAACTAATTTCCCGCAATGTATATTCAAAAGGATCCATTAGATTCTTACATCTCCTGAGGGTCCAACAAAAATTCCAATCCGAAGATGCCTAACTTTAGAGGTCTATAGCGCTCTAATTGAATATGAAAATAGAAAAACCAAGCCAGCCCATTATCTTTTTCAAATCGTTGATTTCGACGATCTCAATGATCAACGAGAAAATTGGATTCATGGAAATCCGGTACATTCAGTTACTGATCCAGCTTTATCATGGGCCTTGGACTTTTCAACATTTACCATCAATATTAGGCATTAATCGAATGAGAAAAAACATTAATGCATTGTGAAAACACTACTTTCGCCTATGATAATGAATTCAAAGAGTACATGAGGTTGGAAGGAGCAGTGTCAGAAGATATTTTTGATTATCCCTTTGATGTTTGAGCTGAAAAATTCTTACCAGAAAAATAAAAAAAATATCTCCTTGAATTATTTGAAGAATGGGATCCAGAGTATCTTAAGCAGGTTGATGAAGATTTTGATGATTATCCTGATAATGATGGTCTGGAAGATATAATTGGAGATGAAGGAATGCAGAATCTCAATAACGATAACTAGTCTTATCATCACTAAAAGTTTTGAAAAGTAGCTGCCCCATTATTGTACTATTTTGACAAGTGTCTAGTCTGTAAAATAAAGTATGTACTGTAGAGTCAGTATGTACTGTAGCCATGTGAAAAATCTTTATATACTGTAGCCATTAGGGCATTCTATGTATCCACATCCCCTCTATAAATAGAGAGATCAAGTGTTGAGAAGGGATACGGTCATTTGAGCATTCTTAAGCAGAAGAGACGTCGGGATTTTTCATTTCTTTATGCGCAAGCATCTCTAATGATCTTAGTATAAAGTCCCTCTTCAAGCTTTCCATTGTAATATTTTCCGTTTTAAGCTTTCAATAAAAGAAGTTTTCCCAATAGGAAACGTTATTCAATTGAACCTTATACCTTAAATATTATAATTTCTTGATTAAAGTCTCACTATCCTTCAAAAATAAGTAAAATTTGATTAGTGATTACGTTCCGAGGTAGGAAACGAAACGGATCTGTGTTGTGCCTGATCCAAGGAAGGTGGGGTTGAGATTAGCAATCTCTGTAAATCGGAAGTTAGAGGAACGCCGGAGTTCAGCGTCGACTACGTTCAAGTAATGGTCGAAACTCTCTAATTAAACTTTAATTATTTTGCTAAGCATGGTGGGCCGTTAATCACAAAAAATATAATATTTATGATTTAAATAGTAGATTGTGGTAACTAGTACCAGTAAAGTCATTATAAGAAGTCTAAACAAAAATATAAGCTTAGTTTTATTAAAAAGTACCAAAAAGTTGAGTATTTGCGTGTTAAACCTCATTTTGGCAAAAGTTGCGAATTCAGAAAGTTTATGGACTAAGTTGCAAAGAAGGCCCTTTTCTATTTCGCGTTTTTTAGGATTTAACTACGGGTATACATTTTCTTACAGTTTCTTACATCTCCTTACAGCTCCTTACATCCTTGACATAATCCTTACATCTTCTTACATCTTCTTACATCTCTTTACATCTCCTTACATCTTCTTACATCTCACAGATTTTCTATAACATTCATTTATTTTAGTTACAGAAATATGTATATTTTTTTAATGATACTACCAACATACAAAATTTATAAATATCTTATGAACACAACATTTACATAAACATAAAAACATAATATAATGATGTAAATTATATTTGAGTTTCGACATGAAATATATATTATTATAGATGACCATACATTTATTTATATTTAAAATTATTTACTTAAAATAGGAATTTATTTGAAGAGTTGTATTCAATTTTGTCAAAAAAGTTTGTTTTTTTTTTTTTGTTATACTTTGCTTATTCGATCAAACTAATGTTCACATAAAAAATCTTGGACGAAATTTTATTCACCAAATTTATGGGGATTAATATATTTTATTATTGTGTAATTAACTTAATTAATTGTTTATTTTTAATAAGTATATTATTTTAATATTATTATTTTTCATCCAAAACGTTCATTGTAAAACAAATTATACTATACAACTCTTCAACAATTTAACAACTCCTTACATCCATCCTTGCAGCTCTTTATAGCTTCTTACATCTTCTTACAGCTCCTTATATCTCTTTACAACTCTTTATATCTCCTTACAACTCCTTATAGCTCCTCACAGCTCCTCACATCTCTTTACATCTATCTATCTATCTAAAACGCGAAATAGAACAGGCCCGAAAAACTTCGGCCAATAACTATTTTGAAAAATATTATCCCTTATTAATAGTTTACCTAAAATAATAAGTACTTTGGAATATATTTTAAAAGTATTGACCCCTAATAATTATTTCTATAAAATTAGGATACCCTAGAGTCATAAATTGAAAAATGGAATTTCATCCGTTATCTTCAGCGTTCCTAAAATGATTGCCTTGGCAAAGGTTTTGGCAAGCTTAGCAGCATCGGTATTTGATGCACACCTTTAAATAAGAAAGAAAGCCGGTATTTGATGTAACAAAGAGCGGTGGAAGTGTACAAAGACAAACCTGATAGCAGGACGCTAACTGATGTCTGTGCATCAGGGACCTTGGCAGTTGCACTCCAAATTGGGAAAGTACAACGCAGGAGAAGATCGACATGGAAAGCGATGAAACAAAGGGTATCGAAAGACAAGATATTGGTCAGGTAATGGATATCCAAATGGGCCAAAAGATTTCATCAAAAGTAAGGTAACAAGAGTATCAATCACGAAAAAATTGCCAAACTTCATAGGGGCAAAGACGACACTAAGTTTAAGACTGCAGCGCAAACGGAGGTTGCAGCATCAAGAAATGACTACACCTCCGCAATGCTGACATCACAGCAAATTCTTTTCGCCAAAAAAAAAAAAAGAAGAAGACATCAGAGCAATTTGAGCAGCTGCTCAAGTCACTCCCACAATCAAGCTAGACAGGAAAGCTATATTTGCAGGTAATGCCTTCAATTCAAAGTAGTGCATATGCTCATGAATGGATTTTGGATGCTGGTGCCACAGACCATATGACACCAGTGTATATATGGCATGCTAAGAAAACATAAAGCTGTGCAAGATGAGGCACACATTGGGTTACATAATGGCCAGAATTACTCATGTTGGGTGATGTGGTAACTCAAAAGTGGGCTGAGACTGCATGAAGTGTTGTGTGTGCCTTCATTTAAATTCAATCTCTTATTTGTTTCCAAACTCGTGAACCTGCCGTGTTCTGTTTCATGTGAAGCTCTGTCTCGTTCAGGACTTACAGAAAAAGACACTCAAGGGGATTTGTAAGGATCATGGAGGCTTGTTCTATTTACTGGATGTGTCTGTGGATCAATTGGATTCCAGGATTTTGAATCATTTTGCTGCACTCATAGGTGTATACATTTCATTCCTAGTTGATCTAGTTCTAGTGAGAATAATGGCTGTTCTGTTTTTAATCATCAGCCAGATTTTGGTCTTTGGCATCATGGGCTGGGGCATATTTATGAGGTTTGTGGTGTGTTGAATAAAAGTAATTTGCATTAATTGTCCAATGGCTAAGTTGACAAAATTTTTACCCCTTGGAAGCAAAGAATGTGTAACTGCTCATGTGCTTGATCTTGTTCACACTGATATCTGTGGGCGATATAGAGTGCCACTAAGGGCAAATTCTGATATTTTCTTACTGTGGTGGATGATCATAGGGATCCATTCGGACATATCATTTGCAATATGAATCAGTCTTTTGATACCCAGCAAATGTTTGGGAATTATGTGAATACTCAGTTTCAGTCTCAGGTAAAAACCAATAGATCGGACAAATGCACTTAGAGTTTGATTGTCAACCTTGTATAGAGCTTTTTGCCTCCATCAACATCTGTCTTGATGAGAAAGCCACCTGGCATATTCTCATCTTAAAGTTTTTGAGTGCTTGGCATTTGCTTTCAGTCCAACTACAACAAATTTGAGCCAATTTTGGGAACTCAAATATTCAAAAGGGCATAGGTGGTTGATTATGTTGTGTAAACAAGCCTTTGTCTCTAGGGATGTCAAATTTCTAGAGACTGGGTTCCTTTTTCATCATAACAGCACAGACTCTTGCATGAAAGCAATCCCATCTCCTACATCAAGAACATGCCGGTAGAGCTCGTCTGATGATTACAGGCTGACTCATTCACTTTCTCCTACAGCAGAAGGTCCTCAAACTTTTATGTCACCTACTTCACCAGCAGCTCCTTCTAATTCCAATCCACCCACACCAGCATTATCCCCATCAATACCAACTCCAACACCTCCTCCTAGGTATCCCACCACTGAGTGCATTTCCTATCATCTTCCCCCCCCCCCAGCTCTCAATGCCACTTTAGATCCCGTCACCTAAAGCACCAGAAGTTATAACACCAGGACATAATCTAAAGCCACAGCAATTATGCAGGCTCTCTAAGCACTACTTAAACCATTGAATGTGTAACAGCACACTACAGAGGACATGTACCGTTGCCCTCTTTCTTTCAGATCACAGTTTCAAATCATGTTTCATATTTCCTTATAAAATTTGATAATAGCACTCTTAAACTATTGAAAGTCATAAAATTAGAACATTTGCAAATTTAGGCCTTGTTACTTAAGATTTGATCAAACTATATGAAACATCATATTGAGCATTTCAAGACCATATGAGATGCCAGATTGTTAATTTAAGCTTCAATTATCTGATCATTTGTTTATAGGTTGTTACCTTTTGGATTACTTCACACTACCTTTTTTTGCCTTTTGTGTTACTAGCAATTGTTTTTAAGTACTTATTAGCTTTTTGAAGATGTTATGCTAGGTAAGATTAATTCTTCGTAATTTTTCTCAATTTGCACCTCAAGCCCAAGAAAAATTTGCAAATGATTTTCACCCCAACCCTTTGGCATCATCAGTAGCAGAACAAAGATAAAAAATATACAACTTTTCACGCTATGAAAAAATAGAAAGCTCCAGCTTGTACAACTACAAGCTTTCTCTCCTCAGCATTCTCGATTAGATGCGAATTTCTAGCTTGCATTGAAGACATTCAGCATCACATCCATGAATTCTGCACCTAGGAGTCTTCTCCTTCGAACCTATTGCATGAGCAATCAAGTTACCCCATGCAAGCAGCAGTGCAGCATAATCAAATTTGAGAAGCTCTTGGTTTGTCTTTAGTGTCAAGAAACTGAAGGTTACTTGGATCCCTGAGCTCAAGACATTAAAGTATAGCAACCACCTTCCAAATAATCGACTACCTTGCCCCTGATGGTAAAACCACCAGCAGTGTCTCTTACTTTGCCACTTCGCGTTGCTCTCCCTCAATTCTTGAATGAATTCAACAAAGGCTAGGACTAGGCAAATGCAAGCAGTCACAACACTCCACTTGTGATACTTTGATGTCCTAATTTCCCTGTAGGCATTGAGTTCAGTTAAGGAAGCTTTGCATCCTGCCGCTAATGCATTTACCACAAGGAAAAACCATTGCATCCCAAAGAAAAAATATTTCATCTTGGGAGCTACAGAGACTGATGGGGTCTGGGTCCGCTCAATAGAGACATCAATCTCAGGCCAATCTCGGAGCCCATACTCGCTTAAGCACTGGTCATCCTGCAGCTCATGCCTCCCGTCCAGATATTGTCTCAGATTCTCCGCGGGAAGCACTGGAAAAACATTTTCAGAAGTAGTCAACAACTGCTAGTATTAATCTTTATATATTCTAGAGCTGCTCAGTGTAGTATCATATTGATATAACAAGGTTGTCAAAAACTGCTAAGCATCAGATTAATGCGTAGACTATCAGGAACAGCTTAGTATTATGTTTACACCCAGATGAGCAATGGCTGCTAAGTATTAGGTTAATACACAGTGGCATGTACAAAAGAAATTCCATTGTGGAGGTACTTACAATTTTACAATGGAGAGAAAAAGAGAGGTAGAAACTCAAAAATTCTAAGGTATATTAACGGCCACCTCGCAATCCTCTATACACCCCCATAATTGAAGATTACTGTAACATCATAGGTTTGTATCCGTGAACGATTAACTTGCATCTTCGTTCCATTCAAGTCCATAGATACTACTATGGGATTGTTTCACACTGGGCAACTCAACACATTTTGTCTGAACTGTAGTCCTCATTTCTTAATTACCCTAACAAAGTTAACATGTTACCCAGCCCCTCGTTCCACCACCACCTAACCCTAGCAGGCCTCCACCACATCGACCGAGTTAACGACCCCGATGTAACCCTAGCCCATTAACCTACCCGGAAAATCGCCGGTGCAGAGATTCATTTGTCATCACCAATTTTTTGGGGCACTATTTTCTAATGACTTTCCGCTGATTCTGATTCATCAAAGCAATGAATAAAACTTGACCATGGCAACAAACTGGTCAAATTTTCGATCAAAATTCAGCTTTTAAGACAAAGTTGGCTAAGAAAAGAAAATAGACTGACCCGGGGTATCCTGCAGTTTGCATTCGAGATCGAGAGCAGAATCACAGAGGAAGAAGAAAGACGACTTCAGATAATCGCCATTCTCATCATGGGTCTCCAATATCTCCTCCATTCTTCAGTTCCGGGTGTTGGATAAATTCAATCTGTAGCACAGCCAACCAATGAATTAATCAATTAAAATCAAAGAAAGAAAAAGACGAATTAATCAATGAGTGAACGAATAAGTGAGTAAAAGAAAGAGTTAAATGTTGAAGTTTCAGGGATGAATGCCGTGGTGCGTTATTCCTCTGTGCTGAGATTATGCGACTGTCAGAGTTAGCGCAAAAAAATGAACGTTGGCGCTGAATATGAACGTTGTTGGCGCTCAAACGCGGGGGCGCAACGGTCGAAAAGCTCTTTGAAATTGAACTGCTCAGTGCTCATTGGACCGGGCCGCAGGTAAATGCCCACTTATTATGGGGCTTCTACTTCTCTCCTGCTAATTATTTTTATTTTATTTTTATTATTTAAAAAAGGGTTCCCGGAAAGTCCCTTTTTTGTTTCGTTTTCACGTGCAAAGCCCACTCAAATTCTTGATCCTCCTACACACCCGTGTCTAGTGATGTTGTCTATGGCGGCCGTCACGTTCTTCTTCGATTTGAATTTCCATGTTTTTCTTTCTCATATTCTTTTTCATGGTGCGAATAAACATTCGTCCGAACAGCGTTCAACATTGAAGGAATTGACAAGGGTTTCTGTTTCCTAAAGCATCTAATTCATAAGTAAGCCTATTTTTGTGGTTTGATTTATATGTTAAAGCCTATTTTGTCGTTTGATTTATATGTTGTCATCTTTAATTTATTTGATGTCATCTTTGAGTCATAATGGTTGTGATTAGCACTTGATGATTGAATCATTAAGCACTTTCATAATCCCGTTGTCTCCAGTATGCCTGTGGTGTAAACATATAATTCAGCTAGTTAATGGATATTCTGGTAGCCCTTTGGATGGGCTGGTACACTTAAAGTTTTGTAACCTTTATAAAATCAGCATTGCTTTTTTTTTTTTTTCGGGGGGGGGGGGGCTTGTGGGCAAATGAGAAACCTTGCAAGAGCGTGTCATTATGAATTAGTCATTGTCGTATATGTTGAGTTATTATCTTCATGTATGTTCTCTGCAAAATCATGTATATGATGAGTTTTGGGACAAATCATCCACGTCAAATTATGGGATCTTATGCATTCTCTGCAAAATATCCAAGTTAAACCAATGGAAAAAGCAATGCTTTTTTCTTGTGTGTATTTGCCTGAATTTATACATAATAGGGTAAAAGCAAAATACCTATTTTCTTCTTTTCCTTCCTTGGGAGCTAAAAGGTGAGCTATTAAGTGTGTGCATTGGGAACTACAATAATAAGATAACAAATATTAGGGTTATTTGTAGTATTAGTAGTTATATTGATATCTAAGCATTTTTTTAATGCATTTATCTAACTTGTTTTTGTAAAATATGATTTGTGAACTGTGAAAGACTTTTAAAAATTCTTGCATAGAAGTGCGCCTCGCATCGATGATGCATGTGCCTTTGCCTTCGCATTCACCTCGTGCCTTGTGCTTCGGCACCCTATGTGCCTCATTGGGCCTCGCGCCGTTTAAAACTAAGAGTATCACAAAAGGGTTCTATATCACATCATGCAACAGTCAGCGAGGGTACAAGTTGCTGCAGAAAGTTGATTGTTAATTTGATAACTACAATTAATTCTTACCGGCCAAGTCAGCAAGACTGAGTTAGAGGTTGTTATAGTATGATGAAATGCAGCAAGGTTGTTAATTTGCTTTGCAAACTCTATCATATATAGCACGGTATAAGTGCAGATTGACTGCTCATTTTGAGCATCTCAGAAAATCAATAAACAGGCCACTAAACACCCTTCTCTGTGTTCTTGGTTGATCAGTATGGAATCTCAACTCTCATTCCCTGTCAATTCCTGAGGTCCCCTCATTCCCGCATCACAGACACAGACCACATTAGTGGTATATGTAATACCTCAATTGTTAAGGTGGCTCTGGCTGTAGTAGATGTTCATTGGTTTAAAAGTGACAACCATTTAAATAGTTGTCACACATATAGGTCAAAGGCCTAAGTCATCTATAAATATATTTACACAATTAATAATCTAATGGTGTGCCATCCCTCCCCAGACCTGGTGTTGGGACAGGGTAAGGGGACCAGCTGAAAGGACACCCCCACCTGCCGCACAAAAGAACAGAAAAAGAGGGACTAACTGAATGGTTCCACTCAGGGTCAACACCTCCGGATTGTTTTATTTTGCTGAATCCTATGTATGACTTCAATGTTTGGGCTAACCGAATGCTTATACGTGCCTCTTTTTCCCCCATTAGTTTTTATGATAGGTTGTTAATTAACTGATTTCCGATCGAGTTATTTTGTATTTGAGCAATATATTTTGAGTTTTACGTTGAAACCCTTGTTCAAAATCCAAAAATTTGGGTCCTCTCAAATCCACAAGCAAGCGTTACAATGGAAAATTTGTTGTAGGCTACCTTGAAACTCAGAATTGGAGAATGTTATGAGCTAGATAGCTTACATTTTGAGATGGTGTTTAAGAGAGAGAGAGAGAGAGAGAGACCGGGGGGGGGGGAGGGGAAATGTTCACTGGTTCTTCACATTCCCAGCGTTATGAGTACATTTATATAATGCATTGTATTACATTGCCAGCCCTACTTTATTATTGCAACTAACCACTTAGACACATGCAACGGTATACATGGACCCATTAACTTGCTTGCCCAGTTGAAATTCCCAAAAATTTCTCCTTTGCACTCCAACAGTCTGAATTACCATTTCATATCTCCTGTCAGACTTGTCCTCAAATCTAAGTAGACTGTCACAAATCCAGGGATTTAGCTTCTGTCTCATTTGCATATTCCAAGTTTCCTCAGAATGCCTGTCCTACAAAACCAAGTACCGAGTGACAGCCTTGTTTTGCCTCTTAATCATCCTCCTATCTATGATAGCAGCAAGAACCAAACGTGGTTGACTTTGCAAAGGACAAGTAATGTAGGATGCAAAGGTGAAGTTCCCTTGAATGGCTTACATTGTGGTACATGAAAACCATTGTGTGCACAAACTGTGACAGCAAACTTTAGCTGACCGGCAACCTTGCCATTGACTACTTGGATCTGAGGAGGGCCACAATAGTTTGGAGCAAGTTTGTGATTGCTTATAGTTTGAATTGTAAGTCTTCCTATGGGGTTCTTACTTGAGCCAAATCCAGTGGCCAACTGTAAAGGTTCTCTAACTTATGCTTATCGGCTAGCATCTTCATTTGATGTCGGGCTCTTAATTAACAAGGGAAATGTTTGCAGCTGGATCATGGATTCTCGTTTCTGGAATGTCTTTTTCCGCCGCAGCAGTATTAATCTTGCCAAGTAAGTAGGGTGAATGAATTGGTGGTGGCTGATTGTATAAAATTTCATAAAGGAGTAAGCTAAGCAGCAGTGTGGTGTTATGTGCTAGTGGCAACCATTAGGCCAACCCTTGGGTTCATCACATGTCACAGACATCATATAAGTCTAAGCATTTGTTTAGAACTGGAGTTTGACCATCCCTTCTAAAGTGAATAAGTCTTACCAATTGACTTAAAGAAACTGAATCCCCAGTTAGACGGTGCTGCAGGGCTTCCCATGATTCTTGAAGATATTATCTAGGTATGCTTGAGCCTCATCTTCAGCTTTAGGTGGCGTATGACAGGGCAATAAAATAGCAATATTTGCAGAGCCTCTTAAAAGCCATTAAGATAACTTCCTCTCCAAAGGACCTAGGGAACCTTCCACAAGATTCATTGAGATGTCAAGTGTGGAATATGTAGTGATTGAGGCCTTTGGACAAGCAGAAGTATCATACGCACTTAGATGAAAAAAGCCCGAGACGCAAAAAAGCGCAAAGGGTATTAGAGCCCGGGGCGTGGGCTTCGAGGCAAAGGCGCGAGCTTTTTCGATGCGAGGTGCACTTTTACCCAAAAAAATGCTTGAAAATCATTCCAAAACCATATTTCTTTGAAAATCAACTAGATAATGGCATCAAATAAGTGATTTTCACCAACCACCAAAAAAAAAAGAGAATCAATTAAAGGCGACAAGATATAATTAAAGCATTAAACACAACTTAATTGGATTACTATAAATTGAATCCAAAAACATAACACATGCTGTCAGCCTGCCAGGAAGGAAAAGGGAGAGAGAGAGAGAATCCAAGAGAGATAGAAAGAAAGGGAGAAAGATTAAGAAGCACAAAAACAAAGAGCAAGGGCTCGGTACCATTGTAACACGGGAGGAAGCAACATTTTTTACCTTCTTGAAGCCTCAAGGGAAAAAAAAAAAAAAGGAAACAAAGAAAAACCTTCCATGGCTATCGAACAACAGAGTAGAAGGAGGATGAAGAAGGAAGTCTGACAGAAGACAGGAGATCAAAGCACTTGTTAGATTGTTGTCACCAGGGTTAGGGTTTCTAGCTCCAAACTTAAGTTCAGTAGTAGCAATATGCTTTGTTCACTTCTAGTAGCAGCCTGATTGAAAGGCGTCCACAAACAAAAAAAGGGATCGAGGCCCTTTAAAGGTTTTTTTTCCCCAAATGATCTGTTATGATCTATAAAGCGCGGACTTCGTGGGCTTTGTGCCTTAGTCTGAAGCCCAGAAAAGCCCCAAAAAGCGCGGGCTTTAAGAATGGGCTGAGCCTGACCCATTCCAAGGTGCAAGAGGGTGGGCTTCGGGCTTTTGTGAGCCTAGGCGCTTCCCGGATGCGCTTTTTTAAACACAGCATACACAATTGCCGGCTTCTCATGTTTGGCTATTTTGATTGTACTGTTGTCCTGATTCTATCATATCCTTCAGTAAAAAATTTGCTCCAATTTCTTCGATGTAGTCTCCCTCCTTAAATGGCCTCCAATAGCAGAAGAATTTAGTGTGATAATATTCCCTTCAAGGAATCATTAGACCCAATAACTAGTTTACCCTTCCTCAGATGTCCATCCACATCTGTATAAGGTTTAAAATAGAAGTTTGGACGACTGATATTGACAAGAAAATAACTTGAGCACTGTAGATGGTGCACCATTTACTAAATTGGCATTGCCCATCTTATACACATGGAAAGCTCATCAGTTTTGATGGCCACACCTGCTAAACGAAGTTTTTAAACTTTTATTCCAAGACCTATTTGGGGCTGATCAGTCCTTATGACAAACTTCTGGCTTCCTTATAACAAACTTCTGGCTTGTTAAGTAGTATTGCCTTTTTGTACAAGAAAGACTAATGCCAACAACCCGTTTTCACAAACATAGGGTTGCTGCGATATGGGATTGAAGATTCTTCTAATCAAAGCACAATGGTTATCATCTTGCGCAAGAGCATCCCCAGTTCTAGGGCATGAAGCATTGGTTTCAACAACCGGTTTTAGTGAAGCCTGGGACTACTAGGGCTGATGTAATATGTAAAGCAGCCTTTAAGGGAAGGTTGCTTGCTCAGCTTCATCGTTCCACTTGAAATTCCTTCTATATTAGCGAGTTGTATACTCAATAAAGCATAGCCATTGATAAACTTTTTGTAGTAGCATGACAACCCCATGAATGATGAAAATTCTTGGTTCTCTACTGTTCTGAGGTCATGGCCACTGGTCAGTCCATTATTGCTTGAATTTTCCTTGGATAAGCTTGCACCCGTGCAAAAGATTTATGAATGGCCTAGATATTCCACCTTTGACATGTCAAATGCACATTTGCTTAATTGCTTCACTTGGAAAAAAGGATATGTTTCCGCATTACCAGCAACTAGATGATGTAGTTGGTCTTCCGGGCTTGTGCTGATTAAGATGTCATAAAAAATAAAAAAAAAAAGACAAGCTCACATTTCCCCAAGAAATCCTCAAAAATATGATACACAAGGCCTCAAAATGCTGTTGGGGCATGGATCCGGTTAGATGACATAACTCAAAAACTCAGTGTTCATAGTGAGTTCTAATGCAGTTTTGTACACAACTTCTGCACCATTCTGATATGGTGCTAGCCTGCCCTACCCTAAAGTCTGTCATGGAAAAGTAGTTGCCAGTGCCAACTCATCAATGAGCTCTTCTACAATTGGTATTGGAAATCTGTCCTTTATTGTGTGCGTACTTAGCTCCCTGCGTAGCCCACACACAACCAGCACGATCCATCCTTCTTTCTCACCAATAACACTGGGCTTGCCAAAAGACTGGAGCTGTGTTTACGAGGGATCCAACTTTTCTTGAAAGGCTTCATTGGTATCCCTTTGCCTCAGAGGATATCTATCAGGCCTAATGTTTACTGGAGTAGAATTAGGTTCTAGAGGGATCAACCTTGTTTGAGCTTTAGCCGCCTTTTATCACGAAACAGGTTCTTGATACCCTTATTATGTGGGTTTTTTTTTTTTTCATTTGGATATATCTGTCCTCACATTTGAGTCTTTTGTTTATAACGTCAGTGTTGCAGCCGCTACTTCACCCTGAATCGGATAATTCTGCGCAATTGTGATAGGTGCTAGTTTGGAATCCTTTGCGCTTCTTTATGTCATCTGTTTTATCATCTGTTTCACTAAACATGAACTACTTTTTTGTTGTCTCGGCAGACTGGAACAGAGAAACTTGTAGTACATCTTGTGGAGCTAGAAATGAATAAGTGATTGGTATGATATCTAATGTCCATCAGGGGTTATTTGTGGTACCACCTTGGTTTGTTGTATTTATCTAGAACTTTGTTAGATAGTCTGTGAATCTGTTTTGTTCCCTTTTTCGAAGTTAGAATTGTATGGTGGGTCACGCTCTTTGTTTCCTTCCTGGTCTTATGTCGATGGTAAACTGAAATTCTAGTTTAAGAACAAACTCCTTGGGACCTTTGTAAAACTAATACAACTCATTGCTGTTGGAGACAGAGAAGTTTGGTCTCTGCAAGATAAATAGTATATTTCAGTAAGCAATGTTTTAAGGGATAAAATGATATGGAACAGAATAGCTGTTGGCAATTCCTAACGCAATGAAGCCAAACCAAATCAGCATGCCAAGTCCCACCTAAGTGGGTTGGTTGGTTGGAGGATGAAGCCCACAGCATTGTCTAGTGCATGTATCACGACATTGTGTTTGAATCCGAATGCTAAATGAAGGGCTATATCAAATATGTTCTATTCATCTATGACATGTTGGTCAAGATTTCCATGGGGGGATTTCCTCAGCTCTAGCTTCTTCTTAGATGTTTGCGGTGTCATGCCATCAACCCCCCGCCTTTGTTGACTTTGGTGTTTCTGTCTATAGAAAATGAGGTGAGGAAGGGATTATATTTTCTAATTCTAGTTCTCATATGTGTGGGCAACATGTTTCAACTTATTCCTAGATGGTGAATAATTATATAAATAGATTTGCTGCACAAAAAATGCTTCCTGATGGTCTTTGAATGCTTGGCTGGCTCTGCACATGCATAGGACCAACTTGTTTAAGATTGTTTGGCAGAAAAAAGGTACATACAAGGTCAAGAAATTTTAACGCCATCTGTCATTTCTTCGGCTACCAAGCTTGAGGATCATTACCATCCAAATTCGACTATGATTATGCATATGTATGTCCTAGTAACATTAACTCAGATATTGTTTTCTTCCCCCGGGGGCGGGGTGGTTGTTGGTTTAGAGTAGCACCTTGCGTTGTTGGATCCACAATTAAAAGTGCCTGGGCAGGTTCTTGGACATATATGCTGCCACATCCTTGCACCTGGTCTGAATGGGTCCATGCCAACTGTGACCAACATAAAAAAAACCCAGTAAATAAGTGGTAATGTGGTGCTGCTCCATTTACGGTTGGCATACTTAATGCTTGTCCGTGTAATTTTATTGATTGTTTGTTTTCCATTCCTTTTTTTCCTTTTATTTTTGGGTTTTGGGATGAGAATCTGATGGAGTAGCTGATTCCACAATTTAGTTTAGTCCCCATTTGGATTTTGTCACTATGCTAAGCAAACTTTCAATTTCTGTATAATAAAATTTCAGGCATCATGACCAAGGTCGTTAGAATTAGAATTCTAGTTAGAATCGATGGAGAGTCATTAAAATCAGATCGAGAATTGTAAGATTCTAATATTTGTTTGGAGTAGTAAAAATTATTTTCATGAGGACAAAAATCTTAATAAACATCCACAAGAATTGTGAAATTCAATTTAACTATATTTTGTGGGCAATTTTGATACAAGATATATATTATTTGAATAATTTCTCGATTATAATTAAGTACGAGGATTGATAAAATTTATTTAAGATCGTGGATCGTATTGTAGGATCATAGAATCATTTTCTAGTCCTACCATATGTCTTTTGAACTAGATTAGGATCGTAAGACTATAGCAACTTTAAGATTCTATAGGGAGTTGGTTCGATGAAGGGTTTTTGGATCGTAAAATCTTAAGATCGTAAGATCCGAATCGAGAGTTTAATAACTATGATCATGACTATTAAACCGTATTCTCGAGGTTCTAGTGCATTACTATTGGGAAATCTGCTATTCATTGGCAAAAGTGGATCTGAAATGCAAAGCATACTAGTGAGTATCCTTTATTTCTATTCCCTACTAATGTGTTCGTTCTTGAAATACCAATGAGGGAATGCCTATAAATATAGAACTGCAGTTTTGCTATTGAACTTCTTAATATATGTATATAGCTAGAGAGAGAGAGAGAGAGAGAGAGAGAGAGAGAGAACACGACCTTCTAAGGCAGAAGCTGACGTGGGTGTCACAGGGCTGACGTGGGGTCATCGGAGGTCCACCTGGGGTTTTTTGAACCTTGGGTTTCCGGGAGCCTCCGTCGACCTTGCTCACCGGCGGCCGGTTATCTTCCTCGGTCGTCCTTCTCGTTTTCTCTTCAGATCTACTATTATTCTTTGGGTTTCTCCTTGGTTGAGGCTAGTGTTGCGGGTGCCCATCTTCTCTGTCACCGCCGGTGAGGTTTCAACTGGCGATCCTATCGCCGACGACCTTCCACGGCGCAACAGGATGGTTTTTTCCCAGATTTGCTTGTCCCCTTCTGGTTTCTACCCTTCTGAAGCCTCCACTGAAGTGGCTGGCACTTTCTGTTGCAGCCGGTGGCATTCTCGCCGGAGTCATTATCGCCGGCAACTTTTCCAGTCACTGGAAAGTCGTCGGAGTTCCAATTTCCGGTTTTTTCCTACTCAGAAGAGGCGTCTGAAGTGCTATAGGGCCAGGTTTGTATATTTTATCACTCCTTGCAGTTGCTGCCCTGTGATTCTACTCAGATAATGGTCTATGTCTTTTAGCTGGCTTGCTGAGGCTCATTAGTATGAGAGGAGGCTGTAAGAGGTTTGTGCCAAATCGAAAGCAAATCTTTTGATTTAGATATTGTTGGGAATGCAGAGAATGTCTTGAAAATTTCTAAGAATGGGGGTGGGAGAGGAGGACCTCACTGTTGTTTCCAGAGAATGTTGCCTTATGGCTATTGAGGGTATGGGGCAGATTTTATAAGTCTAAATCTCCCAATTGGTGCAATCAAATACATCGAGGCTTAAATATTTTTCTTTTAGAATCTAAGAGAAATAGGGCGGAAAAATTTCTGCAGTTATCTGTCATAAACAAGGGCAAGAGAACTTTTGTTATTTTCCTAGCAGGCTGGAATGAGAAAAGCTGGGCAAAAATATTTGATGCTCTTACTGAGATTGTTAATCTCGCTTTCTTGTGCACATCTGGAGCACTGAGGAGGCCTCTACACCAAGTGACACTGGCACATGGTGTTGTGCCTCCACCTTTGCCTCCTCCTCCACCACCTCCGGGCTGTTGCCCAAAATATGATTTTATTAGGGAACCAGAATGTTTCCTTTGTTCGGTCGCATATATTGCTGCAACTAAGTCTTTGGGGAAGGTGAATGAAGCTGTTCAAGAGCCTCTGTTTTCCAAGCTTATGCAAATGGACAGAGGAAAGCAAAAGGTCATTACAGAGCTTGGTTTGAGAGCATCTAGTTCGGTGAGCACTCAAGTTTACTCCTAACACAACAGTGTCGGGAATACAAGGAGTAGGGTGCATGAGAGCAAGGGGTGTAGCTGTGAGAGCAGGGTCTCTGTCTATGCAAATTGGCCTCCAGATGCTTTGTTTGTGCACGACACATATTCTGCTTTGTCAGATGAGGGTAAATCTTTTGACCTTACTCTGTTCGAAGCTAAAATTTATGGCCACGCTTTTAGCAATACTAGTGGTTCTTTGACAAGGGATGTTATAGTCTCTCACCAAGTCCACAGGGGTTCTGTGGTTTTGGACATTCATCCTATATCAGATCCTTTGAATCTTTCTAACGAGCAGCCTCCATCACCTTCTGTGAACTTGCCTTGGTTCTTTAAGGAGAAGAACCAAACCTCCTCTTTAGTGGTGAATGCCCCGTCTTCTTTGTTCTCTATGGGTAATTAATTAACACTTTTAGCGCATAATTGGGGGTTGGATTTATGTGGTGGTGTTCCTTGTGATTTACCTCGGGAAATGGTTCGTGATGCAATTACAATGAGTGTGAGCTCTCGCACTAATGCTTCTAATTCTAGGCTGCAGGACACAACTCAAGAGCTGGCTGGGCATGAGTAGCCGTTGGTACCAATGGGTAGTTGCTCAGGAGTTGATGATTCGGTTGAGCCGCTTGCCGTTGATTACTCTCATTTTAACAGCCCTAGCAATTCCTATTCGGTCGAAGATGTTTGGGATGGCGAGAAGGTTAATTCTGATAATATTTCCAAGTGGGTGGCGTCCAAACTTAAAAACATTGCCTCCTGTATTGGGGTGGCCTTCTCTGGTTATGAGCATGAGGTGATTAATCTTCTATCGAGAATCGAGAGGAGCAATGTTACGCCCAAGCCAAATGTGCAGAGAACACCGCCATCTACTAGGAGGCAAAGGGAGCTTCGGAGACTTGAGTTTAGAGTTAACTATGATAGGCCGTGTACTTCTACTAGTGGGTTGATGGTGCCTTATGTTTAGGTTTATATCTTGGAACGTGAGGGGTATTAATGATCGTGATAAGAGGGTTTTGCTTAAAAATTTCCTGAGGACTAGAATTGTGATCACATTTGTCTTCAAGAGACAAAACATGAGGATGTTGGGCGTTCTGATATTCGTAGCATTTGGGGAAACCAACGTGTTGGGTTCGCTGTCCTTAAGGTGATAGGTTCAGCAGGAGGAATTTTAGTATTGTGGAATAAAAATTCATTCCAATTGAGTTCCTCATATTGTGGTGATTTTTCAATCACGTGCTTTTTGCAATTGATTGATGGCAGCATCTCTTGGGCCCCTTCACTGGTGTTTATGGTCCGTATGTTAGAGTTGACAAACTGAGGATGTGGGACGAACTGAGGCGTATTCGAGATGGTTGGTCTAGCCCTTGGTGCAAAAGGGGAGATTTTAATGAAATCCTATATTCCCAAGAAAAGAGCACAAGTGTTTGTCCTTCTAATGTGATGGTGGAGTTTCAAGGGTTCACCAATTACTCAGCCTTGTTGGATCTTCCCTTGAGGGGGGAGACTTTACTTGGTCCGGGAGCGGAGATGAATCGTTGTCTTTAAGGCTAGACCGCTTTCTTGTGTCGGCAGATTGGAAGGAGTTCTTTCCAGACATGATTCAACAGAGGCTGCGCAGACCTATATCGGATTACTTTCCTGTTTGTCGTGAGACGACGAGGATAGAAAGGGGTAGGACACCGTTCAAGTTTGAGAATATGTGGTTGGAATTTGAGGGATTCTCGGGTCTTATCAAAGAGTGGTGGGGAGAGGCTCAAGTTGAAGATTTTGTTAGTTACATTGTGGCAAAAAAGCTTAAGTTTGTCAAAGAGAAACTTAAAAAGTGGAACAGGGATGTGTTTGGAGACACTAGGACACAAAAGTATAATCTTTTGGGAATTATAATTTCTCTCAATGTGAAAGAAGAGACTTCTAGCCTTACTAGCATTGAAATCCAGCAAAGAAGGGATGCAAAAGAGGATTGGGCTAAAATCATGTCGATGGAGAAAATATCTTGGAGACAAAATTCGCGGGCTTTATGGCTTAAGGTAGGTGATCGTAACACCAAATTCTTCCATAGGGTAGCTAATATGCATAGGAAGTTAACCCTGTCTTTCGTGGTGGTCGACGAGGTTCATTATGATGCTATGCCAGATATGAAGTCTACAATCTACAACTTCTACAAATCTCTTTTTTCTGAGTTGGAGCCGTGCAGACCTAAAGTTGATAGTTTGCCCTTGTTGCGTGACTTTAATAAGATGTTTATTGAGATGCCTTTCAGTGAAGAAGAAGTCATTAATGCCCTTCTAGACTGCTGTGGGGATAAGGCCCTCGAACCCGATGGGATGACTATGGCATTCCTTCAAGGCAATTGGGACACTGTTAGTGGAGATGTGATGAGAATGTTTACTAAGTTTTCCTCTTCAGGAAGATTTGTGGCCAGCATCAATGCCACTTTTATTAGTCTTATTCATAAGAAAGAAAATGCTGAAAATATTAGAGACTTTCAGCCAATCAGCCTGGTTGGTTGTATTTATAAGTTGCTTTCCAAGGTTTTAGCTCGAAGGTTAAGGAGCACCATTGGGAATCATATTTCAGAGAAACAAAATGCCTTTGTTGGAGGCCGTCACATTATTGATACGGTGCTTATAGTAAATGAGCTTATTAATTTGAGGTTCAAGTCGGGAATGCCGGGAGTCATTTGTAAGTTGGATATTGAGAAAGCTTACGATTATGTGAACTGGGGAATTTTTGTTGTATGTATAAAAAGAATGGGCTTTGGGAAAAAGTGGATTGGATGGATTCGCCATTGCATTTCATCTACATCCTTTGCAGTTCTTGTCAATGGTTCTCTAATAGAGTTCTTCTCAGCTTCTAGAGGTCTTCGTCAGGGAGACCCTTTATCCCCCCTTCTGTTTCTGCTGGTCATGGAGGTATTCACAAGGATGATTGATGTGGCATCTAATGTATGGCTTATATCTAGGTTTAAAGTGGGTCGCTCGAGTACGACAACTATGAGTGTCTCTCATCTTCTTTTTGCGAATGACACTATAGTTTTTTGTGAAAATGTTTGCGAGCATATGGTCCACCTTCGTGGTGTACTTACCTAGTTTCAGGCAGTTTTGGGTCTCATGGTTAATTTGGCAAAGAGCTCTATCCTGCCTATTGGACATGTGGACAATATTTAACTGCTTGCAGGTGTTTTAGTTTGCAATATTGATGCCTTTCCCACTACTTACCTAGGTCTCCCTCTCGGTACTAAATTTAAGGAAAAAGCTATTTGAGACCCAATAGTCGAGAGACTTGAGAAAAGACTTTGAGGATGGAAGTCTATGTATCTTTCAGAAGGGGGGGACTAACTCTCATCAAGAGTGTTCTCTCAAGTATCCCGACTTACTTCCTCTCGCTCTTTCCCTTACCTTGTTCAGTGGTCAACAAATTAGAAGCAATCCAGAGAAATTTCCTTTGGGCTTCGTTTGGAAGCGACTTCAAGTTTCATCTTGTCAGATGGAACATTGTGAAGCAACCACTGTATTTAGGAGGGTTAGGTATAAGGGACTTGCGACTCTTTAATGAAGCCCTTCTTGGCAAGTGGTTGTGGAGATTTATGAATGAAAAGGGAAATCTGTGGAGAAAGGTCGTTGCCATCAAATATGGGGGCGACAGATTCGGATGGATTCCCTCTATTTCGAAGGGCCCTTATGGGTATAGCCTTTGGAGATATATCTCCAAAGGTTGGGGGAGATTCTTTTCAGACTGTTCTTTTGAGGTAGGAGATGACTCTATAATCTTTTTTTGGCTTGATCGCTGGTGCGGTGGGAATCCTTTGAAAGACGTATTCCCTAGCCTTTATGTTTTGGCAGTGGATAGAAATGTCTCTGTTGCTGATTATCGGCAGCAGGTTTCTGGTAACAATATTTAGGCACCTGTTTTTGTTCGAGATGGATTCGTTGATGATGATTCCCTGGTAAGCTTCTTTAATAAGCTTAGCGAGGCCAAACTTGGAGAATCGTCAATTGATGGGGTGAGGTGGGATCTAAACACCCAGGGGTGCTTCACTATTAGATCTTTTTATTTAAAGTTCACGTAGGGAGGTTCATTCTGAAAAGGGTCTCCCTTGCAAGTTTATTTGGAAGTCTTTAGCCCCCGTTAAGGTTTCTTTCTTTGTGTGGGAAGCTACACATGGGAACATACTAACGTGTGACAACTTACCAAAAAGGGGGAAAATTTTGGTGAATAGATGCTTCATGTGTAAAAGGGACGCTGAATCTACGGATCATTTATTGCTTCATTGTCAGTTTGCGAGAGTACTTTGGAATCTAGCTCTCAATTGCTTGGGCATTTCTTGGGTTGCTCCCGATTCCATTAGGACCCATCTTTTGACTTGGGAGGGTTTCTTTCGTAGCAAAGTTAAGAAGAAGAAGAAGGAGGAAGCCATGGTCCTACCTCATGTCATCTTTTGGAGTATTCGGAGAGAGAGAAACAGAAGAGTTTTTGAAAGCATAGAAACTTCTCTTCAGAGTTTGAAAGAGAATTTCATAAAGACTCTCTACTTTTGGAAGAATGGGAAGCTTAGCTCTTCCTCTATTGATTTGGCTGATTATGTGGATAGTTTATATTTAGGATGTATATAACCTTTTGTATGATGTTTACTGTGCAGCTGAGCTTTTAATCTTTTATTATTAATATATTACCTTTTCCTTATCAAAAAAAAATTGCTATTGAACTTCTTATAGAGGTGTATATGCATGCAGCCTATGTGGTTCTGCAAATGGGTACTAAAAAGTTAACTAGCATTTGTCTCAGACTTCACTGTATGTGTTACGAAGCTAATCCTGATGCTGACTGATTGGTGTTGCCATTTCTTCTATAGGCCGTTGAGACAAAATGCCTACAAGATTTCTGGCGGAAGATATACAGAAATCCTGGACCACTTTAGTTTGACGTTCCTGGTTCTGATGCCAAGGCTGTCCCCTTGTGTAGAGGACCAAGATTACGTGGGTTGTATCAAGGAACTGCAGGGATGCTTGAACAGATATTTCTTTGCTACCCTATGTTATTTTAAAAAGTTAAAACAACTTCCATTTCCATACTTGGACAGGTATTTTTGGGTACCCTATGTCATCAACTTATCTAAAAAAGTTAAAGGAGTCCAATATCCATACCCTGTGTTATTTCTTCTATATGCATAAAATGAATGTAAAGGGCCACATCCATTTGTCAGAAGCTTTGCTGAAAGGGATATTTGAGGTGAAATGAAGAGTCATACTAATGTAGGTCGGATTCACAATCACTCACCGTAAGAAGACATTCGAAAAGTGTTCTGTTTCCTTGTTCGCACCTTGATTATGTCGCCTTTTTTGGGGTGAAATGGAGAACCATGGCAACATATTATCAGATTTTTAATAACGCAGTATAACCAGAGGTACAAAAGGGAACACCTTTTTCTTCTTGGCATTCTGTTATGAGAACTTTTTGTGTTTTCTCTCAACCTAAAGTTCGATTTGCAGGTACAAGCCATTGTCAAACAAGGATGATCTCAAGATGCCTTGAAAGCAGCACGGAGACTCATGGCTTCCGTGAATGGATATTCTCCACTTATGCCAGCAAGGCCAAACACCCAGCAAGGGATCCTTTGATCAATACGAATGATATACCTGTTAGATTTTTGGGTTCTTGGATGCCAATAATCTCAACCATTAGGAGTTTGGACGCCAATAATCTAACCTAGATAGATAGCTATAAACTATGTGACTTTTTGAGGTATTTATTTTCAATAATCCAGGGGGCAATTTTATATTGTGTTTTTTAGGAACTTTGAATTTTCAAATGAATGTAAGCAACTTAAATTTCCTATATTTGTGTTATTTTAAGGGTAATATAATTTGAAATTACTTGAAAAATACAATCTAAAATCACTACTATATTATGAAGAATAAAAATGTTAAAAGGTCATACAGTCACACTATTCGGAGCTATTTTTGCAAATTAGATTATTGGCATTCAAACCCCAATAGATCAAATTACTAGTGTCTAAAAACCCCTTTTTTTAAAATCTGAAAGGAACTATTTTAGCTGTGAGTATCCTTCCGGTTTTTTAGGTTCAGCATGATACGGATCGTCAATTTGTGGGCGACTTAATTTTGATATGATCAGGATTACATTTAAGGCAAATGCCGTAAAATAACACTTATTATATCCTCTACTTGGATGCACGGAAGTATGGTACTCCCGATTCACCTCATTTAACAAATAATGTATGGTTCACTAGATGCTGTTCACTAATACTTACACTATTGCTCACTAATGTTGTGTTGTATGTCGTGTTGCTCACTAAGCCGACCAACACCTGTTGGACGAATGTATACGATATTGCTTACTACTAGTTAATGGAATAATTATCCTCCCAAGTTCTTCCTTACTCATGTATTTAGCAATGTTCACCAATAACTGCTCATTAATGTAAATAATAATGCTCACAAAGGTCTACTAGTGCTCACTGGATATTTGTTCTATTGTTATTGTTTTGTTTTTGTTATATTACATTAAAAAAATACAATTTCTGCTAATGTATATATGTATAGTAATGCTTACTAGGACGCAGAATAAAGCTCACTAATTAATACATACAACAAGATACTACCACTACTCATTCTCCTCCTCTTCCTCCTGCTACTCCCCTCTTACTACTTAGCCCCAATTAAGTTCAGTATGCAAAATAGTATGATAGATAAGTTGACAAAGACATTGAGCTCCTAAGACGTATTTTGCAAAGTTAACATTTGGATAATGGATAATTATTTGGATAGTTGAAAATTGTTTGAGTAATATATATAATTCTTGTGCTTTAGCTGTCAGCTTTCTGTAACGAGGTATGAGTAGAATTAACTGTTGGATAAGCTATTGTACATAAAATTAAAAAAAAACTAAAGTCTTATTATTATTATTATTATTGTTGTTGTTGTTGTTGTTGTTGTTGTTGTTGTTACTACTACTATTATCATTATCATTACTATTATTATTATTATTATTATTATTATTATTATTATTATTATTATTATTATTATTATTGCTAAAAACCATCAAGAACACTGGCAATAATCTTCTCCCACTCCCTCAAAAAACCCATTAGCCTCCTCACGAAAAACCCTAGCTTCTGCCTCCTTCGATAAGGGGCTATAATAACCTCTAGTTGTTGGTGACAATCCCCAATTTTCGTTCTTCCCGAAATTTTATTCAGTTATAAGGTAATAATTTGGTTGTATTGTTATTTAATTTTTAATAAATTTTTTCTCTATTTTGTGAGAGTTAGATTATTATTTTTTCCACCATTAGTATGAGTTAGCTTGTTCTTTATACAATTTATTGTAGATTTGGAAGTTTAGAGATTGGTTTCTTATGGAGTATGATTTGGCAATTATCGTCTTAGATCTACTTATTTTTATAAAGGAATGAGTCAGCAAAGAAATTTCATGTAGTTCTGCCATGAAAATCTTCCTTTTAAGAACAATGTCACGTGAGCCAGGCATCTACTCCATGAAGTTATATTTTGCTTCACCAGCATTTAGAAAAGACGCATTAACATTGAAGAATATGATTGGTGGCAAGAATAATATTATAAGTTTAGAATCGGTCGACGGCATATCTACTAGTAGCTTTATGGAGAGAATGATTTATTTTAATATTTCAAATTTAATTTTGTTAGGAGATATTCATTCTAAATGTCGTGCGACTTTTCATTAATGAATTATTTATATTTCTTCTTATTGAAAAAAACAATCAAGAACAACATGATTTCAGTCCCTTGAGCAATTTGAACCACCTCTGTTTAAGAACAAAACAAAAGGGGTGATTTTGGAGAACTAGGCACTGGATGTACTCGAGCCCATGCTACTTTACTGGTGATTTTCGCCCGTTGTTTTGGCTAGTGCCTGGTGGCCCTTCATTTCAAATCAAGCATAAATTTTGATTGGCGTTTAGTTTATAAGCGTGAAACGTGCTTTTGCCATGCGTTGTTACATTTTAAAAGAAAAATAAAAATAATTCCCAAATCAATCAGGCTACCGCGATCCCAATTATCCTCCTAAAAGCTAGGGCCATTAGATGTAAAAATTAAGAGGCATTTGATGTTGAAATGTTGAGGCGATTAACGTTTAAAAAGCATTATTAAATGCTATACGTTAATATGACAAGTTAGTTAAAACCACTTCAATAATATTGTCATTCAACACGATCTAAACGCATTGTTGATAGGTTGGCATGTTCTGCTCCTTTAAAATGTTTGAAATGGGCAATTTATTATTAATCTAACTGGTAATTAGTCCGACTCTTTATTGTTAGACCTATTTACCTAAAGTTGAGAATTTTTCTATTAATTTGGGATTACACCACATCAACTAATAAGATCAACATCAATGTAAGAATACATCAAGAACATGTAAGATGCATCAATATACGAATACAATAAAGTATTTTTAATTTGAATATGATAAATATATAGATGAAATAGAGATGGAGAGATATACAAAGTTCAGAAGTAGTTTGGGTCGAAACACGCTGAAGCGCTTTCTTTAGAGAAGAAACACCTCCACTGCACTAGTAAATTTATTTGATATAAGTGCGGCCTCTTTTCGAGATTCGACAATCCGTTACTCCTATTTGGATGCAGCAAGTAAAACTCCAAACCAACCTCTCACCCAAATGCTCAAAATATAAGATATGAAAATAAGAAATATTGTAAGATGTAAGTGGGTAATCATTAAGTAGTCTTTTTCCACACAAAAACCGTAGTTTTCAGAAATGTTTTAATTAGGGAGAAAATTCATTTGTTCTACATTTTGTATCGCGTGATTACTCTTACGCCAAATTCATCAATCGATTGACCATTTTATAGTTAAAGACAAAGCAGAATTGTGCCTTGAGGGTAGGCAATACTGAAGTGCAATCAACAACCCACTGTGATTATCAATCAATGCATAAGCACAATCAACTTTTCAATTAAAGCAATTTATAGCTCCTATTATGAACCGTTTTCCAAGCTTTGTAGTCAATAACATTATGCAGAGGAGTTAATACAATAATAAAGAAATGTAACTGAAATATGACCATTAAAATATTTGAGAATTAATTTTCAAAACAAATAAATAAGTAAATAATTAATTTTAAATCATATTTTTCAATAATCCCCCACATGATTTAAAATTATAAATACTTTAAAAATTGGAGAAAATACTTTTACATAATGAGTATATATACCATACAATATGTGTAGGTACCTTCCGGGTTTGAACCTATACATAGTGTAAATGATTTTCCATCTAAAGGACAGTAGTAACATATAAATATCTTGAACTAAGGCCCTTGTGGCTAGATTTCAAATCACCACACATACGGTACGAGTAATCAGCGTGGTTCTGTTAGTGGTGCACATTTTGGTCATGCGCAACAAATCTCGTATCATGAATGTCATTAGGGAATAGTCTATTTTCCCACAACGGCGACCCCACTGCCACAGTCACTTAGGTGAATCCTCCAAAGGTGATATGTGACTAAACCGTCCCGTAAAACATATGCCTTCGGATCCATTAAGAGGATTATAATCTCAACCTCAAACGGCACATGAAGAGCACTTCACCACCTTAGGAACGGGACTTGGGATATCCCCACTCAATTATATACTTGTAAAATAATCATGCTCTGCCAAGTCACTTGTATTTAACAACTTCGTTGTTACTCATTGAACTTCATTCATGGGATCTCCATTCTATGAAGACGAGTGTTCATTGTTGTGACTTACTTTTAGGCTCCAATCTCATTCCCCTCGATGATAGGATCAGCTTAATGTTGTCTCTCTTTCTCTCTCTGTTTTTTTTTTTTTTTTTTTTTTTTTTTTTTTGATGTGCGTGTGTGAAAGAGATCTCAATGATATAGTTGGCTTGATGCCAAGCTTTATTTATGTCCATTTGGCCTCATTATAATATATGCTTTATTGGTAATATCATCACCTTCTCTCTTGATGCGCACCTAGATCGATCAAATCTACATCATAAAGGTTACCAAGCTTCATTTAAGATATCGCATTAATATTTGCCTGCTTTTAGTTAACCAACTGTATGAGAATGTCATCAATTTATAAATATAGCCTTAACGTACCGGGCAACGTTTAAGCATCTCAAAAATAACCCTCAATAGTAATACAACATCGCCATAAAAAGCATGCATACTTTTTTGACAACTAAATATGATATTTTTATTCTTGACCTTTTTATGAATAGGGGTATTCAACATGATCCAACAACATAACTCAAGACATATAGAAGAGTGAATCCATTATATAAGTACCCACAAATATATGGTCACCCACTACAAGAATCCGCCCAGTTAGAGACCGAAGCTTTTCAGTCTCT